>CM053790.1:450752396-451112396 GCA_028749045.1 Cupressus sempervirens
ACATTCCTCTATTTTTAATTAAACATATTGGAAGGGGAAATTTGGGAAGCTCTACTTTGATGTTGCTAGATTGGTTTCAATTTGGCACAATAAGTCTTGTGAGGTGAATCATGGTTCATAAATTACTATCCTGCTTTATTTATTCATGTGTTAATGTTATTTTGCTTTCATATGAAATTCTAGGTCTCAGTCTTAGTCATATAATCATGTTTCCAATAGCTTTTAAAATAACTTAATGAGATTTGGTCGATAGAAATAAAAATAAAAAGTATCTACAAAAAACCACATGGAAATAAATATTAGTTTGTTCAATTTCTTTGATGTTGAAGAATATCGTAACATAATAATCTATCATTATAGCACTTGAAGTGTGTTATTTTCTATTCCTTGAGTTTTGTGTATCATACATCATTATTTCAATCAATTACTAGTATAAGTATTTATTCCCAAACTCTCTTTGCCACATGATCTTTGGTTTGCATGTAGCATGACTCCTCCCATGTCTTTTCACTATTTGTTAAGTGGTGTTTGCATCAACCCCTTCTCACTACATTCTATAAAACATTTAAAATAGTTTAGTTTTCTATGTGAATCATCCAATATGTGTAGTGCCTTCCAAATAGAATTCCTTATATTATGTGTAAAACTTGTCCTTTCCTCTAAAAGCTTAGAATTCAATTTTTATTTTTTTTTAAGTTTTCCCCATTTGTCAAATTAGATGTTTTAGGGGATACGAGATATATTCAAACTTGATAGAATAACATTGTAATATAGATCATAAATCACATGGAAAGTAATATATAATCTTAATACATAAACTCTCTATTTTATAGGCTCTTATTTAAATCGATTGTTAGAAAATTTATTAGTATAGTTTACAACTTCAATATATATTTTAAGAATTAGGTGTTGAGAGCCTTGTCTATTTTACAAGATTAGAAATATAAAATGGATTTATTTAATATTTTTGATGAGAGATTTCATATATAAGTAGGCTCTTGGGAATGTATGTTTCCTTATGATATGATGACTTGAGCATTCAATATTTATAGTTCCTATGTGTGATTAGTTTTCAGCTAATGATTAGAAGAGAGCACTTAGATTGTTTGTGTATATAAGATAGTAGTACACAGCTTTTTCGATAAATTTATGGTGTACTTGAGACTTGTGCATAACCAAAATTACTTATTGCATGCTTTATATCGTATGAATGATCTAAATTTTTTCCCTTGAAATATTGGTAAATATCTAGATGTTATAGAGAAATATTGTTTAGCATCCTATAGTTATATTTGTGACTTAGTACACTAAGAGGCCCTCCATAATAGTGGCTCGCTATTATTGGAATATTTCATGACTAAATTATGCATTTCTAATTAAAGAATTGTATATCATGTTATCATGTAATGTTTATGATTTAGGTTATTGTCCTGGCATGCTTCACTTCTATAAGATTGTAACTTCAGAGAATTATTTTCCAAGTTCCATCATACCTCCTTAATTAAATGGAATGTATTTAATATGTCTACCTTAAGAATGTTGTTAAGGAGATTAAAATTTATTAATTATTCTAAAGTTTTTGATTGATCTTGAGTTCTTATTAAAATATTACTAACAAGGTTTAAATTTGAAGTATAGATAGAATTAAATTTATTCATACTAGAAATAGACCATAATACGTTACATAGTTTATCATCCAAGTTCCATCTAATCTCCAATGAAGTGGTTGGATTTTAATGCAATATTATGCTAGAAAGGGTTATGTGTGTATTTTATTAATTAAGTGAATAGATACTCAGGTATTCAAAATGTCAAACTACATAATCTCTAAGAGTGAATGTAGGAAAGGCCATCAATGTTGAGCCCCCGAAGCTTAGGTGTAGTATTCCCTTAGGATTGTTCCTTCCTTCGAATGTAGTTGTCTTAGGTCTTCTCAAAATGATTCATATAACCAAGATATCAATAAAGTTTTATTTACGATCATGCATCTAATATTATGTACCTAGTTGTTGAGACCTATTACAGATGTTGGACGTAGTGGAATATAAAACAATAATTAGGTATGGAATGATTATTATTGTTAAGTGTGTTAATTAGTATAATATATTGCGCTTCCATCTTCTACAGTATAAATCAAATATGTTCTATGGTATTGATTAATTTACTAGTACAAATTATTAGTTTGAGTGTTTGTGTTTTGACAACTCAATAGTAGGGTTCTTGTAGAAATTGGAAGGATCCATGTCATTAATTAGAAGGATTATGCATAGTGTATCCTAAGGTAGATAGCTATTTTAAATGTGACGATTTGAAGTTTAGATGAGGCATAAAGGTTCCATTACTCAGTTCTTTTTGAACTACCCCTTGATCTTCTTTTTATAGGTTTAGTTAGATATAATTCTCAAGCATCATTCTACCATGAAGTATGTTTATCTACTTTAAACTAGCCTTCCACATTAAACTTGAATTTCCAAGGAATCACAAAGTCCTAAGCAAGGTCAATTTTGACATAGATCCATTTTGGGGGTTGGGTATGATAGAACTAACCAGGTTCTAAAAAAAGACAAGCCTAAGAGATTGAGAAATGTTGGATAAGAAAGGCCAATAGGGTAAATGAAAACTTGAAAATTTGACTCACACAAAAGTTTCTTATCATCAAAGACTCAAAACGGAGTGTTACAAAGAAATTAGGGACTATTATTATGAACAACGTCAACATGCAAAAGGTTTCCAAAATGGAAAAAGGAAAACTGTTAGAATTCTTTAGAATAACTGAGAGGCGGGGGGGGGTGAATTAGTTATCCAAGGTCCAAATGCCCTATTAATACCTTTTTACTACTTTTAATGAATCCATACACATTTCATCCATCCAAACTTAAATCAATCATATAAGAAAGTTACAGTAAATCAATATGCAAAGATAAAACATCCAAGATCAACACATGACACAATGATTTACGTGGAAACCCAATTTGAGAAAAAATCACCAGTAACATGCTACTTGATTCTCACTCTTCTGAAGTGATGCCCTGTTAAAGGCTTACAACACGCTGTTAAATGTGACCCTGTTAGAGGATTTCACCAAACTGTTAGGAATGGGCCTGGTTAAAGGTCTTTAGAACATTCACTTGGAATGTCACCCTGTTAAAGGATCTATCTTATGGCTATTAAACCAACCTAAGTCCATAAGATTTAAACTTACTATTACAATTGCTAGAAAGTAACGATAATGGTCTTTTGATCTGATATAACTTACAACATACTTTGCAGATTTCAGATCACACTTTCAGTTCAATCCTTATGCTTGGCTTCAATCACTCCAGCTCTGACTGCTTGTCTTCCTCTCAAGCTTTGTCTCCTTGAGTCTTCTTACTCATTCTACCAATGCAATCATCCTTGTGGTTGTCTATCCAAACAGAGTTCCTGTGCTTTCTTCTCCTTAGCACCTTCTTCAGTACTTCATGCTTTTATGCTTGACCACCTCTCTCTCTCTCTCTCTTTCATTAACTTATGTCTTCTTAATTAGAAATCTGATTTGCCTTTGCCGCTCAATTCTCCCTCTCCAATTTTAGGGTTTCAAAATGGATTAGGTAGGATACAATGTATCTACCCCATATCTTGTTCTCTTCTAGAAACTTCACCAATTGTATCCTTAAAAATGTTCTACATGGTGTTTTATGCCACCAGCTCATCATTCTTATCTTCCTTTTAATTCACAAATTTCTAGATAACAACCTTGTCGGCTTAGATCTGGCGAATCTTTGATTTCCAAAATAATGCAGCAACTCGACATTATTGAGTTACTGGTGCTCGGCACCTCTGTGTTACTCGGCACCTATACCTACTCGGCACTTGGTTCTTCTCAGCACTTGATAAACTTTGTGTCACTCGGCATCTGAACTTGCTTAGCATCTGAAGTTTACTTTGGCATCTGAAGTTTACTCGGCATCTGAAGTGTACTCAACATCTGAAGTTTACTTGGCATCTAAAGTTTACTCGGCATCTGAAGTGTACTTGGCATCTGAAGTTTACTCGGCATCTGAAGTTTACTCAACATCTAAAGTTTACTCGGCATTAACTAGGAATTTGCTCGGCTCTTACTAGCTTGCTCGGCTCCTTCTCCCTAATGAACTTAGTTGAGCTTTACAAAAGACTCAGCTAAAACCTTAAATCTTTAATATGTTTCAATGTGCCCATTCTTTGTATCTTATAGTATGCCATCAAATACACTTTTTCATCAATGGCTTAGCTGATCCTTGTACTTCATTACAACATCATAACTTCAACCTTTCTCTAGGTGTTCTAGTTACATCTTATTGATTGCCTCCTCCTTCACAATCAACTAATTGATAGTATTTGGATCACTAAAGCAATTGTCATTCCTGCTAGTAGCAAGTTTGACATCAATGACAAAACAATGATTGAGGACATTCTTTACCAATTCCATATATTATTCCAACAACTTTTCTTATGATCATTTCAATCATTTCCAACAATCTCCCTCTTTGGCATTGATGGCAAACCAAACTGATCAATTAATCAACTTAGTTACCACCAAGATTGTATACGTTGTCTTGCTATATTTTTACTACTGATCTAATATATCTCCCTATTTCATATATATCTCCCTCAAATTTTTGCATGTTTCTCCCTCTTTGACATAAATGCCAAAGATGTAGCATCTTTATCATGCAAAATATAAGCTTTGGCTTCTTGTTGATTTTCTCCTTCTGTCACCATGCTTGTGACTGATTTGGAGTTTCTGCTCCTGCTATCATCCTTTGCATCAACCTGTTAATATTTCAATGATTTATTCCTGTTGATGCAGGGCAGCTTCCTTGTTGCCTTAAACTGCTTGAGTTAGGGGTATTACCCCCAACTTGCCTCTAAGATATTCATAGGCATCCTTGGGCAATGGTTTGGTGAAGATATCTATAGTTTGTTCCTTTGTGTGAATGTATTCCAACTTTACTTGTTTGTCTTCTACCAATTCTCTAACATAATGATACTTGATTGCAATATGCTTGGTTTTTGCATGCATCACTGGATTTTTGTATATGTTTATAGCACTTGTATTATCACAATACAATATCACAGGTTTTCTTACTTCTTCTTTCATTCCATTCAATAGATGTGTGAGCCATACAATGTTTGTGCAATTGACTGCAGCTGCCACATATTCTAACTCTACAGTGGACTGGGATGTACATGTTTGTTTCTTGCTAGTCCAGGTGACCAGCCTTTTGCCTAGAAATAATGCACCTCCACTTGTGTTTTTTCTATCATCAATGTTTCCTCCCCAGTCTGCATCTGTATATGCATTGAGCTCAAATTTTCCATTCTTTTTGTAGTATAGACCAAAGTTATCAATTCCTTTTAGATATCTCATTATTCTTTTTACTGCTATGAGATGATTTTCTTTGGGATTAGCAGAGAATCTAGCTACTATTCCAATTGCTAATGCTATGTCTGGTCTACTATGTACAAAATATTGTAGTTTTCCAATCATGGATATGTACATTGTTTGATTGACTTCAGTTGACTCATCATTTTTGGACAGCTTATTTCCTATTGCCATTGGTGTGCTGACTGGTTTGGATTCCTCTAATCTGAATGTTTTAAGAATCTCTTTGATGTATTTTGATTATGTCACAAATATACCATGTTTGAGTTGATGTACTTGCAATCCAACAAAGAATTTGATTTCTCCAAACATAGACATCTCAAATTCATGTTTCATTTTTTCAGCAAAGCCTTTGCAAAGTACTTCCTTACCACCAAACACTATGTCATCCACAAAAATTTTAGATACAATAATGTCTTTACCTTCTTCTGCTTTGATGTACATGTTGTTGTTATCATCTCTTCTTTCAAATCCAATTTGCACTAGATACTTGTGAAGTCTCTCATACCATGCTCTAGGTGCTTGTTTCAAACCATAGAGTGCTTTATGTAGCTTACACACCATATCGTTGTTGTTTTCATCAACAAATCCTTCTGGTTGTTCAATGTAGACTTCTTCTTCTAGTATACCATTTAAGAAGGCAGATTTTACATCCATCTGATAGACTTTAAAATCTTTGTAGGTAGCATATGCAAGTAAAGTTCTTACTCCTTCCATTCTAGCAACAGTCTTTTCCATCATTAGTTTTCTGGCACAGTCAATCACAAATTTGTTTCTTCTTTCAGCAATTCCATTCTATGGGGGAGTTCTAGGAGCTCACGTTTGTCTTTTGATTCCTTTATCATTACAAAATATCTCGAATTCATTCGATGTAAATTCACCACCTCTATCTGATCTTAGGCATTTCAAGCTTTTTCCAGTTTCCTTTTCAACTCTAGCCACATACCACTTAAACATTTGAAAAGCATCAAATTTTTGTTTTAAGAACATAACAGTCATCATCCTGGAATAGTCATCAACAAATAGCATTGTGTATTTATCTCCTCTATAGCTTTGTATTTCCATTGGACCACATAAGTTAGTATGAACTAACTCAAGTATCTCTTTAGATGTATAGTTTTTGCTTTTGAAACTTGACTTTGTCATCTTTCCTAGCTGACATTGTTTGCACATGATATTATCAGGCTTCTTCAATTTTGATAAACCTCTGACTTTCTTCATTTTACTGATGTTGACTAGATTGTCAAAGTTGACATGACATAATCTTCTATGCCATAACCATTCATCATTAAATTTTGCAAATAGACAAGAAACATCATCCATATCAAGGTAAAACAAATTACTCTTTGTTTGATCTCCTTTTCCTATCAGTTTACCATTAGTATCATAGATTTTTGCAGTTTTGTTTCCAAATTCCACTTTGCAACCTATATTGCCTAACTGTGAGACACTCAGTAAATTGTAGTTTAATCCTTCAACATAGTATGCATTGTCACATGAAATTTGTTTTGTGAGCTTAATGGAACCTTTTCCTTTGATTTGACATGGAGCATCATTACCAAATCTAACACTATTTCCATCATACTGAGTAAAGTTAACAAACTTACTTTTGTCTCCTGTCATATGATGTGAGCATCCACTGTCTATGATCCATCTGTTATTCTTGTTTATACATGTAACCAGTGTTGTGGGCTCTTCTTCATCAAATTGGTCCTTCATGGCTACATAAACAACTTCATCATCATTGTCATCAGAATTTTCTTCAACAATATAACACTTCTTACCTTTTTCTTTGTAATCTCTCTTATCATCATCTCTTCTGTTCTTGTATTTGTTGCCTTCCTTGGAATCCTTTTTCTGTGGACACCTTGTAGCAATATGACCTACTTCATTGCAATTGAAACAAATGATAGGCATCTTACCTTTGAATTTTCCTTTGCCCCTGTGAAATCTTCTAGCAAGCAATGCTTCCAATTGTTCCACATCTTCCTCATCAGTGCTACTGTCACTGGATACATACTTCATTTTTCTTCCTTTCTTTGATTTCACCTGTTCAGCATCTTTCAGTGATAACTTGGCCTTAAAAGCAGATTCAACATTTTCAAGTTTGTAGTTGTCAAAGTTAGATAACTCAAATGCAGTGAGTCTACCTATTATACCTTCAAAACTTAGATTATTTCCTGGTATACATCTTAGCTCTTGTATTGCTGATACTCTAATAGCATAGATAGAGAGCAAGGTTCTTAAGAACTTACTATTAACAGTATCTTCATCTAGTTGACCACTCAAGCATCTTATTGCACTTACCACTTCCTTCATTCTTGCACCATACTGAACAGCATTCTCATTTTCTTCCATTTTCATGTCATCAAACTTTCCTCTGAGACTTTCTCTTTTTTCTCTTTGTACATTCTAATCTCCTCCATAGATGCCTGATAGGGCTTTCCACATTTTGAATGCAATGTCACAACCTTTGATATCATCAAATTCAGCATAGCTGAGTGCAGAGGCAATTTCCAACATTGTCTGATTGTGTTCTTGCTTGTTTTTCATGTCTTCTGCAGTAGGAGCACCTGTTGGATCTACATGTTCAATGACAATTGAATTTTGGGCATAATCTCCTATGGATCCAAGATGTAGCTTCATCAAAATTTTCCGTGCAACAAAGTTGTCTTTGTTGAGCTTGGGAACTTCTCTCTTTGGCATTTTGATCTTTTCTGCTTATAGTCCCTTTAAACTGAATTAGCAGTCAGGCTCTGATACCAATTGTTAGAATTCTTTAGAATAACTGAGAGGGGGGGGTGAATCAGTTATCCAAGGTCCAAATGCCCTATTAATACCTTTTTACTACTTTTAATGAATCCATACACTTTTCATCCATCCAAACTTAAATCAATCATATAAGCAAGTTATAGTAAATCAATATGCAAAGATAAAACAGCCAAGATCAACACATGACACAATGATTTACGTGGAAACCCAATTTGGGAAAAACCACCAGTAACATGCTACTTGATTCTCACTCTTCTGAAGTGATGTCATGTTAAAGGCTTACAACACACTGTTAAATGTGACCTTGTTAGAGGATTTCACCAAACTGTTAGGAATGGGCCTGGTTAAAGGTCTTTAGAACATTCACTTGGAATGTCACCCTGTTAAAGGATTTATTTTATGGCTATTAAACCAACCTAAGTCCATAGGATTTAAACTTACTATTACAATTGCTAGAAAGTAACGATAATGGTCTTTTGATCTGATATAACTTACAACATACTTTGCAGATTTCAGATCACACTTTCAGTTCAACCCTTATGCTTGGCTTCAATCACTCCAGCTCTGACTGCTTGTCTTCCTCTCAAGCTTTGTCTCCTTGAGTCTTCTTACTCATTCTGTCAATGCAATCATCCTTGTGGTCGTATATCCAAAAAAAGTTCTTGCGCTTTCTTCTCCTTAGCACCTTCTTCAGTACTTCATGCTTTTATGCTTGACCACCTCTCTCTCTCTCTTTTTTTCATTAACTTATGTCGTCTTAAATAGAAATCTGATTTTCCTTTGCCGCTCAATTCTCCCTCTCCAATTTTAGGGTTTCAAAATGGATTAGGTAGGATACAATGTATCTACCCCATATCTTGTTCTCTTCTAGAAACTTCGCCAATTGTATCCTTAAAAATGTTCTACATGGTGTTCTGTGCCACCAGCTCATCATTCTTATCTTCCTTTTAATTCACAAATTTCTAGATAACAACCTTGTCGGCTTAGATCTGGTGAATCTTCGATTTCCAAAATAATGCAGCAACTCGGCATTATTGAGTTACTGGTGCTCGGCACCTCTGTGTTACTCGGCACCTATACCTGCTCGGCACTTGGTTCTGCTCGGCACTTGATAAACTCTGTGTCACTCGGCATCTAAACTTGCTCGGCATCTGAAGTTTACTCAGAATCTAAAGTGTACTCGACATCTAAAGTTTACTCGGCATCTAAAGTATACTCGACATCTAAAGTTTACTCGGCATCTGAAGTTTACTCAGCATTAACTAGGAATTTTCTCGGCTCTTACTAGCTTGCTCAACTCCTTCTCCCTAATGAACTTAGTTGAGAATTACAAAAGACTTAGTTAAAACCTTAAATCTTTGATATGTTTTAGTGTGCCCATTCTTTGTATCTTATAGTATGTCATCAAATACACTTTTTCATCAATGGCTTAGCTGATCCTTGTACTTCATTACAACATCATAACTTCAACCTTTCTCTAGGTGTTCTAGTTACATCTTATTGATTGCCTCCTCCTTGACAATCAACTAATTGATAGTATTTGGATCACTAAAGAAATTGTCATTCCTGCTAGTAGCAAGTTTGACATCAATGACAAAACAATGATTGAGGACATTCTTTACCAGTTCCATATATTATTCCAACAACTTTTCTTATGATCATTTCAATCATTTCCAACAAAAACAACTTTTAGCGAGGTTTTGGACTTCGTTGAGGTGAACCCCCTACAGGAGTCAAGACTTGGAAACCCAATCATTGACCACACTTTCAGAAGTAATTCAACTAATATAATATCCTATAAGAGTATGATTTTCAAGCCATTCACAAGCTTGATCAAAATAAATGTGAGGCTTCACCCAAACCGTCATAGTATAGGTGACATTATTTCATATAGAAATTTCTTCTTCTATGTTTTGATACATCTTAGAGACTATAGGGCTATGTCACTTAAATATCTACATTTTGATGATCCATGCTTACATCTGCATAGTAGGACCTAATTGATATATCTAGTGATTTCATTTCATGTTCTAAACTATTTCAATTTTCTTTAATGGAAACTAAATTGTAGAAATACTTGAAATGTCAAATTGTATTGTTCAAATGAAAATTAGTGCCAAAGGATAGATTGAGATACGCAAACAACCCAACTCACATGCCTTGTAACATAATAGTCATGAATTCAATATTTCATCACTATGATAGAAATTACATTATGAGGTTGTTCAAAATGTTAATCTAATCATGTTACATAAGAATCAATGTTGATATGCAGGGATTGGTATTTTAATGTTTTGATTTGTTTTATAAGAAAATATTAGAAAGGGAAAGTTAATTGGAATGATGAAATATGCAAGCCTAATGTTGAATGTGAAAGTGAGTTATTGTACTTGTTTATATATTGCTTATATGATTTTCTTGGACTACTGATGCTTGAGTTTAGTGTGCAGGAATTTGACCATGGGATTTAACAGGGGACCAAGGCTCAAACCCATGTGAAACATGACATGGCTGAGGTTGGATCTATGGAAGGATTCAGACCTCTTTGTAATGTGTTTTATTTCATAATGTGAATGGTATGTGGGTGATAGTTGAATGTATGTATTATTGGAGACAAGTCATTTTAAATGTAATATGTTGTGTTGTGTCACTTGACACTTGTTTTGTCCATGTGGAGATGGTTTGGAATTTAGGGTTTTTAAGAAGTAACCTAGCCTAAACATAACCCCAACATAGTATCCAAGTTAACCTCACACTGGAAAGTGTTAAGATATATCCCTATCCATTGAAATTCGAATTCCAACTTTCCATTAACTTTTGGGGATCAAGAAGGAGTCCTAGGGGGTTACCATAGTGAAAAATAAGTGCCCACGTGATAATAGTATGGGTTGGGGGTCTAAATCTAACCTCTAGTAGTCCTGGGTGACCTTGGGAACCCTCCAAACATGTCACTTTCTTAGTATTTCGAAATTGAAGAGTTCACATGTTTTCTTCCACTTGGTCAAGGTACAATTTTAGAAAGGGGCAAGGACGTAAGAAAAGGGAGGCTTCTTGTTTGGGCCATTTTTAGCTGAGTAAGAAGTTGGAGCCCTTTTTAGAGGGCTTGGGAGAAAATTTGTGGGTTGTCTACCCACTCTCTAACTTTAGAGACTCTTAGGGTTTGTAAGCTTGGGAGGGAGCTCTTCTACAACCATTCCGTACAATTTTACAAAAGGATTCAAGGTTGGTTTCTTCTTACCCATGTATTATTTCTCTTCAAACTTGTATAATGGTATTGCATTCATGAGTATGTAGAGGTGTGTATTCATATTGTGAGTAGATTGTCATGGCATTGTATTGTGATGTAGTATTCATGTAAATGTTTGAATGGTGTTCTTACCATGTCGTTAGTTTGATTCCATTTGAATTTGAAACTTGGTATAGCATTCTTGAGTACATAGGTAAGGAGAGTGTCATTGTAAGAAGGAATATGTGATATCTTCTTGTAGCTTGTCATGTTGTATTTTGTTGTGATGAGCATGGAGTTTGGGTTTTTCAATGTTCTCTTGTTTTCTTTGAGTTTCCATGATTTGTGCATGAGTGTTGTTATGGGTGTGAGGGCTTGACTCACCCTTTGGGAAGGGAAGAGAAGTCCAGGGTGAAGGGCATAGTTGAGCTTGAAAATGTATTTGAGAACCTTGGAGTATGGGCTCCATTTTATGCCATAATCAATCATATCTTGCTGGAGGTGATAAGGAAAGTATGATGTGGAGAGGAAGTTTTATGGAGTATGGGTTTCCAAGGAAGTTACAGCTAATGGTAGTGTGTTTGGAGGATGATTTGTGAAAGCCCCGAAAGGACATGAAATTTTTTGATTTATGATAGCCCTGAATGGGCATGAAATTTTTTTATTGCAGATATAGTTTGATATGGCAAATCTCCATTTTTTAAGCACACCTTCTCCTTATGTTTATGGTTCCCTTGGTGAACCATTGTGTAATATCCTTAGGAGGGAATTGTTCAAGTTTTTAAATGTAATGTTTATGCATTTGAATGATTGTATGTGTGACCCGGATTGAGCCTTGTTCCCCTAGTGCGAGGGTGGTCTCTTTGGAGGCCTATGGTTGGGTGGAAAGCACCCATGGTCTTTGTTGTTTCTTTTTTGTTGTTTTGCAGGGTTGTGAGAAAGAATACTATGAGAAGATTGGATTTCACCTTGGCAATGTTGAAGTGTTAAGTGTTGTGAAAACTCTACGTTTCCATGTCACCTAGTAATGGAATTGTGAAATCAAATTTCCAATGTTGTTCCTTGTAATGTGAGAGGGAATTTCTTCTAAAGGTATATTGTTGTAGATGGCAAGAAAAATTTGGATATTGTCATATGCAATTGTATTGTAAAATTCAATCACATATTATTAGTTACAATGAAATGGAAAGGTTGACAATCATAATATACAAGAATTGTGTGTAAAAGCAACACATTTTATAAGATATCTTATTGTAGGTGCTCATGTAATGAACCTACATTGTTTGCATCTTGTTCATTTTGGAATTCAATAATCAATACATTTCCTAGATATTGATCATGATGTCTTAGTTCAATAAAAAATATCATCTCAAATTTCATTAATTGATAGAATAGATTAACTTATTTATTCATAATTACTCTTGTTTAAGAAGAAAACACTTAAAATACTAGAGAAATAAAGTACATTAAGGGAAAACACTATGGCAAACTAAATTATAGCGCTGGGAGAGTGTGTTCCACTCTCTGGAAAATGTATGGGAAGTGGAAAATAATTCCTTTCCCATTATAGGCCAATAAAATAATGAAAGAATATGCTTGATACCCCTACTAGGAACCTATAGGACCTAGGGGTCAAAATATGAGATGGTTAACACTAGACCCTTTCTAAGTCACAAGATTTTGTAAAAGACATATATACCTATTCAAATCAATGCATGGTACACAAAATAATAATATTAAAATAAATGATAAAGCAATCTTAACACATAATTAACTAAATAAAGAATTCCCATAAATCGGCACCAAGTCAAGAGTAATATTATTAATATAAACTTGGGAAAGCTAGGAAGTGGTTACCACATACACACCCATCGTAGGTGACCTCACCTATTTTTTAATACACTTAGGGCATGTGAATTTATGTACTTGCAAGAGTCTTGTTCTGACATAAGTCGGACCCTCACCCTGCTCTTCCCTAGGCGACCACCTATTTCATGAAGCAAAAAGGTAAAATAGCACTCCAAACTTGGTTGGAGGAGAGAGGTCCCCACTCCACAAACCACCATCACGCTTGGAAGAAGGTAGGTGTGGGTTACAATGGATACGTGGGTCCCCATTTAATGCCTCCATTGACACGTCAGGGCGGTCACCATAGAGTGGGACGGCTGGTTTCCATCACCCCATGCATGTGTCATGCGCTTCCCATGGACTAGTTGTGTTGTTGGAAGTCACGTGGTGAGGGAGGAGATGTTAGTGCTAGGTGGTATCATGTTGGGGTCAGTAGTTGGCACCTAGTTCTAAGGTAGGAGAGTCATGGTTTTTTTTTAAGTGTTAGTGTTAGGGGTTAGATTAATATTGAGTCATGTGTTAGGTAATTAAAGGAATTAGAATCATAGTTAGATTTAGTAATTGATGGTATTTAGATTTATTAATAATAATAATAATAAAAGATTGCAATTAGATTTATTATTGGAACTTGTAATTAAATTTAGTAATAATTGAAATGGTAGTTAGTGAGTATAATGGTATGGTTGAATTTAGTAGATTAATGTAAGATTTAATTAATGATAAAGTATTAGGATGTTGGGTAAAGGTTATAGATTAAGATAGAAAATTAGTGAGCATGTTAAGGGATTTAGCTAGTAGGGTTGACATGGGTCTTAGCATATAATGCAGTTGGTAGATAAATATTCATGGGTTAGATTTGTCAATGGAGAGTAGTAAAGATTGTGAGGTATAAGTAAGCTTAGTACACTAGTAGGGATACTAGATTTAAATATCAATTGATAAGTTAAAATAAATAATAGTAATAATTTATTGTTGAATGAGTTCATAACTATATTGTAATGAAGTTATAGGTTGCATACCTATATGAAATCATACTATGTAATTATTTAGTGTATAGATTACGTAAATCAAATTAGTATAGCTTAAGAAGCCACATTATCAAGTGCATATAACTTAAATTCTAAATAACCGTGTTAATAATAATAATGACCAAGGGAAATAAAAATGATAAATTAAATAAACAATTAATTAAAATAAATAAACTTAAGTGTGTGTCCTTATTTATTTATTTACTTATATAACTAGCAATTTGGTTAATGACCCATTTGAGAGGATACTAGTGGGATGAAAACGTGACAAGATGGAATCTTCTAGCATGAAAGCGTTGAGGTAGTCAATAGATGTATTGTGTAGTAGGTGTTCGTAAATATGATTGTTAGTGATCATGTTATCGAGTACGAAAGGTTAGGAAGGATGAGTATGGACAATACCTAGTGTAATAATTAGTAAGTAATTGGAGTTAGCATAGTTTAGTTAATATTTCTAATTGTTGTTAAGAATCGGTAGACTAATTAGAATGTGTTTCACTTGTTAATTTCTTATTAATGAGTTGGTGGTTGTTAATTTATTGGAACTTAGGATCAAGGTAGTTACATGTTAATAAGTGTTTAAATATGGTTATATAACCTATCTTATGGTAACTAGCAAGTGATAGAAAAAAATAATTTTGTGTGTAGCTACATGTATGTTGGAGATGGGTTAATAGGGCAATGCAGATTAGATTATATAAGGAGTATTTATGGAATAGTATTTGTGTAATGTGAATTACTAACCAATACTTAAATTACTTATATCTATTAGTACAAACTAAACTAAATAATATTTATCGGCTAGTGGTTTTATAATAAATGCAATATTATAGAATAAAGAGAATCTAAGGTGTATGAATATAAAAGAGGATAAAAAGGGTATAAACATAAATATAACCTCTTATTTAACTCAATTTATGAATATAAAATCAATAAAGATTGGAATAAGATAAACCTTGTGGATGTTACGTTGTAGATACATAACAAGGCCCTTTCATATTAATCTAGGTTGTGAAACCTAATATTACTTTATAGCTAAAGTATTATACACCTTCCTATCATTCAATAACTAGAGAATAAATAAGTGTGGATGTTATGGATATTGCAAATGATTTTCCAATGTGTCCTTTGATATTGTCCATTCGAAACTTAAGGCTAGTTAACTACATCGATGCAAGTCTTGATCATGTGCCTTAGTTGCATGACCTCACTCATCACTAGGATATGAATACTCTTGTAGTAAGAGTTAGTGTCGAAATAAGATTGAGATTTGAGATTTTTCTCTGAACATGTTAGAACTAACACTCACATTTTTTATCTAGGACATTGTTATGAGGAGTATCAAGAAGTAATGTACTCATTTTAATCCAACCACAAGGAAGATAGCCTCGATTAAGTAAATGACATTTAGAAACTTAACAAAACATAGCAGGACTACAAGGACCTTTATTTGATGTGCCTTGATTATACAAACATGTTGTTGTGTAGGTAACCTAGGTTCAACAAAACAAAAAACAAAACAAAACAAAAAATGTTGTTGGTTGTGTTTCGTCTCGTAAATTTTGGGCATGACAATAAAGAACTAGTAAAATGACATCTAGGATTGTAGACTTACCTCGTGGAAGACCTTAGGAATGAATTTCCTAGTAGGCTTGCTTGGGAGGAGCCATTAACACCTATAGGAAACACTTTGGCAACAACAATAGTAGTTGTGCCAAGAGTGGCGGAAGCCATTTTAAAAGAAAAACAAAAAATTCTCATAGTAAATGTGGAATGTATGACAACCCTAATAGGGGTATGCAAAAGCAGAGGCTAAGAAAATAAACACACACAAGGAAACTTGCAATAGGAGAGTTTTTTTTTTCTTTGAAGTGTCTTGCCTTCCACCTTACTTTCTTCTTTGCTAAAGGGGAATTTGGTGGATGATATAACTTGGTGAGCCTATGTAGTCACCACACCATACATTTGATCATATTTATTGATTAATTAAAAATATAAAACCTGTTGTAATATAGTTTTCAATATAATTAGATATACAATAGATATATAAATTTTCCAATATTAAAGAAAAAAAATCATTCTTTATCATTAAAGTAGAAGCATTTTCCCTTCCAAGACTTTGAATTTAACTCATGAATAACTTAAAAAGATTGTAAACAAAAATTTAGAATTATATATCATATTTCAGAAGGAAAAAACATTCTTCTCTTCAATCAAATGATAAAAAATATTTTAATCTTTATACTATTCTAGATTCAAATATTTAAGTTCAAGTGAAGTTTCTTTAAAGATTGATGTCCTTAAATTTTAAAAAATAGTTTTCCTTACATTACTAGCTGTACTAGAAAAATTGTCAACTGAATTTTCTTTAAAAATGCTCCAAGGCACAATGACGAGTAAGGATCAACAAAGCTAACATATTATTATTATGGAAAGTTCCCAGTAATGATAAAAATTGTCAAACAAAACAATAATCATCTCATTCATATTACCACTGTTTCATACTTGCAGAGACAAGTTATACTGGAAAAATTCTTGGTTTCCATTGTCAGATCTCATTCGAGGAAGGTTCGTTATTCTTCTCTGTTTGCGTCATGTGGCTGCAACTCTCAGCAGGAATTTTTAAAAAAATTATTCTTTCTGTTTAAAAACAATATTCTATTACCAAATTGAAAATAAGCAAAATATTTTACTCTTTGTATTATCTCTTGGTTTTGAAGATTTTAAATTTTAAATTATTATCAAAGTATATCTCCCTACATTAGAAAAAAACAGGTTTTCCGTAATGCTTAGCTAGATACTAGAAATTCTATGCTTTCTGAAAACGTTGAATTAGAAATTAATGGATAACATGCATCTTATTTTCAAGGAAACTTCGTTGAACTGATCGTGCATTTGCAGCAAAGAAAGGTCTAAACCTTGTAAATCAAATTATATCAAATAATTGAATAATGTTCTTATATCATGTATTCACATTGCCTGATTATATTCTTCTCCGCGTTTCTATCTGTAACGTCTCATTCAATGAAGGTTCCTTGAAAATAACATCTGTAGTATCCTATGTTTGCCCACAACTCATTAGTTACTCTATATATATGTTAGTAGGTTTTTCCATTCCATAGAAAATATAAGCTATTGTTCCAGAGAGATTTTCAAAAGAAATTTTTTTCTACAATGGCTGATCATGAACAAAGATGTCCAAGCTGTACGGAGGTTCATGGAATGAATGAAGTTAAATTAGCAAAAGACAATTGTGCAGTGGTTGATAGCTATGGAAAGCCATGTTGTGATTTGGGAGATGGAATATTGATGTATGAGGTACAAAATGAATGGACAAATATAGCGGCCCATGGAGTGAATGAAGCAAAAATTTCAAAAGAGGATTTTACAAGAATGGATAAGCGTACAAATTCAGGCTGTGATTTGAAAGATAGAATGAGCTTCAAAGAGGAGGATAGATGGGTATGTGTAGTGGCCAATGGGTTGGATGAAGAAATAAAACTAAATGACAATTCTATGTTGTCTGAAAATAATAGACACCCAAACTTTGATTTGAAAGATGGAATGATGTATGAGGTGGAGGATGAATGGATATGTATCGTAGCACATGGAATGGATTAGAAAGAATTCAAGAGACAAATTCAGAGTGGCTAATATGCATAAAAATCTAAGTTGTGACCTAAAAGATGGATGTCTGTCATACAGAGTGGAATGAATAAATCGCCTAGAATGGTAGAAGAATTAAAAGTAGCTACTCAAATTTGAATGTTTATATAAGAAAATTTAATAGGTGTCTAAGATAGCATCCACTTAATAAGATATGTGGTTTTAAGTAATTCGAAAAGAGTGAAATTTCTATGTTGCACTGATGTACATTTTAAGTAATAAAATGTAAAGATTGCATTATATGTTTTTTTGGGTTCATTTTGAGAATATAGGTGACATTTTACATAGAATTAATGTGATGTCTTTTAGTTTGTATATATTGATCTTCAATTTATCATATATATATAGAATTTGTAAATTTAAATTTGATCTTTCTTCAATTTGACATTTTTTTTTATCATTAAAAAATTAATTTTTGGAGAATGAATTTTTAATTTTTTTTTGTATTAAAATGGTATAGAAAAAATAAGGCTTAACTAACTTTTATGCATCAAGGACATCTATTAACTTTTGCTTGACAACTTGCATCACTATTAGAAAGAATCATCAACTTACATTAGTGTTTATATTCTTACCAAAATATCAAGATATTGCATGGTTTCTTTTGTATAATTTTTATTTCAAATATTTCAACTAGAAACAAAGACATGTGACAAAAGAAGAAGATAATTAATTGGAAATTTCTTATAGGGTTTTACTAACATTGATCTCTTTGTGTAGATACATATATTTTACACAATAAGGTATAAGGTGATACTTTTCTAAACAGTTAGAAGTACAAAATTCATTTTCTTAAGAAAAATTGAATCTATAAGAAACATTCATTTCTACAAGTATATAGATTAATTCCATAGTCACAAATTCAATCCACAATAAAGAACTAAGAATCTAGAAATCTCATAAAGCTCATCAATCATAAGAGAAATCATAATTTAAGTAGAATTTTAGATTACATAGGGAACTCTTCTTTGAAATATAATAGTTGGTATGAGGCATAATCCAAGAGGCCCAAGCAAAGATTAATTATTATGTTGTGTGATTAATTATTGTTATTAATTAAGTGCAAGCACGAGTAGATTCAAAGCCAAGACCTCTTTGATAAGAAGCTGACAATTTATAGTTGTGTTGTAGGCTCTTGCCTAGACATAATCTCATTATTAAACAAATTGTTTTTTATAAAAAATATTGAACAAAAATATATTGAAGAATATACCATTTTACATAATTTATAATAAGGTAAAGAAATAATCAACCATCTTCCATGCTCAAAGAGTATTTGACGATGATATAAGTATATCCATTATTCCAACTCATCCATCCAATATTAAAAGAAAAATTGACTAAACTCACCTTGAACTAACATAAAAGACTCCTTTCTTTCCAAACATAAATATTAGATTTTAATTTATGAATATTTTTAAAAAAATTGTAAACAAATATTCTAAATTCTAAACAATTGTAAAAACCTTAAGAACTTTATTACTGAAATAAATCAAATTCCTATATAAAGTTTTTCTTTTGAACATTTTTAACTTTAAGTAAAATGAACCTAAACGACATTTTCCTTGCATACATAGCTATTTAGTTGGATGTGATTTTTGAAAAATAAAAATTGAAAACATAAGCATAAAAAGATTGGCCTGCAAGTATGGCTGGCTCAATCATGGCATTCAAAATAATCTATAAGGGCTCGTTTGGCAACGAGAGTACAAGTGGAATAGGCATATGTATATTCTTAAAATTTTGAATTATCTATTTGGATGCACCAAATCGAAATTGGAATAGGAATAAAATTGGAATATGTATTCCAATTTTGGCCCAAAACTGAGCATTTGCTATTCCACCTAAATAGGTGGAATAGGAATACGTATTCCTATTCCAATTTCGTTTTATTTTAGAGGATATAATTTTTTGAGTTTATGAATTCTCCATCAAATTCTAGGTGAACCAAACAAGAATAGGAATACGAAACCCCATTTTCTATTCGAGAACAAGTACTTATTCCTATTCCCATTTTTATATTCTGGCAACCAAACGGGCCCTAATGCATTAAAGTCAAGAAGATAATCATTTGATACATATAAATAGTCAAAAGTCTACTTATAATTGCAACATGAGAAATTTGTAATGCTACAATGAATATGTGCTTTTGCAGCAAGGGAATAGTTATCCTTACAAGTGGGAAGATTTACTTCTGAGAGGGGGGGTGAATCAAAAGTAAAAATATTTAACCTCTAAAAGTTTTAACTGAGATTATTTACATGCATCTAACATCTTCTAATAAACATGAAAGTAAATACATACATGAAAATAGATAAAACAAGATTTGGTCACCCAGAAACCCTCCAAAATGAGAAGGTAAAATTGGGGTGGGGATGACACCCACAAGTTATCACTGCAGCAATATGTAAATGGTTAAAGTTACAAAGTTTGACCACTTCCAATGGTCTACCCTATGAAAGGCCTGCCCTGTTAAAGGCTTTACACCCTATTAAAAGTGACCTCTCTAAAGGATTTAAAAACACTTACTTGGAATGTTACCCTGTTAAAGGATTTACAACCCTATTGAGGATCTACAATATAGTTGTTAAGCCAACCTATCATCATAGGATTTCCATTCTCTTAATACAGTGGTTAGAAAGTATAGTAGAATGACTTGATCTGATGACTTGCAATCTTCAATTGTTGATTCCAGATCCTTATTCTACTCAATCTGATTTGATCCTTCTTGATCTGATAATTCTTTGTTTGTTGTGTTGATGTTGTGTTCTGATCAACTTGATTTTGTAGTGCTACACTTCCCTCTAAATTCCTTACACCCCTTTAAACTTTGCTAGCATTCTTCTCATGCATTCCATACACTTCCACATAACTCTCTCACTCTTCCTCTCTGTATCAATTATGGGTATTGACCTCCTTTTAAAGGCTTCGAAGACTTAGGGTTAGGTATGAATCTACAATTGATATTCATCCATCTTTTCCCACTCAAATCTTTACACTTTTGTTATTGGTTGTATGCTTTCTCCATTTTTCTGATTGGTTGCATGTTGATTGCATAGCGAATGTAAAAGATTCGATCTTATCTTTTAGATCCTTCAAGATTCATCCTGAGTCGGCTCAAAAATGATTTACATCTGAGTTTGTGAAGGCACAAATTCATATGTTGATTTTGTGTTACTTAGCACTTATTGTTTACTGATGCTTAGCAAATATAGGATTTCTGTCTTGCTTGGATCCTATAGTAACTTTGTCTCACTCGACATCTATCATTTGCTTGGCACCTATAGTGACTCGGCATCACTTATCACTCAGCACTTGAAACATTCTCGACACCTGAAGTTTACTCAGAACCTATTGAATTTCTACCTCAACACATACCATAGCTTGGCATCTATATCATACTCGGCATCATCTTAGAAATTGGTTAAGTGTGTTGACACTCAATTGTCAAAACCAATCTAAGACCAACAATCTCCCCCTTTGACGTGAGTGTCAAAAACACTTAACTTAAAAACTTGTAACTCCCCCTAAGTTGATGTGCCATTTCTGTATCCAAAATTCCTGTTGTTGAATTTGTTTCATGTTGTTTAATCTGATACTCTTTATCTATGCCTTGTCATGTCTTTTCTTGTCTAATCTGTTTCTACTCTGCATCTGCTCTGTTTCTGCTCCCCCTTTCACACATCTCCTTACAATTTTTGTATCTTTTTTGCTTTATCTTCTTATTTCTCCTCAAAACTCAAAATTTTATTATCTCCCCCTTTGGGTCTCACGTATTATTTGTCTCCCTCTTTGGGTATCTTCCCCTTTTGGGTCTCTCCCTCAACTTATTATATCTCCCCCTTTTTGACACTAATGTCAAAGGGTCCTATGAATGAATTGAATATTTAGCCAAAAAGTATTTATTTACCTCCATGATAATCTTCAGAGAAGCATCACAATTGTCTAATGCAATTTCCAGTGCTTTATGTTGGATGGTTGTCTTTGTTGCAAGATGTACGAGACCTTCCAATGTAGAAAGATTTGGATCTTTCTTCAAAACATTCTCTGCATAGGCCATTTCTTTATGCAAATATTTCATGTGTGGGGTTATTGCAAACTGTATCTGTATTAATTTGGCCTTGGTATTAGCCTCATCTGCTGCGAGTACAGCTAATTCCTTTTGAGTGTGAAGCATTGTAGAAAATGCTTCTCACTTTGAGTTGGATCTTTTGGTAGCTATGTGCTAGATACCTTGAGGTTCCTTTCCAAGCTCAATATCCTTTGGCTTGTTTCTTGTGTGAAATATGAAGAATCACACAATTTGGAGTACAATAAGAATATATTCTCAAGTATTGTTTTCACCTTCTCTACCCTTTTAGCCAGTTCCACTTGAGATAGTGCTATCTCACCAGATATTTTCTCATTTACCTTCATTTGAAATTTCTTCTTAGAACATTCAAGCAATTTGGCATTGGTATCTAGGTCTTCACTTTGTACCTAGTCCACTATGTTGGATAGTTGCTCCATGATGGGCTTTGTTTCATCAGGTACTAGCATGCTTAAAACATAAAGAAAGATGTCTTTAATTTCTATCAATGCTTGCCTCTACCTATACTCATTCCTAAGTATTTCTTGCTTCTTCTTCTTCTCCAGTGCCTCTTGCACTTCATTAATCTGTGCTATATTCATTGTTTTACAATTATAGCTTGGTATGACTATCTCTTCATCAAGTGCAAGGTCTCCATACTGAAGTACCCTTGCTACCTTGGTAGAGCTCGAGCCTAGTGCTGATATTTGTAGTGGTACTGCATTAGTGCTTGACTACTTAGTAGGAGTTCTTGTATTAGGCACTTCCTTGATCAATTATTGTAATTAGAGGAGGTGCACATTGACTTTGTGTTGTCGGAGTAGAGATATCCTTCTGTCATGTTTGCTCCTTTACTTGATCCTCGGCAGTTGAAGTTTTTGTAACTATGGAATCAACCTTAGTAGATGCATCCTGTGTTGGCTACTCTTATGGTTGTCCACTTGTAGTTGTTGGAGTTTGTGAAGGTGGTTCTTGTGGATTCACCTTCTCCTTAGTTATCTCTACTACTACTTTTTGAAGTTCCTCTACACTCACCAAAACTGGATTAGTGCACAATTGTGCTTGCAAAGTAGTCTGGTGAAGGATCTTTTTGAGATCCTTTGCAGTTAGTGGTTTGATGTTCCGACCAAAGGTTTCAGGAACATCCTTCACAATTATTGTTTCTACATATGTAGGTATAGCATGTGGGGAACTAGGTGGTGGTAATTGTGTGTCTTGGATACTCTATTCCTATTGCTGCTTCTCAGCTATTGCCTCATCACCTTTTTGCGTTTCCTTCTCCACTATTACTTCTTCTTTTTCTTTCTCTCCTTCTTCCTCCTTTTCATTTTCCTCTTCTTCTTCATCATTATTTCTTCCCTTAAAGGGATCCTCTTGTCCTTCCTTGACTATAGTTAGCCCATAAATCAATTTCCACATTTGTGTGGACTTCTTTACAACATCTTCAATCTTATTTTCCAAAATGTTGAAGGCTCTGTATTTGGGTGCAAACTTGCTCCTATGTTTTTTGCTTGCCTTGCTTATTTGACCTTTAGTGAGGTCAAGCATTACATGAGCCAATGTAGAATCTCTTATTTCTTTCTCCATTTTTAGGCAATAATACCATTTATTCTCTACAATTGTATATAGCTTCTTGGGCATGGTGTTGTCTAGTTCAAGTTGAGTATTCTTGAACTTGGCCATCATAGTGTAGATTGACTCTTCCACTATTTTTTTCTCCTCTCTACTTAACTTATTGAAATCAATAGTTTCCAGCCTAGTCAATTTTGCATTATCCCTAATATTATCGTAAACATTTTCTAAGTCAGATTTAGTGGTGTGACTTACCACTCTGAATTGTTCATTGTCATCTGACTCTGTCCTCTCTTCATCTGATTCTGGAGGTGCCACATATTTTCTTCTCTTTTTCTATGTTGACTCTTCCTTCTCAGTAGCTTTCTTATTTTCCTATTCCTTTTCCACCTTAGTTGTTGCCCTTGTATCTACCTTGGTGGTAGGTTTGATTGGGCTTAGCTTATCCTTCTTTTTCCCTTTTGGCTATGTAGTAGGCTATTTCTATGCCTTCCTCTTCTTAGTTAGGTGCTTCCTACTCAGCACCTTCTTCTATAGCATCCTCACCCATGTCTTGGGTTAATGCTAGTGGCCCTTGCCCTTGTTCCTCTTCATCATCAGTTACCTCTTCATCTTCTTCTGCCTCCTTTGTCTCTATTGTACCTTCTTCAAATTTGGCCTTAAGCTTGGTGCATTTACCATTATTTCATAGCATTTAATGCTTAGTGCATTTACAGCAGTCCACTTGACTCCTTAAGCAATTTTGCTTTACTCGACTTCCATTGTCTTTTCAACACTTGGCATACACTGAAGTTTCCCTTACTCAATTTCAATTGAAATTTCCCTTTGCTCAGCATCCACTACTAACTCAACTTCTACTAACTTTGGCAGACAACTCGGCATGTACTAGATCTTTTACTCAACATCTGAAGGCAACTTGGCAATAGTTGTAAAAAATTGAAATTTTAACTTTGCATCTTTATTCATGCTAATCTTTTCTTTTCAATATTTTCTTATCTTGGAACTTATATATGATAAAATTTTGTATATCAGTTCTACATACCTTCTTTTACTTACTTAGATGAAGTGTGACCACTTGATCTTTTGGGTGAAGTGATCTCTTCATTGGATGTGCTACTTCCATCTTTCTTCCTCCATGTCTTATTCATTTCTCCTCTGACATGTTCAACATCTACCTTTCCTTTTCCTTTGTTGAACTCTAAGTTGGGTGCCTTTGACCTTGTTGGGAAATTTCTACTAATATGACCTGTCTTCAAACAACTAAAGCATGTAGTTTGGCTCAACCATCTGTTGTAGTTTCCAATGAAATGTGTTCTTATACAATTTTTAAGAATGTTTCCATATTCCTAACAATAGTGACAGCTATGTCTGGTGTTGTAGTCCTAATTGTAGTGATGTCCATGATTATTTAACCTTGTTGGCTGATTAGGTGGCCACATAGGCTTTGATTTGCACTCAAAAGCTCTATGTCCATACTTCTTGCAAATGTAATAGTGACCTTCAAATCTTGGTGTTCTGATGGTTCTAGTCTTGCAGTCATGTGCTTGATGTCATTGCTTGTTACACTTGTGATAGTGACCCATGTTCATAGGTTTATCATATTGATGGGCATTCTTGCTCCTACACACATTAGAGGTATGTCCTTTTTTACCACAAAAATGACAAGCGAGTTTAGTGTTCTTACCTTTGTCACTTCTTTCTTCTAGAGTCTTGGATAATTCTCCTTTTTCAATGCTGGTATATCCTAGTCCTGAAGTATCATTGTTGGCTCTTGTTGATTTCAATAGTTGTTCAAAGTACTCGATGGCCTCATTAGGTTTGTTGAAGCTCTCTGCAATCTCCTTCTCTCTTTTAGGTCATTTTGCAGTTGTTTATTTTGCATCTTTAGTGTGGAGATCTCAATGTCCTTAACATTTAGTTCATGATGTGCATTCATCATCTAACTTAGAGTGTCTAGCTACATGTTGGAAATTCTTGCAAGTTTAATTGACTTTTCCTCCAATCTGTTAGCAAGGTTTCTCTTATCTTCTTCTAGCATAGCCTTATCTTCAATAGCTCTTTTCTTCTATTCAATCACTTCTCAAAGCATCATGGCTTGAGATTCTTGTTCAAGCTTGAGAGTTCTGATTTCTTCTATTTGGGCTCTATTCTTCTCCATCAAGTCTACTATTGTTGCATCAAACTCTTTGAAATCTCTATTTGGAAATACTTTTGAGGTGTCAATCTCCTTGTATTGTGTATCATTCTTAGCCATGGCAATCTCTCTTCTTCTCTTTAAGGATTTTCTCAATTCTTCCCTGACTTGTTCTAAAGTATGTAAAGTGAATTGTATATCAATCACCTAGTTTTCTATGATCTTCCCAACTTTGTAGACTTCCATTTTCAAATCTTTTCCCCAAGTTGTAAGGCTTCTCCTTGTGAGAACTTAGCTCTGATACCAATTGTTGGAATTACAAGTGGGAAGATTTACTTCTAAGAGGGGGGAATGAATCAAAAGTAAAAGTATTTTACCTCTAAAATGTTTAACTGGGATTATTTACATGCATCTAACATCTTCTAATAAACATGAAAGTAAAGACATACATGAAAATAGATAACACAAGATTTGGTAACCCATAAACCCTCCAATATGAGAAGGTAAAATTGGGGTGGGGATGACACCCAGAAATTATCACTGTAGCAATATGTAACTAGTTAAGGTTACAAAGTTTGACCACTTCTAATGGTCTGCCCTATTAAAGGCTTTACACCCAGTTAAAATTGACCTTTCTAAAAGATTTACAAATACTCACTTAGAACATTATCCTGTTAAAGGATTTACAACCCTATTAAGGATCTACAACATAGATGTTAAGCCAACCTATCATTATAAGATTTCCATTCTCTTAATACAATGGTTAGAAACTATAGTAGAATGACTTGATCTGATGACTTACAATCTTCAATTGTTGATTCCAAATCATTGTTCTGCTCAATATGATCTAATCCTTCCTGATCTGGTAATTCTTTGTTCGTTGTGTTGATGCTCTGTTCTGATCAACTTGATTCTGCAGTGCTGCTCTTCCCTCTAAATCCTTACACCCCTTTGAACTTCACTAGCATTCTTCTCATGCATTCCATACACTTCCACATGACTCTCTCACTCTTCCTCTCTGTATCAATTATGGGGTATTGACCTCCTTTTAAAGGCTTCAAAGACTTAGGGTTAGGTATGAATCTACGATCGATATTCATCCATCTTTTCCTGCTCAAATCTTTACACTTTTCTTATTGGTTGCATGCATTCTCCATTTTTCTGATTGGTTGCATGTTGATTGCATAGGGAACGTAAAATATTTGATCTTATCTTTTAGATCCTTCGAGATTCATCCTAGGTCACTCAAAAATGGTTTACATCTAAGTTTGTGAAGGCACAAACTCATATGTTGATTATGTGTTACTCGGCACTTATTATTTACTGATGCTTGGTACATATAGGATTTCTATCTTGTTCGGCTCCTATAGTAACTCTATCTCACTTGGCATCTATTCTTTGCTCAGTACCTATAGTGACTCGGCATCACTTATCACTCGACACTTAATACTTACTCGACACCTGAAGTTTACTTGGCAACTATTGAATTTCTAGCTCCGCGCATACTATAGCTCGACATCTATATCATACTCAACATCATCATAAAAATTGGTTAAGTGTGTTGACACTCAATTGTCAAAACCAATCTGAGACCAATAGAATAAACCATCCATTGAAATACAAGAATCACAAGAAGCTACAATTAATAAGAAAAATTTGGATGTTAGAAGTATGTCAATTTAATAAATGACTAAGTTAACATTTTTTTAATAAAAGACACATGGTTAAGTTTCACATTGAAAACAATAGGGTAAAAGCACAAACCTATGTCACCCTTTTGTAAAGGAAAAGGCTAACAAAAGTATAATTGTTCACCTTCAATGACATAAAATTGGTATTATTATTTTTAATTTGGAAACAAAGTAAACCAATGAAATGTGTAGAAATGGATGAATTTTTGGATTATGATTTTTACTAATTATTTGGAATAAGAATTGATATATTTTCCTAATTTTTATAGATAATATTTTAGGTGCTAAAAAATGTTGAAAATTAGGATTCTAGTTCCCACCACAAAACTGTATGCAAATAAACTTATTTCCCTTTGCTCTTGGATTATGTTATAGATAACATATATATCTAGAACAATCAAAAATAAAATTTGGCTTTAAAATTATATTTTCTCTTTTATAAGGATTGAAAATTTCCAACTCACCTAAAATCGATAGTTTTCATCTCCCATCACATTTTTCAAAACAAATCTATTCTAACCAGGAGAAAAACTATACATTCTAGAAGAGGACTCTCTCCTCTAGAACGTCATATAATTTTTAGATTGTTTTGATATGTTTTAATATTTTTTTCTTTCTCAAAACTGACATCTTTATGTGTTAAAATACATGGTTGTGGAATTTTTTAGTATCAATATACTATATCTAATTAAAATACTACAAACTCTACATGAGAATATTCTTGACTCTGAGCTCTATAAAATGGTATTTATATGTTATTTAAAAAATCATAAAAAATAGTAAGAGTTATTGAAATGTCACTTTTCTGAAATAATTTTATTTCTTTAGTAATTAGATACAAACTAGTATAAAAACATCCATTTAATAGACATTTCTAAATGGAAAAGTGTGAGACCATATATAACTTAGCTAGAATGAATTTATCTAGATAATATGTTTTTTTTAAATTTAATTTTAGGTAGAAATACTCAAATTCAGTCATTCTGATAAGTCAGCATGAAAGGTGACATAGCTTTGTACATTTACCCATAAATGCACATTCTAAGTAATAAAAGAGTGATAATTTCATTTGTTGAAACTTAAAACATTTTAATAAACATTCTAAGCAATAAAATATTTAAAATTACATATTGTAGTTTTCTTTGGGCTTATTTTTATCAACTTTTTCTTAATGTAATGAGTAGTATACATGTGATATGTTTTGTACATAGAATTTCATGATTAACATATAGCTAACTTGATCATATTTTCACACATTCATAGATAGGAAATGGTAATTATTTTTAACATATCTATTTTTAATCAAATCGTGTGATAATGATTATGGAAATTTAATAATCAAATTTAGATATTGGTTCAAGTTGGCTCCTAGTTTATCAACAAATATTTAATTAATTGAATGTGAAAAGTATCAATTTTTATTATAATGTGTCAATACAAAAGGATGATCATATACTTTTAGGCATCACAGAGAATCATTCATTTGTGCTTGACCATTTTCATCGAGTTGTTAAAGATTATCTTCCACTCACATTAGGATATAAAATTTGAAAAAATATTACAAAATATTAATTTTTTGTAAAGGAGATTCTCAATTAGAAAACACAATGTTATTTATTAACATTGAAATATTTATATTCGGTTTCTAGACAATAAATGAGATTATTATAGACAACTACAAGTGCACAATTAATTTTCACAAATAAAAATTGAATACACAATATTTGTTGTAGATACAAGTATAGAAATTAGTTCCCTAGGTGCAAATTCAATCACACTAAAGAAAAAAATATATAGTCCTTTTTTAGATCTTATCCATCACAAATATAATTGTTAAGTTTTAGATCACAAATAATGTTCTACAATAGAAAATCCTATTGGTCTACATATGAAACTAAGTTTTAATCACTCTTTGAAATTTCAAAATGCATGCTTGATATTAGGGTTACCTATGTAGTTTTACTGACCTTGTTTTTTTCATTAGATTTATTTGAAAGGACTTGTATTTCCACTCATTTAGTGAACCTATCTAATATTGTATTCCCTTTGATCTTATAGACATGAACAATATATGGCATATGCTTGTTGTAAATTAAAAGGGTTCATTGTAACTATGTAAGTGGTTGTATTTTTTATTTTCTAAATAATAAATTCACCATGGATACTTATTTAGATACATTTTTCGTCATGAGTATTATCCCAAGGTACATCTTGTATTATCTTGTGGATTGTGTATTTCATCGTATCATAATGGTTATTTTTTGATCTTGTACAAACACTTCTATCTTATGGTGATGCATAACACATAAGGAAATAATGAATAATTTTACCACACTCACAACTCAACTAATTCCAATTTATCAGCTAGGTTGTCACAACCTAACATGTCCAATAATTCATCACAATACTCCTTTGGATCATTCTTGAATCATCAATCCAATCAAACATGTAGATAAAACTTCTCACTTCAAGTGCACTTATGAAAGGCAGTATTCCTAATATGGTCCTAACACTAAATGCATAGGTTATCCTTACTCCAAAATCTATGTGAATAGATTATATGCCACCAATTAGAAAATTATAACATTGAGACACAATCTTGAGCCAAAGAAACCATCAATTGGTTTTAATCTTAGTACCAAAGTAATATATCTAGTTTAGGCCAAGTTTCCTACAAGCATTGCTCCAACAATTTTGGGCTTACAATCTCCAATTTTTCCAAAAAAACTACCAAAAGAATAATAATTTGGAATATCATTTAGGATCCTTCTTAACATATGTCACAATGGGTTCCCAACTCCTTAATACAAGGTCAAAGGTTTTGACAGATTGAATTTGCCTAAAGTGCTAATTCGGCCACTTTTTCAAAGAAACCCCCCAATTCTTGATTGATCTCTCTGAGTTACCCATTATATAATATTTTTACATTCTTCAATCCACCAAATACACTACTACATTGGTCTATTCCATTCTCCAATTCCTCTATAAACACAAATGTTGTTACAACAAAACTAGTCACATAGAGATGCATAGTTGTTCAACGCCTTTAACTCACTGATGCAATAACACCATAATCCATAAGTAAACTAGAAAACCAAAGTTCCCACCAAAGGTTAGAATTTTCCAACGATGAAAAGTCAAGTTATTAAATTATTTGAATTCAAAGCCTTGATAAATAAATGTTTAGAAACTACTCAAGATAAAATTAATGAATCTCATTATAGGCTAAATAGAAAAACACCAAAATAAGTGAAGTGTAGATATAATTCATCCCTCTGAATAACCAAATGAACTTCGCTTGTAAATATATCTATACCTATCTATACATAGGGAAGAAAGAATAAATTTGACATGAAACTGTATATTTTTATTACATTTAAACTCCAACAACTTCAACAACAAATCCATTTTGACCACCATGGCTGTATATGTCCTTATTTTAACCAAAAAAAGTTTCCTAAACCAAAAAATAAACTAAAATTTTCCATTGAGAAGTTGTATACTTTGAGCAAAATTTGTCGATGTTGTCAAGCAACATTTTGACAACGTTGACATTGTTTTTCTATTTTGACTCCAACAGATCCAAGGAAACCTTCAAGATATCCCATATGACTCACATAATGTTAAAAAACTATTGTACCTTTCCCTAGGGTCTAAGAGACCATTTGACCAAAAGGCTTATAAAATCCTATCAAGGTCGATGCCTTAAAAAGGGTCTTAATTACTATCAAAATGATCCTTAATGATCCTTGGGATCTTATTAAATGAAAATCAACTTATGCTACCCAATAAGCCATATATCCTCCATTGATGTTCATAGGTTCTCCTACACCATACTGCTCATATACAATAAATATCAAGCTCCTCTTGAGATGATGTCTTGTAAACTAGTGTCATGCTTCTTTACATCTTCCTCATCCATCCATACTGCCTATGAATCTAGTAACCCCTTCCACTTGACCAAGTACTATTTTTAGACAGTTATTTTCCTCTTTTTTATAACCTTGAAATCCAATATTGACTCTAGTTTCATAGGTTAGTATGTTTGGAGATCCTTGATCCACTCCACAACATCCTTTATTTGTAGGTCTAATTCAAGAATCCACACTTGCAAGAAAATCTCCTTTATAGGGCATAAGATATGCTACATTGAAAATTGGTGAGATACCTATATGTCAAGGGGTAACCCAATCTCATAGGCATTAGGAGAAAGTTTGTGAATAATTATACAAGTTCTTATCTTTTTTATCACGAGTTTTGTATACTTCCCCTTTGGTAGCCTTTCCTTCTTCAAATATGCCCATACCAAATCTCTCACTTGATGTTGTGCATCTCTCATTTTTTTGTCTTCTTTTCCCATATACTTGATTGCATTTTTTTCAAGTGTAATCTTCACTTGATCCTAGGTGTCTTTGTTTTTTTCTCCAAAATCTCTCCTTGCCATTTCAATTTAGAGTTAGAGTTGGCTATCTTGTGTTGTTAAATCTTATTTTTCAATGGCATTTTATAGGCCATTATGGTAACTCTTGTACTTACATATCTTTATAATTCCTATGATATTCATGCAAGTTTCTTTCATTTCATGATGTTCATGTCTTACCATGATTTTCTTGCATATTTTATTATGAGGTTAACTCTTACAATGTTTCCTGATAAAATACATTTAAAGACAATTGTTAAACTTTCATGTGGTATTTTCATTCAGAATTTGTATGGAATTAGAGATTTTGTTAGTGATTCTCCTAATCCTAATTATAATCATATGCATAATCCTCCCCACGATCAATCCCCTCATAGACCTTCTACCTTCCAACACCTTTGTAGTATGGCACATGACTTGGATATTAACCAATTCTTATTTAATGATTTATCTTCTTAACCATCTCCCACATCTACACCTCAACCTCCTATACATACAACTCCTCATTCTATTCCTCCTTACACTACATCTACCCATCACCCTCAAGATAAACCATTTTCTATATTTACCCTTCACACTATGTATGCTACATGCTATAATATTATCAGTAGACAAGGTTATATGGGCTTAGGTCTTGGTATCCATGAGCATGGTATCAAGCTTCTCATCCATATTCCTTGCCAACACTCTCAACAAGGCCTTGGTTATGTATCCCCTTCAAATACGCTTCCTTCTTTCCCTCCCCCACGGCCTCCTCTTCATCTTCTTTTTCCAACTCTAACCTTATATGCTAATAACACTTGAGAATACTTAGCACTAAGATTTTACCTCTACCTTTTGATTGCACCAAATTAAGATATCAACCTTATCAAAAGAATGTTATTGTTTGATTTTCATGTCCCTTTTTCTATAGTAATGAACATTTACTTTGTGATTGCATAGAACTCATTTTGTATGTTCATGATAAAGTTGAAAATGGTAAGATTTTTTATACACAAGATATTTGATTTCTCCTTCATAAGATTACTTGCATTTATTTTCCCTATTGAGGCCAATCTCTATTATTTTACATAATATGTTCAAGAGTGGCAAAATATGTCTTTCACTTTGTCCCTCTTCGGTAGGGACAAAAGTTCACCTTTTTTATATCTATTTTAGCACATTGACACATGCCTTATGTACTTTAATATCCTTTCTACAAAGTGCATATTTGGTATCTTGGGAGACATGTTTTAGTGTGCTTACATTTATCCTTCCTTTTCCTTCTTAGGTGTGTATTCTTTAGAATATTTTTACATCAATTTTTTATGTTATATTTTTGTGTGTAACTTATCTTTTTAGTATATGAGTTATATAAGAGATCTATCCTAGAGGATCATCTTATGCTCCTTTTTATTTTCTAAGGATTTTTTCTCTTATTTTTGTTCATTTCATGTTCATTAAAGTAAGTGTAATGCGGTATCATGTCATCTCCCTCTTTAATTTATCTATAGATTTGCATTATTTTATAGTACCTTATTATCTTTGGGTATGTAATGCTTTGTCTTATGCACGACATGATTTTTGTTGCCTAACAATGCCTTTCCATGCCTTGAGTTTTAATTTTTTTCTTTTATTAAAAATCTATAGTTTACTTCATGTGTGATATCTTTTCTAGCACCTTAAGTTGTGTAAACTTTCATATCCAATGTTGCTACTTGTCATACTTTTCTCTATGATATTGTATTATTCTATGGTACTTCTTGTTTGATATAGGTGTTTTCTTTTGTGCAAGGCTAGATTGTGGTTGCTTCTTACAATTCATCTTTCTCCTTACAATTCATCTTTATCTCTTACGATATTTTGGTATACAATCCACCATGAACTTCTCTCTCACCTCACACTTAGGGGGAAAGGTTATTTGTACATTATTTATCTTTCTTTTTTTAAAGGTCTACTTTTCTTAGTATAGTGGCATTTTTTTATCGCATGACTTTCTTTTCCGTTAAGGAATTGTGTCTTGATGATGACTCGCTTATATACAAGAGGTGCATGTCCTTGATCATCACCTGTTCTTAATTTGCAAAACTATGTTTATTATAAACTGTAAGAATTTGCCTTGAGGAAAAGTTCACCCAAGAACTAAGAACTCAAACACAAGCACAATTGTAGACTAGAAAGAGTATGATTAGAATATTAATATGTATTTGATTCAATATATTGAAAGTACACTAGGAGTTTCTGTATATAAAGGCCTCTGAGATGCATCTAGAATGCCTAGGAATCAATATCATGATAACTCATACAACCAGGTACATGTCTACCAGATATGGGTTATCCTCCATTATGCACAGAAGTAAGTGCAATGATGAGAGGATAAGCTTACAAGGGTGTAACACAAATATTTATGTTGTAGACAACATGTGCTAAAAAGGGAGTGCGAATAACTATGTTGTATACATGACAACTCAGTGAATGATGCAAACTCCATTGTTGTAGACACCATGTGCTAAATTAGAGTTGCATACTTTTATGTTGTCAACATGACAACTCATAAAGGTATGCAAACTCCTAAGTGTCTCACAAAATAAATAATAAAATAATGCATTAACCTAAGTAAACTTAAGTAAGTGCAAATAGTGAATACTTATTTACACCAACACCCCCCCTTAAGTGCAACTTAGGGGAATGCCCTTAAGCTTACGAAAACTATGGAGTGCATAATGGGTCCCGACTACTAGGCCATATTAGGTACCCATGTACATAATGAAATGCAATCTCTCATAAAGCAGAAAAAGAGGGAAAACCTCATGGGAAAAATCCTCCTCCAAAAAGAGAGATGACAAGACTAGATGCATGGATGGATGGAGTAATCAAGACCCCTCCCCATTATGACATACATCAATTATATACAATAGTAAAGAATGAGAAGAACAAGATCTCATAAGAGGAAAAAGTCCCCACCATAAGAAAGAAGAGGAAGAGAGACAAGGTAGCCCCCCCCCCCCCCCCCCCCCCACACAAAATGAAGAGACTAGATGCATGGATGGATGGAGTAATCAAGACCCCCCCATTATGACATACATAAAGTATATACAATAGTGAAGAATGAGAAGAATAAGACCTCATAAGAGGGAAAAGTCCTCCCCATAAGAAAGAAGAGGAAGAGAGGCAAGGTAGTCCCCCTCCCCCAAAATAAAGAATGTCGACCAGTGATTGTTGCTCCAAGGAAGAAGTTGGTCCATGAGTGTAGAATGATGTTCCTCCCCTTTGGAAGAAACAATGGTAAAGGTACAATCCCAAAGATGTATCGTGGCCCTGAAACTTGCTCAAATGTCCCTATGTCAACACTGATGGTTGCCCCTTCTAATACTACTAAAAAGAACAAATACAAATCTGGCAAGGATGTAGGTAGAACCTGTCTCAATGAGCCAACAGTATCCTCAACTGATAAAGAGACCTCTGACAACTCTTGTTCATAAGGATCCACAATCACACCAACCTGTAAAGATTGATCCTATAGAGAATGGACATGAGGGTCAGAGTGAGCCCTCACAACAACTGTAAAAGGATCATCTTCATCAAAGAGAAGATGTAAATCATCAAGGTTGTCTACCAAATCTGCAGTGTGTGACTCCATGAACAAACCTAAAATGTTTGTCATGTAGTCATCTCCTATTGCTGGAGTTGTAAGACAAGGTGTAGCCTGTTGTGTTGGACCTATCACTATGGCAATGTATCCATGTGGACTATACTGATACCGTGACCTCTCACTACAACTATTGATAGAACCCCACGTATCTGAATATGTTGAAGCACTATCATTGGTGTCACTATCAGTTTCCATAGTGTATGAAGTGCAGCGAGGAGTAGAGGATAAGCTGGGTGAACTTTCCTCAAAGTGAATATCCTTCTCTACAAAAATTTCATGTGTCTTGGGATCCATTAGTCTATAAGCCTTCACATTGTCTTCATACCCAATAAAAGTACAAGGCCTGGGTGTTGGTGCGTTGCATCCCTTGGATGATATGTTTGCCCATGTTGGACAACCAAAAACTCTAAAGTGACTCACAACTAGTTTTCTATTGCACCATGCTTCAAAAGGAGTTTTTCCATCTAAGGCATTATGAGGAGACCTATTAAGTATGTGAGTGGCACTATTGATTGCTTCGACTTCAAGTGTAGGATAAAGAGACTTGGCTTTTATCATGCAACTTGCCATGGAATAAAGAGTTTAATCCTCATAGCTACAACATCTTTCTTGTGTGGACTAAATGCTGGTGAGTTCTGAAGATCAATTCCCTCAAGTTTTCAAAAGTCTTTAAGTCTTCTGTCCACATATCTGCTTTCGTTGTCCATCCGTAGAACCTTGATGGCTTTCCTAGTTTTGTGTTCAAAATGAATCTTGAAGGCTTGAACCTTATCAACTACATCATTCTTGTGATGAAGGAAGTAGACCCATGTGAAGCGTGAAAAGTCATCAACAAAAATAAGGATGTAGCAACCCTAGCTGACTAATGTCACTGCAAAAGGTCCTGCTAGTACCATGTGAACCAACTGAAGAACAATTGGAGCTCTGGAAGACTTCCCTTTATCATACTTATCCTCGAGATGCATATCCAATGAAAATTTTTAACACTCACCCTTAGAAAAGTTGATGTTAGGTAGACCTTTGACCATGTGTTTTGAGAAAAGTTGTTGAAGATAACAGAAGGCAAGATGACCAAACCACTCATGCCATAGTTTTTTTTGTGAATTAGATTGAGTTATCAAGGCTTGTGAAGGAGACTTAGGCACAAAATGGGAGAAGAAATAAAGCCTCTTGTCATGATTGGCTTTCCCTATTGCAACTAATAAATCATCTCTAAGATTACGCACCATCACTGAATCTGGAAGGAACTTAACTTTGTGACCATCTCCAAGGTAAGTGATTTGGTAAATTGAGAGGAGATTGGAGCTAAGGTTTGGAACGTAGAGAACATCTTTGAATTCCCCATTTTCCATCTCCACATGTCCTTTCCCTTGAACTTCCATTTTTGTATCATCTCCCACAAAGATGTGTGGTACTTGTGACTGCTTCAATGAAGAAAAGTCTCCCTTTGAAGCACCCATATGATAGGAGGCACCTAAGTAAAGAATCCATTCCGAAGAAGAACTTGTATTGGCCATAAGTGCTTGCACCTTTCCCTTTCAAGAGGTGTGAGTTGAATCCTTGGAAGTACCTGGCACTTGAATTTTGTTCTTCTTGACTAGGTTTTCCAACTCATCAATTCTTTTAGTCTTGCAATGATTCTCATCATGATTTTGCTTCTTGCAATATGCACAAAAAAGTTTTCCCTTCTTTTCATTACTTCCCTTCTTGTTGGAAGAAGAATTGCCTTACTGTGAGGAGGATTGTTATGTCTCAAATTGTGATTTCTACTTCCACTACTTCTTCTTCTTGTTGCTAGAACTTCTTCCTCCTTGACTTGATTGGTGCTCATCACTAGCCACCAATGCTTTGGTCTTTGATGTTGTGAAAAGTTTCAAATCTATCGAGTGAGATTGTTCAACAATCAACATCTCTACGAATGCATCAAATGTAGGCTTTTGGAAAGAACTTCCCATGGTCAACTTGTGAGTATTATAACTTGAAACAAATGAAGCATACTCTAAAGGTTGCCTCTTTAGGATGTGATGAATCAACTTTTCATCTTTCATGGGATTTCCACAATCTTTAAGTAGTGTCCTATACTCATTGGCTTTGTTGATGTAATCCTAAATTGTGTCAAAGTTCTTTGGATCCGAGAGAAGTAGATCATCCTAAATCTTAAATCCCTTTTCCTCATCCACCTTACCATACAATGATTCAAGTTTGTCCCAAGCAGGTTTGGCTTCTGTGAAACTGGCAATGTGGAAGAAGAGATCTCTATGCACACAACTCCTGATAATTCCTAAAGCCTAATTGTCTATAATTTTCCAATCAATGAGTTCTTTAGCATTAGTGGGTTTTGGAATTGTTCCATTAAGATAAAGATTTAGTCCTTTTTCCATTAATCTACTCCATACAATATCTTTCCATGTAGAATAATTGTGTGAAGTTAGAAGTGGAGCTTTATGTGAACCCATGATGTAGAAAAATGAAAAGAGCACACAAGAGAGATACAAAACACATTACACACCCCCCCTTTTTACTCAATCAAAAGACCCCCCCAAAAAAAATGATTTTGGCACTTTATATGTAGTGTGTGTACAATAAGCCACTTGTCAAAATATACAAAGTGGACTTCTAATTTTTTTTTTTACAACTATATTTCGAGGCCCAAATCTATCACTAAGCACTATAGCTCAAATGTACAAAAATTTTGAAAAGTAATCAAATCATTACAATGCAGAAAAAGCCCTAATTTTGAAAGTGAGATTTTTGTCTACACAACCCTAGAATCTAACTACATATATGGAAAGTAGATGAAAAATAATGCACTTTCAAAAAAATGGAACTTGAAAAAGCGTCCAGATGAGCCCGTATGGAGCGTTTGAATTTGCAAAATGCAGGATTGAATAGGTACAGTCACCAAAAAATGTAATTTCTAAAAAATCCTTGCACCAAAACTAGAAACTAACACCACCACTAAAAATTTTAGGAAATTCTACCCAAAATCAAAAAGAAATCACACCTAATTTGGTATCCAAATGAACAAGTTATGAGCTCTCAAAGTTGGTCTGCCAAATCAAAAAGCAATCTGAAGAGGGGTCTAGTGAAAAATTACAAGCTTAAATGTGATGGTAAAATGACCATTACAATAGTTAAAAATTGGCAGGGAATAAAGGTCAGATGGCCGTCAATTTTAACATTGTATTTGGGTGACGTCAACAAAAAAATAGCGCTTAGGTGACTGGTAGCTGACGAGGATGTATGGCCAGTGACATGGAAAAATTATGGTTGCTTACATGGACTATATGGTAGTTGGTGTGTTGGTAGTTAACGTGGCTTGGACACTTATCAAACTGTTGAGTCACTTGTTCGGCCACAAAAGTGCCACATGGAAAATGCTATGTGAGGTCCTCATGCTAGTGTGGCAGTTTGGTCTTTGTCTGTGTGTCTCTTACGTAGGGTCACCGTGTGGCATAGGTGTGCAGGAAGTTCTACAACAATTGCCAGAAGTTTTGCAATAGTTTCCAAAAGTTCTGCAACAGTCGCTAGAAAAGGATCGTGTGCTAGGCTAAAAAAGGGGCTGCCAGGAATTTGTGCGGCGGTCCCGGCAAAGGCTATCACACCAAAAAAAACTTGACTGCTAGGCAGGATATTTGGAGGTCAGGTCGTGAAATGCCTTGGCATGTGTTGTGTTTAAAAATGTCAACAAAGGGAATAATCCCACATGCAAGGCAAGGGTGAATGCTTTGTTGTTTAAAAACAAATACCGGTGGTACTAATGTAAACAAGTTACTTCACTGGGATTTGTTACTACCTAGCCGGTCATGGTGTTGTGAAGTCACTAAGGAATGTATGGAATGTTTGTTGTTGGATTGTTGAGTATGCTCAGCCAAAAATATTAAATGGGTCTGCCAATCCACACAGAATATTCTCTATGCCAAATGAAATTGTCACACTACAGGGCTAGGGTGTGATTGGCCAGTTCTACAAAAAAAATTCTCTGCTACCCGAAGGGAAAAAAAAAATTCAAAAAATGCAAAAGTCAAAAATATAGAGAAATAATCAGATCTGAAAATTAAAATTGCAGATCTAAAAGATCATACCTGAATTGCAAATTGGGGCCTCCGGGTATCGATTTGCAAAAAAAAATTGCCTCACGATTGACTTTGGCCTAGGGTAGCTGAATTTATAGCCAATTTGCACCGAATCGACGTTCCAGATGCAATTGCAAGGTCCATTTAGGCTCTAGATGCTCCCAATTTTTGAAGTAGTCTAGATCTGGGTTGAGGTACTGAAGTAGCAATGGTCTCAAATAGCTATGTGAAGAGAGATTCTCCAAGCTCTGATACCATGTAAAAATTTACCTTAGGGAAAAATTCACCCAAGAACTAAGAACTCAAACACAAGCACAACTATAAACTAGAAAGAGTATGATCTAAATATCGATATGTATTCGATTCAATATATTGAAAGTACTCTAGGAGTTTACGTATATAAAGGCCTCTAAGATGCATCCAGAATTCTTGAGAATTAGCATCATGATAAGTCATACAACCAAGCACATGTCCACCAGATATGGGTTATCCTCCATTATGCATAGAAGTAAGTGCAATGATGAGAAGATAAGCCTACAAGGGTGTAACATGCAAATTTATGTTGTAGACAACATGTGCTAAAAAGGGAGTGTGAATAATTGTGTTGTCTATATGACAACTCAGTGAATGATGCAAACTCCATTGTTGTAGACACCATGTGTTGAATTAGAGTTGCATACTTATGTGTTGTCAACATGACAACTCATAAAGGTATTCAAACTCCTAAGTGTCTCACAAAATAAATAATAAAATAATGCATTAACCTAAGTAAACTTAAGTAAGTGTAAATAGTGAATACTTATTTACACCAACATAAACATTTTTTCTTACTTTATGGTTCAAATTTTGTCATCCCTCTTTCAAGGATTCTTATCCTAGTTGTACGCAAGGGGTTGAATTAATGCATCATTTTTCTTCTTACCCTGTTTTGTCTTGAAGTTGTCATCTTTGTTTGGGAACCTCTTCAAGGTAGATATCTTTTCAACAAGATCTCTTTCTTTCAAGGGTCACTTTTCATAAGAGACATATCCTTTAATAATTTATCTATTTTCTTAACTTATAAGAGTCAACATTCATTGTTATGTTTGTGGCATACGTTATCCTTTAGAGGATATCTCCTCATTGCTACAAGTAGGTATCCTTGATTTTCTTCCTTATGATGTCTATGGCTACACAGTCATTATATGGAGGGGGGCATACATACACCCTTTTTGTATTATACTTTACTTGTTATGCACTTTTTACTTTTTTTTTTAGATGTCATTCCCTAATAGGTATTATTGACACTTCTACATCCAAGGGAAACACATTTATATTTTACATTTTTAAATTTCCACTCCCTAACGGGCATCAGTGATACTTCTCCATCCTATGGAAATGTACACAAATATTTTCCCTGCAAATAACATACCCTTGTCCATCCACATTGATTACGAACATATATACACTTTGTGGTGATACCAAGGAATTGATCGACAGGTGGACACACATACACATGCATGTAAAAGTTGTTGATGGATGCACAAGATTGACTACAAGGAATACAAACCCCCTAGACCATTTGATCTTGTTTGTCACACAAACCTCATTGGGCAAGATTCTCTCTCTCTCTCTCTCTCTATGCTTTCATGCTAGTAGGATAGAATCATGAGGGGTGTAGACCTTTGTGGTGCTTTGTCCTTTCCTATTCGATCTCTTATGCTTTGCAATAGCCTTCCAAATATGACATTAGTGGGTGAGATATTTTCTTAGCTAAGGTCTCTTTCACTAGTAAATTTGGGTTTTGGTACTAACCCATTTCCATGTCTTTTGATTTTGTTTTTGCTTTCATTTTTCTTTTGTTTTTTTTGCATGCTCTTATGCATGGGAAGAGAGTAAGGACCCTAGGTTTGGGGGCTTGTGTCCTTCAATTTGATGATGTTCTATCTCATTATGACATTGTCTATTCTTCTTCTTCTTTTAAAAAGATTATGACTTGCCTCATACTCTTGATAATGTGGGGCCTAACTGTACTATCTTAAAATGGATGCACTTCATTTTGAAATGTGCCTTCCATAGCATAGGTTTTGGTCTCTCTCTCATTTCCAATCCTTCCCACATTTCTAAATCATCTCTAATCTTCTCGCATTGTCCTTTAGGTGCTATTTTATCACCTCTTTGGCCATATCTTCTAACAGCTTCAATTTCTCATGTTTTTTTGCACCTTCTTTGAGGCCTTTGGGTCCCCCATCGGGAAAATGTTGACTTAGGTTGATTTGTTCTAGAATCCTTGAGTAAAGTGGTTGGCTCTCTAGTCAACCTTTTTTTTTCGATTTGAAAAAATAAGGAGGCTTGAGTTCTTCCTTTTTGCACATCAAGCATAATCAAAAAACCAAGAGAAATCATTCATGAGTTTATAAGGCATATTCAATCATTCATCAAGTTCAAGCATTTTATTCTTGCATCAAGTTTATTCCTTCAAGGTGGTAGTGGAGTTTGGCTTCTAAGGAGGAGATCCATCATTCCAAAGAATTCAAATTCTTCCATCCTTCATTGTGGCATATCACATACATTCCTATTCATGAGATTTTGGCTTCTTTGATTTCCTTATGGCTTCTTTGATTTCCTTATGGTTTCTTTGAGTCAAGGCAATTGCATTTGCATACATAATCAGAAATCAAATTCAATTGCATCTACAAACATAATTGTACTTCTCATTTGATATATTCAGTCCTATTACATGTTAGCTTTTCCTTTATCAATACATTTACATCTTGATTTCAAAGTTGAGTCCTCTCTCTAGGGATTGACCAAGGCAAGCCCTTATCCAACAACAACAAAAATAAAATTTTATTATGTAGGAACAAGGTATCTAAATTACAATCAAAGATCTAAAAATCATTTGTTGAACCATTTCTGACGAAGTTGAGTTGACTTTGCTATTGTGTCTTAGGAACACAATGACATCGTGGTAAAGTGTTTGGAACATGTGGTATCATCTTGATGTGTTCTTGGACCTCTAAGAAAAACAATGTTTTCAAGGTTGTCTATTGTACTTGTGTATTCGCAGTCGAAAGTTCCCAAATTGTCTCAAATCAACAATTTTCAAAGCAAAAAATTACATTCCTCTACACATTTCAAGGTGAGTACTTTATCATTTATTTCATATTTTAGTCTAGACCTATTTTCAAATCTTAATTAGGTTGATCTCTTGCATTTAGCACCTAGGCCTATCTTACACTTGTCATTAATAAAATCAGCTCAATTGCACATTTACATTAACACATCTTTAATCAACCCTTCATTGCATGAAAGAGGACTTTCTTGCATACTTCCTTGATGTAATTTGCATTTAGCATTAGCATCATTTATCTCCTTGAGTTTTGCTAATCTAACTCAAGTTATATCAGAGTTATGTTTGGAAGCCCCTCTTTCTCCTATATTGAATGTTAGTGAAAAATGGAGGCCCTATCCTATTGAGTGATTCAATTTCACCACTAAGAAGAACCTATGACATTCAAGTTTCTTTATTTTGTCTCTCCTTTAAAATTTATTTTAATTTTTTCTTTTTCACATCTGGCAAAAATATACTTCATTAATAACTCAAAAATCTATTGTATCAAGGAGTTGTACCTCTAAAATTAAATAGTTTGTTTCATTTAACTTATTTCATATTGGTACATTTGTTATCTCAAAAAAAAAAAGTACAAATAAATATTTTACAAAGTTGAAATGACAAACATGATATGCTATATTTTAATAAAGCAATGTAGTACATTTTACATGTTTAGAGGCATTTAATATTTTAAAGTTTACATCGTTGTAACTTTCATTTAATTTCAATGATGATAGTATTATTTCTTGTAATCTCCTCTATAGTCGAAGATTTCATTCTCTTCTATCATCTTCTAACCTTTTTTTCTCGTCATATTGGAATTAATTTTAATTAAGTAGTCTAAAACATTTAACTCTAGACATATACTTCATTGTAATCAAGCTTCAAGTTTAGCCTAAAATCAAAAAAATGTTTGCCTTCTAAATTACTTGGTTAAGTCAATAGAATGTTTATTAAACATTGATGTCTATAGACATAACAATCTTGTCAAAGCCTTATATACCATGGTGGTTAAACATTTGAAATTACTCAAAGTTAGCAACAATATATAGACATTTATGTCACAAGTTTAGGAACAAAAATTTTTAATGATAATGCATGTTTTTGTCTCATGAACTTCTAGGTATGTAAGAATAGTTAGGTGTCTCCCACAAAGAGTGTGGGGTAGTCCCATATTGGTATCACCCAAAAACATATGGCTAGTATCATGAACCTATTAAAGAACCTTTTGCTTCCTTTACTAATACATCAAGTTTGATTGATGGCTAATCCCCATCCCTTTTTATTTATGACTATTTATATTGATTCTCATACATCTATCATTTACATATTATTATTGTACATTCATTATACTTACTTCCATGTGCTTATTTATTATCATCTCTTATAAGTATAGAGTTTTTTCTTGCCTCTAAAAAGAGAAGTACATCCATCACTAATAAATAATTACATTCCTAGAGTAAAATGTTACACATTTGAGCCAAGTCTTCAAAGGGCTTGGAACTTTGTACAACTATTGTACTATTGTACTATTGTCTTACATAATGTTAGTTCTTTATTTTACAATCTTCAATGTCCATTCATTTTCTTTCCTACGAGTCATAAAGAATTAAATATGTTTTTGTATATTACAACAACCTAACAAGGGCACAGACCCTTCAAACCATGACACAACAATAGAGGTGTTGGTAGACACAAGATACAAAGTCATAAAAAGACCATTGACAGTGGGCTAGTCACATTTAGCACAAAACCATTTGTTGGGGAGGCCACTCACATAGCAAGTATAAAAGAGCAAGATTTTGAAGAATGATCATCCATGTGTTGTCAAAAAACTAGCCAAGGATCCCCAACAAAAGGAACTTCATTGAGTTTTCAACACAACGACCCGAGTGTTGAAAAAGTTGTGTAATGTTGGCAGAAGCTTGGAGTCAGACGAGCTGAAGCATAAGGTGAGTAATGGTTCATACGATCCAAGAGGGTTATCCCAGTAGTAGCACGTGCATCACCAAGAGTTGTAATAGGAACATGACCAAGATTATTAGCAAAAGCCTTTACCCAAATCAGCAAGAGCATCACCCAAACTTACAATGGGAGTTCCTTCCTCAACATCATCTTGCGTGAAGACCCTAGGGGACAAATCAGATAGAATCAAAAGCACAAACTGTCAAATGGTCCTCATTTGCATCCTTCCACCAAATAGCAGCATCTTTCCAATGCAAAAGAGAGCATTTTGTACCCATATGCCATATAGAGAAACATCAAAAACAAAAGGGAAGATCCCTCATAATCCAATGCTTGTGTTCATGGCCTCACCACATCCCTTGGATGCAGTGTGGTGGACATATCCATATCCACCAAAATGTGAACAAAAGTGAAGTGACTCATTTTGTTTGTAGAAGAGTTTCCAACCTTAAAGAAAAAAATCACTCTAGAGTAGAAGATTGTAAAGGCAAACCCACACTAAGCACATAGAGTAGTTTAGCAAAAGAGTTGAAGGAGACTATCTAGAATTTGGCAAAAAGAGTGGTTCCCCCAAACCCATCAATTGTTCAACACCAAATCTTAACCTTTAAGAAAATAAAAGAAAGAAATAAAATAATCTTTAGCAGAAGAGAAAAGCACAATATTACCAGAAACTATGGATCACCAAGAACTAGTGTAGTGTCTAACTCTAGTTTACATTTTGATATTATTGCCAAACTCTTTTAGGCCATTTTATGCTTGATGATTAGTAGCATTATCTTTCAGATTATCAAATATTGTTTCACACTTGGTTGATTTTATGATGAGACTACTTGGTACTATTTACTTCATGTATGCATGATTATACCTTGATGATGATTATTACAGTGATTTCAGTTATTTGATGATGATTAGTTAGATGGATTATTATACATGTGTTCTTATGGATACTTACTGGGCCCATACTACATGTGTATGGTGTGTGTGTGTATTTTCTTTATGTATGACATTTCTGATGTGGTTAAGGAAGGGAGTCATAGTCACCTGCTAGTCGAGATCTACATGATGCACCACTTCCTGTCATTGCCTATTTAGTTTATATGTGTTTGTACACGTGTGAATTTTATGCAGATTGTAGGTACCGGGTATCGGCTTCTCTGAATTGTCAGGATAAGCGTACCCTATCACAATATCTCAATGGTAAGAGAGGGAAGATAAATTCTTGAGTCCAAATTCTAACCTTTTTAAACCAATTGTCTTACAAAATTAGGACAAGTATCTATGATGATTACCCTTTTGAATTCATCGTATGACGTAAATTCATGATTATAACCCCTGAGTTTGATTTGTATGTTGTATTTTATGATGGATTTTTATATTTCATCTTTTAGGTCTTTTGTGATTTTTCTGCTAATTAAGTCAAATTAAGAGATTAATTAATGATTTAATTTAATGGAAAATTATTAAGATAATTTCAATTTGCAATTATATTTAATTAATTGAGAAATTATTTAAATTTAAAGAATTAAATTAAAAGAGGAAATTATAGTTCTAATTTGAGAGTGTAATAATATTAATTTAATTTAATAATAATATATTTAGGATATTATTTTTTAAATAAATGCTAAATATTATTATTACATAAATTAATAAATATTATATTAAAAAAAGATTCAAAAATTAATAAGAGAGAGAAAGCAATTATTTACTAAAGTTTATTTTAATTAAATTGCATAAAGCTTATGCATAAGATTAAAATATAATAAATTAATTAAAAAAGAGAAGCAAGTAAATTTAATAAAGATATTTTATATTGCATAAAGTGTGCATAAATACATAAAAGAAAAGTTAATAAAGAGTTAAAGGGTGGTGATCAAGGAGCTCCCTTGGGTCATCACACAATCAGTGCCCTAAATTTAAGAGAGAACTCCTTATCAGCAAGTTAGCGTTCATTTTCCAGGAGCCGAAGTTTTGGGAAGGAGCAATTTCAAGGAAGGATGTTTTTAGAGAAAAGGTTTTGTTTGCATGCTTCATGTGGTTGTCATCTTAGCATTAGATCTAGGTAGGATCTTGTGATTTTTTGTGCTATGGTTTTCTTTCTTCGATCTTTTGTCTTCTCTGTGTTTGTTGTATTTTCTATTTTCAGAATTCTTCAGGATTGAAACCCTTGTATGCGAGTTTATTGTTCTTGATTGAGAAATAATTCTTTATGCTTTAAAAATTTTACAAAACCCTTGTTTATGTTTTATTGCTCTTTGTTTCAAGAGAATTTATGTGAATGGATTTAGTTGAAAACCCTGCTTTGTATATTTTAGACAATTATATTTTTTACGAGCAGGGTTTGAATAAGAAGTCAAACAAATTGGAGAACTTTGTTTCGTAATCGAATGTTGGAATTGAGTTTTGGTTTTCTAAAAGAAAACAAATTTTGTAAAAAAAATTGACTAGTTGGTTTGAATTTCTAGATCTGATCCGTATTGGAAATTTTTTTATATATATAATAATATAATTACCATGTAAATATATTATTAAATATATTTAAAAATGAGATTTTGGGTGGGGGGTGGTGCTATTGTTTTTCTTTAAAAAATTATATTAAAAAATACATAAATTTATTGTGGGTGGGCAAGGGCCACCACTCCCCCATCCCCCTTTCTCCTCCTAACTCGGCGTCGGCGGCTACCATGCAAGCCTCGACTATCAAAGGTAGACCGCATCTGCCAATGATAGCCCATAGTTGCATTGGGCAGCCATAAGGGCTTTAAATGATTAGAGACAAGTTTGTCTTTAGATTAGTTTAAATGTTTTTTTAAAAGAATTTAATTAATATATTAATTAAAATTATTAAATGTTTTAAAATCATTAAATTTTATTAAATATTAAATTTTATTTAATAATAATAACATTATTCATTATTATTATTATTAGATTAATAATTATTTTATTAATAAATTGATATAAATTATTTTATTGATAAACAAACAATTATTATCTATTAATAATGTTTCTTTTGTGTTTTTTATCAGTAAACGGCCAAAGCCTTTGATTATACTAATTTAATAAAAATAAAATACATCAGAGTATCTCCATTCAAACAGGCACTAGTAGGAAAGAACGGAGAAGAAAACTTCCAGTCTTGCTTGGGACCTTAGTCCTATTTTATTACATTATTAAAAGGGGCATTATTTTCCATGAATTTTACACTTCTTACAAGGAGAAGGACAAGAATCCCCTTCTGAACTATGTAAAGTTTGTTGCTTCCTTTACTGATCCAGCTTAACCCAATATCTGAGATGATTGGTTCAACCAGAGCTTTATACTCTTCATATATACCTCTTCTTAGCTATTTTTCCTGAAATGCTTTCCCCTTACTATCTTGCTACTCAATTATACAACTTAAAGCATATGTTAGTACTATTAGTTAAACCATATGATATCATGAGATCCTAGTAGGATATTACTAAAATACTTTGATTATTCAAGTGGGACAAAATTCTAGAATAATTCAATTTAGAAGCTAGACTTACTCAATTATATTTATTAGAGCCCAACATTTTATAATCAAAACAAGAGACATTTTCAATTACACTATATCCTACCAAAATGAGTTTTACTATATTAATCTAGGAGTCACTATACTTTATTGAATAAATCTTTCATGTATGCAAATAGATTCCTAGCCTTACTTGTTTCAATAATGCCAATGATATCCTAATTACCCTTTTAGGAAGTTTTGGATCCTTCCATTCTGCTTAGAAAAACTATCGAGATTGGTATTTTATCCTCTTGATACATTTCTTCTATCGCACCTTAAAACATACCCCATTATCAAAAAGCAGAAAGGAATACGTCCTAATCAATTTCAATTTAGGAACAATGCTCCAAACAGAAAAGGACAGAATAAAAGTCACCATTGATATAAAATTCATATATATTAATATCATTATGAGTTTACAAAGATTAGGATAGGAGATACCCAAGCTACTAAACCAACTAACCAAGCTTACTAATCTTCTTCTGGAAATGATGCCAAAATTCTTTGTGTAAAGCTATGTCCTGAGTAAGATCTAATATTGTCATCAATACACTACATAGATAATAAACAAAGCATGCTAAATATTGATCCGAGGAAAGAAAACTATACATTCCTTGCTTGTCTGAAGCAAAACCAACCTATTAAACATTAAGAACGACACCTTCAAGCTGAAAGGAAAAGGACCTAAGACCTAACCAAATCACAGAGGCTAAGAGCAAAGCCAAAGAGACAAAACAGGGCAACCCTCTGGCCATCAGTTGGAGCACAAAAACTAGACATCCATGCAAAATTTATGAGAGAATCAACCAACTATTTCCAAAAAACCATGATGATTTTAGTGATGTTATTGGGATTATTAGATTGGAAATGTGGTAGAAATTCGAAGGCGCTCTTTCCTTTGCTTGATTTTTCGATGTTGCGGATGTAGAAAACCAGTGCTTCCAAATTTTCAAGGTCCATGTCCGGGTGTATATAAGATTTTAAAATGCCAAGGTAGTTTTTGAGCCAATCCTTACCTCCATCCTCTATATTCCCTCTCCATCTAAGGAGAAACTGGATGCTTGCTTCCATTTTCAGCCATGCTTGGTTGAATGCAGCCTGCTCTCAAATAACCAGAGAGGGGCGCCTTGGAACAATTGCCAGATCGAAACTCCCAGGAGGATGTGCCATATACATATTTGGAAGAGGAGTCCTAATTTTCTCATCTAAACTCATAATGGATTCTTCCAATCCCTTACACCAAATTGGATCGAACACATTGCGACAAAGTCAGATCATTGCCCATTTATCTATTCTAGCTCTAGCCAAACACCTTGTGAATGCCCCTATAATGTCACTATTTGTCCTCCATGTGAAATTTTATTTGAAAAATCCTTTTCCTAGGGCACGGCTCACCACAATTCTTGTCATATCATCCACTAGTTTTAATAGTCAACTTCACCTCTCGAGTTTTACGTTGCCACAAAATACCATAGTCTGCACTTCTGATGAATGTAATACATAGATATTGGTATCCATGATAAAGAAACAACTAACTCATATGAAAGACCGGGGAAGAAATGGGTATAAACGGAAAAAAAAACTTTCAGCGAAGGATCTAGAAGCACCTGGATACATACTGACATCAGTTGATGCCATCTACATGACGCCACAATGCCATAATGGAAAAGTCAGGGAGGAGAAAAAAGCTTAAGGACATAATAGGGAATTAGAACAGGACATATTAAGAAATATTTAGAACTGACAATGAATAATCAGTTGATATAATAGTGACGATCTCATAATATTAGCACTACTACACTCCTAATAAAAGGCAATCTTATTTAGCATACCTTTAACATTTTAATTGAGAGAATTGTTACTAATTAGACAGCTCCATACTAACTCTCCAACTACCCCTATATATGTTGTATAATGATATTATAAGGATATACCTGGAGACCATCACCTAAAGAAGAGTAAATTGTTGCTAGTCTTTGGATATATGATAAATAGGAGATGTGGAAACTATTTAAACAGTAGTCTAAAAGACTGACTTGTTCTACATACTTGATTTATAATTAGAGTTGCTTAATGCTATCAATTAGAGTGCTTACGACTAAAATATTAATAAATGAAATAAGAGTTGGGGGCTCCTGCAAGGCTAACAATATTGAAGACTAAACAACTTTCACCATTGGCACCCATATTTTCTAGCTTATCTACCTTTTTATTACCTTCTCGGAAAATATGACAAATTTGAGTATCTACGAAATAGTCAAGAATATTAAGAACTTCTTCTCACTTTGAGTTTAAGACCCAATTAGACATTGCTCATTTGTAATTGCATTTAGTACAATCTGAGAATCTCCTCCAATGATGATCTTGGATATGTTAGATTGTGGTGATTGGTCAGGAAAGTACTGTACATACTTCATAAATTCTTTGAAAAAAAAATTTTGGGTCGTGGCCGACGTTGTAGCTGACATATGGCCGACATGTTCTAACCCTCAAACGGCATAAAATACTTGTATAAAAGGTTTTAGGATTAGGTATTTTCATTATTTTGTGATGCGAAATTGCTTCTTGCGACGATATTGAGCTATAAGGGATTACGGATTGTAATCAGGTTGTAATCATTGGATTGTAATAATATTGGACTTGCAGTTTGGTGGACGTAGCCCAAGGATTGGGTGAACCACGTTAAATCTTGGTGCCTTGTGTTCATTTCTGTGTGATCTATTATTTTTTGTTATTGGTTATATTTGCATGTAGTTTTTATTTCTATCTATGGTTTATCCTAACAAGTGGTATTAGAGCCTAGTTGTTTTTCAGTTATCCTCTGCAAGAAAGTTTCACAGTTGAGTGGGAGCAATCGCAGATGAGGGTAAGCTGAGGGTTGATAGCTTTAATGGGTAGAACTTCCAGTTATGGAAGATGCAAATGGAAGACTATCTGTATTAGAAGGATTTATGGAAGCCGTTGGAAGGCAAAGCCAAGAATCAGGGAACTATGTCAAATGATGAATGGGATCTTTTGGATAGAAAGGCACTTGGAAGCATTCGATTATGCCTAGCACCATCAGTGGCATTTAACATTACAAAATAAAAGATGACAAAAGAATTGATGAAAACCCTAGCGACACTATATGAAAAGCCCTTCGCTTCAAAAAAGGTATTTCTCATGAAGCGTTTATTTAATATAAAAATGGTAGAAGGTGGATCTGTTGCAAATCATTTAAATGAGTTTAATACTATTACTAGTCAGTTATCTTCTGTGGGTATCAATTTTGATGAAGAAATTAGGGCTCTCTTGATTTTGTGTTCTTTGCCTAAAAGTTAGAATGGCTTGGTAATGGCGGTGAGTAATTTTGTTCTTAGATCTAGTACCCTAAAATATGATGATGTGATCGGTGCTGTTTTGAGTGAGGAAACTCGTAGGAAATCCTCAGTTGGATCTACATTAGGAAGTGCCTTGAATGCACAAAGCAGGGGTAGAACGACTGAGAGAGGAAGTAACTCTAGAAATTGTGGGAAATAAGGAGGAAATTCAAAGGGCAAGAGGTCTCAATCGAGAGGACAAAATGACTACTGGTATTGTGGGAAACCAGGACACAAAAAGAAAGATTGCTGCAATCAAAAGAAAAAAAAAGGAGAAATCAGATGGAGACAAGAAGGCAAATGTGGTAAGTAACAAATCTGAAAAGGATGCTTTGCTTCTGTCTTTAGAAAGTGTTGATGATTCATGGGTTTTAGATTCTGGTGCTTCATTTCATGCTACACCTCATAGAGATTATTTCATTGATTATGTCCAAGGGGATTTTGGGCTTGTTTATTTGGGGGATAATGAACCCTGTCAAATTGTTGGAAATGGAAAAATTAAGATTAAGTTGCAGAATGGGAATCATTGGCTATTACATGAGGTAAGACATGTTCCAAGGCTGAGTAGGAATTTAATTTCAGCGGGGCAACTCGGTGATGAGGGTTGTGTAATTACTTTTAATGATAAAAATTGGAAGGTTTCAAAAGGTTCCCTTGTAGTAGCAAAAGGTGTGAAAGTAGGCACCTTATATCTTTGTACAGGTCATATTGTTCCTTCTACTTTGATTGTTTCAAAGAAAAATGAATGTTCAGGAACAATTGCTGCAGTTGAGCAGGGAGAACAAATAGCTACTGTAGATTCTGATATAGCACTATGGCACAACAAACTTGGGCACATGAGTGAGAAAGGTATGAAAGTACTTCATTCAAAGAATGTTTTACCAGGTCTAAAATGTGTGAATATGGATTTCTGTGAAAGTTGTGTGTATAGAAAACAAAAGAGAGTGAGTTTTGTAAAGACTAGGAAGGAAATCAAAAAGGAGAAATTAGAGCTTGTGCATACAGATGTATGGGGACCAACTTAGGTATCTTCCCTTGGTGACTCTCATTATTATGTTACATTTATTGATGACACAACTAGAAAAGTATGGGTTTATTTCCTTAGACAGAAATCTGATGTATTTCAAACTTTTAAGAAATGGAAATGCTTGGTTGAAAATGAGACTGGTAAGAAATTAAAATGTCTCAGATCTGATAATGGTGGTGACTATTGCAGTCATGAATTTGAAAATTATTGCTCCACTAATGGTATTTGTAGACAAAAAATTGTTCCAAGGACTCCACAGGAAAATGGAGTGGCTGAACGCATGAATAGGACTATAATGGAGTGCGCAAGGAGCATGAGGTTGCATGTTGGGTTGCCCTTACACATGTGGGCGGAGGTTGTCAATACTGCAATATATTTGATTAATAGAGGTCCCTCTACTCCTTTGGGCTATGGTATTCCAGAGGAGGCATGGACTGGTAAGAAGGTGAGTTATTATTTTATCAAGACCTTTGGTTGTGAAGCTTTTGCTCATATAGACTCTAAAAATAGAACCAAGCTAGAAGCTAAATCAAAGAAATGTGTCTTTATTGGATATGGCATTAATGAATTTGGTTATAGGCTTTGGGATTTTGAAAATCATAGAATTGTTAGAAGTCGGGATGTCATATTCAAAGAGAAAGTGTTGTACAAAGATCTGTTGCAATAACATGAGAAGAAAGAAGATGATTATGTAGTGCTTCATGATACTCCAAAAGCTGATGTTCCAGCCATTCCTCATGATGTGCAACAACTACAACAAAAAATACCACACACATCGGTGAATGTTAGATGATCAACAAGGCAAATTAGACCTCCACAAAGATTTTCTCCCTCTTTTTATTCTATTTTACTTACTGATGTTGGTGAACCTAAAAGTTATGATGAAGTTGTGCAGATGGATACTAAGATTCAGTGGGAGTCTACAATGAAAGATGAAATGGACTCTTTGTTGAAGAATAAGACATGGGATCTGTGCAAGTTGCCTGCAGGTAAAAAAGCTTTATAGAATAAGTGGGTTTATAGGTTGAAAGAAGAGGAAGGAGGTTAAAAAAGATTTAAGGCTAGGTTAGTTGTAAAAGGATTTGCACAGAAAAAGGGAATTGATTTTGATGAGATATTTTCTCCTGTTGTTAAAATGACTTCTATTCATACTGTTTTAAGTCTTGTGGCCACTAAAGATTGCATTTAGAGCAGTTGGATTTTAAAATAGCCTTTCTTCATGGTGATTTGGATGAAGAAATATATATGGCTCAGCCACAGGGTTTTGAGGTCAAAGGTAAGGAGAACTTAGTGTGCAAATTGAAGAAAAGTTTATATGGCTTGAAGCAAGCACCTCGGCAATGGTATCTGAAATTTGACAGTTTTATACATGATCATAGATATAATAGGTGTCATTCAAATTATTGTGTTTATTTTAAGAGTTTGGATGATGATAGCTACATTATTTTATGTTTATATGTTGATGATATGCTTTTAGCTGGGTCTAACATGGATCATATTAAGGGGCTAAAATGCTAGTTAGCACATGCATTTGCTATGAAGGATTTGAGGGCAGCAAAACAAATCCTTGGTATGAAGATTTGTAGAGATAGGAAGAACAGAATATTAACGCTATCTCAGGCTAATTATGTTGAGAAGGTGTTGCAATGTTTCTCTATGGAGAATGTTAAAGCTGTCAGCACACCTTTACCTGGTCATTTGAAGTTGACTAAGAAGATGTGTCCTAAGACACAAGAAGAGGAGGATAAGATGTCCAAGGTACCCTATGCTTCAGCTGTAGGAAGCTTGATGTATGTTATGGTATGCACTAGGCCAGATATTGCACATGCAGTGGGAGTCATTAGCAGGTATATGAGTCATCCAGGATTTGAGCATTGGAATGTTGTCAAGTGGATTCTCAGATATTTGAGAGGAACAACCAATAAGTGTTTACACTTTGGGGGCTCTACTACTAATTTGCAGGGCTATGTTGACTTAGATTTGGCAGGGGATATTGATACCAGGTGGAGTACTACAGGTTATGTCTTTACTGTTGGTGGGGCAGCCATGAGTTGGGTTTCTAGGTTATAGAAAATTAATACTCTATCCACTACAGAGGCAGAGTATGTTGCTGCTACAAAGGTAGCCAAGGAGATGATATGGCTTCAGTTCTTCTTGAAAGAATTAGGATATCCTCAGAAGGATAATTATTTGTTCACAGATAGTTAGAGTGCCATTCATCTTGCAAAGAATTCAGCTCTGCATTCTAAGACCAAACACATACAGTTGCGGTACCATTTCATTCGGTCGGTTTTGGAGGATGGATAGTTATAGCTAGAGAAGATCCATACAAATGAAAATCCAACACATATGTTGACAAAGGTTGTAATAAGGGAGAAGTTGAACTCCTCTTCAGCTTCGGTTGGTCTTTTAGACTGAACATGAATAATAGAACAGCAGAGTCCAGGGTGGTTTGATCCAGTGGGATCCCCATGTGGTAGTGGTATTGCTACAGAATCAGTCTCCCAAGTGGGAGATTGTTGTTTAGTGTGGAGCCTGATCAATGCCCAAGTGGGAGATTGTTAGATTGTGGTGACTGATCAGGAAAGTACTGTACATACTTCATAAATTCTTTGAAAAAAAAAAATTGGGTTGTGGCCGACGTTGTAGCTGACATATGGCCAACATGTTGTAACCCTAAAACGACATAAAATACTTGTATAAAAGGGTTTAGGGTTAGGTATTTTCATTATGTTATGATGTGAAATTGCTTCTTGCAGCGATATTGAGCTGTAAGGGATTACAGATTGTAATCAGGTTGTAATCACTGGATTGTAATAATATTGGACTTGCAGTTTGGTGGATGTAGCCCAAGGATTGGATGAACCACGTTAAATCTTGGTGCCTTATGTTCATTTCTGTGTGATCTATTATTTTCTGTTATTGGTTATATTTGCATGTAGTTTTTATTTCTATCTGTGGTTTATCCTAACAGGATAACCCTAGATTTAGGCAGATCTGGAGTCCTTCTTGCAGAGCTTCTGGTTCAACCATATTATTGGTCATTGGATCTATGGTTTTAGCCCTTTTGGAAATCCATTTGGCTGACTCGTTATTAATGATACATCTGGTTCTTGTAGAGCCAGGATTGCCTCTTGAAGCTATGTCAAAGTTTAACTTGGCCCATACAATTGGTGGAGGGCTCCATCTACAACTCTTCCTTGCCTCTTTATTCTTCTTTTTGTAAATAAGTGGGGAATTAATAAGGTTTTTCCATTTATTTTTAACAAACCCATCCCAATTCAAAAATTATCCTTCTTCTTTCTAGGTCTTCCCAAGGTGAGAGTTTAAAGTCTCAACTATACATGCCTCAATTTTTTTGATGATCTCATCTGATTGCATATCTTGGTCATAGAATATTCTTTTATTTCTTTCTTTCCATATCTCCCACATGATGATAGAAGGGATAATATTCCATATTCTACTATAGATACCTTTATTAATATCTGTTGGCCATCTTTTGAGAAAATCAACTAGGGATTCTAGCAAGGGAGCATTCCAACCCAACATGTGTCTGAGTCATTCCCAACACTGTTGTGTATATGGACATTTATATAGGATTTGATTAGTGTCTTTTCTATCTTGTCTACACAACGCACATCTTGATGGGCCCTCAATACCCAACTTGTAGATTCAGCTGTTAGGATCCTATTCTAAAATGCCAACCATAGAAAGAAACCTGCCTTTAGCAGACACAACAAATCCCAACAAAGTTTAAGTGAGATTTCCACTTCTTCCCATCTTTGAGAGTGGATGAGAGCTCTATAGTCATTTTTAATGTTGTACTTGTCAGCTTTTGAAGTTGCCCAGATGAGATTGTCGGTCCTGTCTAATTGCTTAGCTTTCCTATTCTAGATAATCTTTTCATATGCCTTTTTTCCTATTGGGTCTCTGTCTATATTATCCATAGATTTCCATTCCCAACTAGTGATTCCATTAATAGTTTTTTTAGTTTTATAATCACTGGCTTTGCACCCCTAGAGTTTGACTAATTTCTCCTTGATGCTCATTGGTATGCCCAAGTTGTCTACTAGGGGGTACCCATCCCACGAATCTTCCCAGAAAAAGGCTTCATCACCCATTCCAGTAACCCAAGTGAGATATTTACAAATAAGGGCTCAACTTTTAACTATAAAGTTCCAACTTTTAGATCTTTTGGGGAGGGTCCTCATCCTAAATAAGGAATAGGGATCAATTGCATTAAGGTATTTATTATACATAATTTTAGCCCATTTATGATCCCTTTCTATAAAAAGGTGTCAAGTAAGTTTAGCCCCTAATGCTTCATTTTGCCAATGTAAGTTTTTTATCCCTAAACCACCAAATTCCTTTGGTGTACATATATGTTCTCATCTTATGAGGGCCAGTTTTTTTGAATCCTCACAATCTTTCCAAAGGAAGCTTCTAAGCTTTGCCTCAAACTTCTTATTGATATGTTTTGACAAAGGAAGGTAGGAAAACGGATACGTTGGGATAGCAAACAACATTGATCTAATCTCGGTGACTCTACCATCTTCTGTGAGCCATTTGTCTTTCCAGCCTCCTATCCTGACATTTAATCTATCTAGAATAATTTTCCATGCCTTATTAGATTTACTACCTTTTTTCTATCTCGATGCCTACGTATTTAAAAGGGAATGTGCCCATTTTGTACCTCATGATGTCGCAGATCTACAATTCCATTTCAGGTTTGGTATTGATGAAAAAGATTTCAGATTTTGTTGCATTCACTTTTTGACCCGACGCTCCCATATACTATGGAATGATAGTCCTGATGTTTAGGGCTTCTTTTGTTGTACTTTCACTTGGCAGAATGGTGTCATCTACATATTGTTGGTGGGTAATGTTGGAAAACATTTCTGTTATAGCAATACCCTTTATTTTTCCTTCATTATGAGCCTTAGTAATAACTCTCCCGAAGGCTTCTGCTTTGATAATATAAAGAAATGGAGATAGGGGATCTCCTTGTCTAATGCCTCTTGAGGTTTCAAAGAAACCTTCGGGGGTACCATTAATAAGGACTAAAATTTTTGTAGTAAACATAAACTGATAAATGAAGTTAATCCATTGGTGCGAGAAACCAAAGGCTTCTAATGTTTTACATAAGAACCTCCAATCCACCATGTCATATGCTTTTTGGATATCTAATTTCATGAACATGCTTGCCACCTTGTTCTTATTGGCTAAATGTAGTGTTTCTTGAATAATAAGTATTATGTCTAGGATTGATCTACGAGGGACGAAGCCAGTTTGTTCTTCTAATACATTCTTAGGTAGAATCAGTTTAAGTCTATTTGCTAAAATTTTCAATAAGATTTTATAAATAGTATTGCATAAAGCTATGGGTCTAAAATCCTCGAGGCTATCATAATCATCTTTTTTAGGGATCAGTGTAAGAAAGGCATGATTGATTTTAGACAGCAACGAACTACCATTTCTTGAAGCTTCTAAGGCTTTCCAAAGATCAACACCAATAATGTCCCAGCATTTTTGGTAGAAGAAAGTCTGGAATCCATCTAGACCTGGAGATTTGTCAGGGTTGATGTTGAATAACACCAGTCTGACTTCCTCCAGGGAGATAGGTTTGTTTAATGTTTTATTATCTTCTATTGAAACCACTCTAAGTATGGCTTCGAACATTTTTTCTTGAGCTACCCTATTAAAGCTACCATAGTTGTTTAATATATTCTGAAAATGGTTCACAAAAATCTCAACTAGTTTATCCAAATTTTCAATAATCTTACCTAAAGGATCTTTGACTTTTAATATTTAGCTTTTGGCTCTATTGTGTAGGGTGGAGTTGTGGAAAAATTTTGTGTTACGATCTCCTTCATCTAGCCATTTTTCTCTTGATTTTTGTCTCCAAAAGACTTGTTCTTTTGCCAATACATTTTCCTGCTTAGCAAGTATTTCTTTTTCTAGATAAAAGCTATCATTCTTCATTCCCTTTTTTATTACTTCTAAATTTAGTTATTTTAATCTTTCTTGAATCTCTAAGTTTTCTTTAAATATATTATTAAAGTGTTCTTTGTTCCATTTAAGTATGTTTCCTTTAAGTATTTTAATTTTTGAGACAAAAATGAACATTTTAGAACCTCTAAAGTTACCTTGATTCCACCATTCTTTAATGTGTTCTAGAAATTTTATTTGTAAAAATCACTTCTGTCAAACTTGAAAGGGTTTCTAATAGGTTTAAAAGGTTCAGAGAAATCGATTCTAACTGGATAATGGTCAGATCCTGCTATTGGTAGAATAGATGATATTGAAATTTAATTCACCCAGCTCTCCTTTGAGGAAAAATCTATCCAGTTTCTCAGCTATATACGAAAAATCCTTCCTTTTGTTATTCCATGTGAACTTCCCATTAAAAATCAGGATGTCAATCAGATTGTTACGGTCAAACTAGTTTTTAAAATCTTTAGAAGCTTGGGAAGTTTTTTGGGTACCACTAACTTTTTCATTTATGTTTAAGATAGTGTCGAAATCACCACCTATGAGAATAAGTTCGTTACTATGATTATTGATAAATATGCTAATTTTGTCCCATAAAAATTTTTTATTTGTATTATAGGTTGGGCCATAGATATTTACTAAAATGAATTGTAGGTTAGTTTTGATGCTCTTGACTCTACTACTCATCCAAGAATTGTTAGTATTTAATATATTTAGTGTAACTTTCTTAGGGTTCCAAATTATGCCTAAACCACTTGAGGCTCCTCTAGATTCATGTAAGTTGACATTCCAACTACCTAGCTTCTTTTCTAGCTTGGTTCATTCTTCCTTATTCAATTTTGTTTCTTGTAGTATAATAATTTCAAATTCAAATTGTTTTATATTTTTCTTTAATAATCGTTTCTTACTAGGGGCATTTAAGCCCCTAGCATTCCAAGTAGTGATCTTCATACTTTCTTGGGAAGGATCTTCCCCTTCCCTGATTTAACTGACTGAATAATTCTTTGCTACTATTTTGTTTGCCTATCCGCTTCTCTAAGTTCCTTAAGAGACTTCCTTTCTGGCTTTCACTTTGCCACACTTGGGAGAACTTATCCCTTCTTGGTTCATCTGAATACCCAACTTCTCTATGTTCTCCTGTGAATTTAAAGTAATTTTGAATTGTTTACCTTATTTTTCCTCTTTATCTTCATTTTTCAGTTCTTGTAATATATGCTCTATCAGCATTGTCTGATCTTCTATAAGTCTATCATCTATTAGAGATAACTTCTTGTGGCCACTCTCCTTAGGATCATTACCTTGAGCTGTCATTGGAACATCTTTGATTATTTGTATGGATTTACTATTTTTATCTTCACCTTCTATAAATAGCAAATCTCTTTTTAAATCTTCATAAGTATAGTTATCTCCTCCTAGTTTTAAAAATCATTGCATAAGATTCTCTTTCTATGAATCACTACTCTTATCTATATTCTCATAATTGAAAACTTGAATCAATTCCTCTATTAATGATTCCAAGTTGTCTACCTCAATCTTATCTAACATTGCCTTTTCCAAGTCATCATCCTATGTCGAAACCTTGTTTAAAAATTCTTGAATTTCTTGTGCTAATGTTCTATTTTTCTTGCTTTGATCACTTCTCTCTGTCTTATAATCACTGAAGTTAGGATTATGGAATTCTGACCTGGTTGGTGGAGTCTGCCAAAATTTGGTAAACCTGTTAATGGACTCTTTGTTGGTGATTCTACTTTCCTTCACAACTTCTTCTGTCTGATTCTTGGGTGTTTCCATTTCCTCTTCTATAATCTTAAGCTTTCCATGTTCTAGAACTTCATCCGCAAATAGGAGGTTATTTTCTATATCTTATATGCTATTGACCAAGTTGTCCAATGGATTTTTATCCTGATGTTTCACCTTTTTTCCTACTAATTTTTCCACCCCATTTATTATTCTTGTGTTCTTGTCCTTTTTTACTCTTTCTAATCTTTTATTAAGTTTTTTGTTGTTGATGGCTATACCTTGTCACCTCATATCTTTAGTGATCTATCCTCTTTCTCTGTTGTGATCTTTATAACTTTGAATTACATCAGAAGTTTGTATTTTTAAACTAGGGTTGATTCCTCTACATTCCTCTGCATTTGGCACTTTCATATTTTCCTTGCTAATTTCTGATGTCAAGAGTTTTTCTTCTTTAGTGCTTAGAGAATCTTTCTGTTTAGCCTCTTGTGTTATCTCTATTGTTTCCTCTTGTACTTTCTTGGGAGTTAGAGGTGGGCTATTACAGATCTTTGTCAATGGGATTGTCCTTATTGTCTTATCTCTTCTTACTGCCCCACTTTCAAATGTTGGCTCTATTTTCCCTGTTGTATCCTAACATGTCTTATGATGTCCTTTCTCATATACAGGTACCTTCTGATACTCTCTTTGGTTCCTTATGTGCATCATAGGGAATGTATTTTTAAGATCTGCAATTAATTGCAACTTTTTGAAGAAGATTTTCCTATTATTGTCTAATCTAATTATCTCTGAGATTTTACCTTCGCATCTATGGTAGTTTAAATTATAGATAGCTCTATTTGTTATTACTTTAATAGGTTTGAGTTCCAAATTCTTAACCTTACAATTGATCAAAAGTTTGATATTATTGCAGTATTTGAAAGATGCATCCAAACTTATCAAATCACCAATAGAGAACCCTATTTTCCTGATAATTTCTACATGCAAAAGTTCTAGAGTGAGGGATTGAAGGGAGATCCAGATTGGGATCGAGAAAATTACCATTTCTTCCTTGCAATCTAGAATCCACTCAAAGAATTTTACAACATATCCTTTAAAAAAACAGTCAAAGACAAAAAGGAAGTCTTTCTTGACATATTCATCACAACAATGAATGTAAACTAATCTATCAGATTGGTGAGAGATAATAACCTGGTTATTGCAGAATTCCTGAAGCCAATTGATGAGATTGATCGTCTCTGATTTTGGCCCATTATAGAATGCAAATAAAGCCACTTCTTGGCACTCCTTCCAACGGTCTTCACTATCTTGATTACTAATGATAAGGAATTTTCCTTCAAATTTGGTGGAATTAGGTTTAGGGATCGTGAGGGGTTGAATTTCCAAAAGAACAGGTCGTTTGGATGTAGAGTTTCTGCGATATGGAGGACTATAAGTATTGGGAGAAGTAGGGGGAGGATTGGGACTTGTGATCTCAATCTTCCTAGGAAGACTCTTATGAGGATTTGGAGGATCTGCGAAGGAATCTGATAGAAAACCTATCTGTTGAGAAAACCACTTAATTTTATTTTGAACTGAATATTTAGTGAGAGTAAAAAACTAAATTTTCTTATCAATGCTTGTAGTAGAAAAAAGTGAGTACTTTGCAAGCCCAGGGAATTGGAAAGATAGGATGCATCATAATCAGGAATTTGGGGTTTAACCAGAGGTTTGCCAATTTTCTCCCGAAGAGGATGGATCAAGGCTATCTGACTCGAGACCAAAGAGGCTTGGTTGTTGACATTCCCAGCCGCATTTGTTAAAGACTCAATTCCTATCCTCTCTACAACATTTGTCGGGATTTCTACTAAAGCGGACCTTGACTATTTGATGTTTGTTTGCTTCGCATTTAGATATTCCAATTCCTTTTGCTCACCTAGGACCGAAAAGGGATTTGTTGTTTCCACAACATAATTGAGCTTTGGCGAAAAATTGGTTTTGAAGATGGTTGCATCAGAGCAAATTCTTCCTAATTTTTCCCCCCCTTGCCAAGGTTTCGAACTTCCAGCCCTGGATGCAGCACCGAACAACCATTAGATTTTGATTTTTCCTCAAACAACCCTATCTTACTCGCTTTCTAGCCTTGATCACATGGTTGTTTGTCTTCTTTCGAAGAATTTGCAATTTTTGCATTCGACTCTATTCTACTCGCGATTTTATTAAGTTTATTATCTATTAATAATGTTATGATTATCAATTTAAATTTTAATAATATTTAATTAACAATTTTAATTAAATTATTATTAAAATATTTTTGGAGCGTAAATTGTGAATGGTTATTTGGTAATCTCAGGTTTGTTCGTTTGTCTATTTTTAAAAAATAAAAAATAATGAAAATGATTTTTATCACTAGGGTAATTTTATGATTCGAAAACTTTAATAATTATTATAAAGACATAAACTGAACTTTGTTTGAAATCGAGAAATTTAGTGAATCTAGTAATTGGAAAAATGGAAACTTGAAACCTATAGTAAAATTTTACCGTAGTGTTTTCAAAACGTAATGTATTGAGAAAGCTACATTGTGTGTTCTGTATTGGATTCATAGTTTATGATTTGGGTTTTGAAGTTTGACTTAGTCTTGACCAATCTTAGGATGTTACCAGAGGCTTGGTTGTTCTGTGTGTGTGATGTCATGATGATGATTTGAACTCGATCTTTTAAACTCAACCATGGTAATGTATCTGGTATGCTCTATGATGTTTGGATTTATTGTTCGTTATTGCTTTCTTGTGTTGTTGTATGAAGCTGGGGTGAATGTTATGACCTATTTGACTTAACCTCGGAGTCTTCAATCAGTTATTTTTGGGATGTTTTCCACTTGCTTGTAAAGGACTGAGGTGTTATTGTGGATTATCTTTTGATGCTTTCCAGTCACTTGTATAAGGCTGAGGTGAAATTGTGATTCTTTGATTTGCACTTTTATGAGCCTAGGGTAGGTAATCTGTATGTTAAGTTAGGGAGTGGCTTGCAATGGAGGTCGGGGCCCAAAGTGTCTGCCAAAGTAACCCATTGTAAGTAGTGAATAAGTGATAACACTACACTAAATGAGAGTAAAATGAAACTAATAAGAGTATTTGTTTTCCTCGCTCATGCCTCGAGTGCTAGTAAAAACTAGAATGGGAGTAGAGAGGATGCTTGGTTGCGATCTTGCATCGCTAGTATGCCTTGTCAATACGAAAGGATACTAGTGCCACATAGAGTCACTAAAGGGCCAAAGGATTAAAACACTAGCAAGGAAACCCTAGAGTTGGTTCGTGCAATGACACTTGTCCACTAGCAGTATAGATTTTCTATGTGTCTTTGTTTGCCTCTAGATTTAGATGTTGATTTATCTTGAAACCTTGAGTTAGATTACTTTTAGGATTTCCCTTGACATAAATATTACTCTTGATTTTGGGATTGATATCCTGTTTGGGAGTTCAGACTATCTCCTCAATGCGGTGAGAGTGGACTTTTTTGGGTTACCACGAGGTCGAGTGGTAGTGTTTTTTTACTCTCACCATTGAGATCCATCCTTAATGTCGTCGCTGGAATTCCTTGTCTACATTTCTTTTTATTCTATCTTTGTGCATTATGATGTATGGTTATATCTTTATGATGGATGATTTCATTTACTGTATTTTAATTTATTTCATGAATCCGAAAGAGATGATATAATCTATTATTTTTTATAATGTATATTTTTCAGCCTTTCATACCCTGTAACATGTACAATGGATGTTGTGCATTCCAAATTTTATTGCCAAGTGGCATTTGAAACAAATGTACATTGTTTAAGTGGTATGGACTTGTAGTTGTACTTTCATATGGATATGTTTTTTATTTGACTTAATATTATTTAAATTTAAATGTGATTCAACATCTTGGGATCCTTAAGAAATGTAATCTATTATGTTGGCTTATATATGATTGTATGTTATTGCTTCCGCTACTTTATGATTGATGTGTATATTGATCTTTTTTTTTAAATTGTTTTAACAAACTTAATAAAACTTTACGTTGATTCTTTTGGATCCCTTAGAGGGCATTACAACTAGTTACCGAAAGATACAGCTCTAAAAGAGAGGGCTGTAGACCAACAAATCTACAATTGAACATGTTATTGAACCAACTTTTTTAAAGATGTGCTAAAATAGTCAGATAAAACTGAACAATCCTAATGCAAGAACCAGGGATGTTCTACTTCTGATGAAAACTGGACTTGACATTTGATTAATATTGGTAGAATCATGGCAGCAACACAATATGCTTAGTTTCAATAATGTAATCATTAAACGGTAATACTCCAAAATTCACCCTACTGTTATGGATATTATTGCTGCTAATGTTATATTTAGTTGTTTTGTCTCTTTGATAAGACAAAATTGAAAACATTGGCTTCAATTAAAATGGATCATCTAGATGATTGGGCACTCCATAGATATTCAACCCCTACTTAAGTTGGAGGCTATAGCCTCCTAATAGTCATCTTACCAGGATGCTAAAATGGTAATTTAAATAAGCTTTTCTAATTCCTTGACCATAGAACCAAATAGTGACTTTGACATATTCCAGAAGTACATCTACTAAAGAGCGGCACATAGTTGACCTCACCTACCATGATAATATTACATGTGTGTCCTTGTTGCAAGGATGATTATTAACTATTTCATACCGAAAGTCACTCAATTCGTCTGCCATCTGATTTTGACCAGCATGGCCATTGAAGCCTTAACTTGAGCATCATGGCAAATATTTTATTATTTCACAAAGAAACAGGACAAGTCAAAACCATCTCCAAAGGAGCTCAAGGAAGGAAGAATTTCTTATAAATTTTGCCCTAGATCATTTTCAGTAAGAACCAATAATTTATCGCATCACAAGCAAATACAATGCTGACATCTAGGAGGCCAATTTGCAGGAACCCTATATTTCCTTTCTAATACTAAACATGCCAGCTATATTTCGGACGAAAAATAAATTGACCACCAAGATCAGCTGTGTAGGTTTACCTACTTCAAGTGCTGGATTGATACCATGATAGTTTTTTGGGTTAAATTGTCTTCTCGTTGCACTTCATATATTAGCAAAACAAAACCTGATTTACCAATTGGAATTGAAACATAATATCACCTAACTAAAGAATTTTCTCCTACGAAATGGTGAAAGAAACTATATCCGTTTATAACATCATAAATGTAAGATTCCAAGATGTCGTAGACACTCTGATCTTTAAAAACATGACCAGGTCAAATATACAAAGTAAATATCCGAACTAACATCACGAAACCACTATCTCTCCGCAATATTTGTATTTACACATCTACCTGATCCAACCAACCTGTGACCATTCCCCATTTTTCTTCAAAAATCATGCTGCTTCTTTGAAACAAAGTATTCTAAATCCATGAATAGATAACATTACATTCCACAAAAGGTTTGACAGGATTATCAATTTGATCCATATAACTGGAGATAAATTGCGCTTTTGTACTGCAAAACTGGATCCTTGGACCACAGTGAAGTTGCTAGCCTTGCAGAGGAGGTGATGCCTCTATCTAAAGAAGTACTCTCATTCTTTAGAATATTGGAACTCTTAACTCCCTCCAGTATTGGAAACAAAAGATAGGTGCTTTGGCAATTACGAAATTCAAATTCAAATTTTGTCCTCCTGAAGCTCAATTTAGATTTCTTTAAAATCTAAGCCGTATGGCATACATCATTGTTTGAGCGAATTTCATTGCTTGCATTCTGGAGACCACTCTGAGAGGCATTTGCTCCATCTGAATGCACTATTTGAGATCTAAATCTTCCCTTATATTCCTGCATCTCTCGTAGATAACGCTCCTTATCTTTTAAGCCTCTTTCTTGATATGGCTGCCAAGGAAAAGCTTTAGAGTATTAGCTCCTGAATATAATATGAGCACTTTTATATTATCAGGATAAACACATGTACTTACAGATTTCTCCTCCTCGGGAAGCCTATTCCACAAATCACCAATCTTCTTGCTGATTTCTCTATTCTTATCTGGTACAGAAGACTTCAGCTTGGCTCGTTGCTCCGCAAAGAAAAACGTATAACCACTTCGGTTTTGCCTTGGTGCATTTGGATCCTTTCTAGACAGTTCTTTTCTCCTTCGTCGATGACCAATTTGATCCTCCACATCAGAAGCCTTAAGTTCAGACCCAAGACTGTTCATATAGCTTGAAACAGATGCACCTTGTGGTTTGGCACCAATTGGAGGTACATGATATAACACACCCTTCATCTTCCTTGTACCAACCATTACAGTTACCATATATCCATACTCAAATTTACCATCAATAGACCCATTCACAATGCTCCCAACTGATGATGCAGGGTCCACTGCAGCAAAATGCCATGTTAGCAACCTAGCTTGAAAGTCTGATCAATAATATTACCTAGATGCAAAGAAAACACAAAATGCTCAATAAAAAATTTGACCAAAAGTAAAATGAAATTCTCTAAATCAGAAAGAAAAAGTGAGAAAAGTTCATGAGTACCTCCAAGTGCTTGAGCTGAATCAATCTTCTGCCTCTTAAAATCTGGTTCAGGAACCTCTGCAACTGAATGCATATGCTCGATCTCTGAGAAATGATGGCCTGGACTTGAGATAGCTGGGGTGGCTGATTATGAAGCAAACCAAAAACGATTTCATTAAGAAAATATGAGGACTGGTGAATGACCAGGCAATTACAAAAACATGATACAGATTGCAATTTATACCTGGTGTTTGAACCAAAGGACCACGGCCTCCAAATAGATATACTTGTTCATAGTGATGAAGAGAATTGCTATAAAACTTGCGTAATACAAATGAAGCACTTGTTGTTGTTGGAGGAAAGTTGAGTGAAAGGGCTATCTCCTTCCATTTCCTTTCTTTAGTAACCTGCAGAAAGGAAATGAGATCGGTGACTCATTTGTCTACACACTAAAATGCTTATATGCATAAATTCATGCAAAATTGTGTAATAGTAAATGTTTGATCATTCAGTAATTAGAAACAACTTAATCAAATTTTGAATAATGCATAACATATCTAACTTCTATTTATTTGACTGCAAGAAAGTGATAAAATGTATCATGTGTAATGACCATTAACCATAGGGTTAGATTTTTTATGTTGCTTCGCCAATTTTGAACATAAACAAGAGATCAAGCTAAATATGGCTAATACTTGTTCGGCTTTATTTAAATATTTTTGCACAGTAAGCTGGTCAATTATTCAGTTTTCTGAGCAAACGTGTAGTTTATTGGAGAAAAGGCCCAGTCTGACTTTACTTAGGTATTTATGTCAAAAAAATGGCATAACTTGACACATAGTATGCATAAAATAACTGCCTGGAAAAAAATTTAAAAATTCAGTTGGCAATTAGAAACCATACACAAGACAACTCATGAAAACTATTACTATTCAAAGAACTGACATGTAGTAAAGTGCAAAAGCTGCCAAATTCAAAGAATGGTAGTGAATGTAATGGAATCAGATGGCCACACAACATTTGAAGAAAAAGTTGTAGCCAAATTCATAACCTGTGAAACTAAGGGAAAGGTAAATAAAATACCTAAGTAACAAGTCAAATAAAATATAACTAAAGCGAGCGGATTATACCTATTTAGGGGTTAAAAGTCCATTTCAATGTTAGTCGAAAAAATGAATACAAGGCTTTGAGCACTGGGAGAAAGAAAACATTTGATTGTGCCTCTAAAGGCAACCCTGGCCCAACTGTTGCTGGGTATATTTAAGAGATGCTAAGTGCAAGTTCTTGACAAGAGGGCACATGTAGTCTGGTTTAAAAACAAACGGTGAAACTAGATGTGATCAACCTCTTGCTGTCTTGTGTGATGATATATTGGACTGGCTTCCATAGAATTACCATAGAAAATGACTCGAGTTGTTCTCAATACCTATGAAAAACATTTCTGTACAAACTGGAAATTATGGTCGATCCTACAGGAGATCCTTAGTGGAAAGAGGCATTCAATCAATTAAGGTTTGTCATTACTATAGAGAGCAACAACCTTATTGTGGACCATGTCGAACATTATTGCGCTCAAATAGTAGTATTTTTATTGAATTGGGATGACTTGGCTAGTCACCATTGAGAAAATGATGATCCCCTTTCTAAATTATTACCTATCTTAATCTATTAGGGGAGTTTTTTTTTTTTATGGGCCACTTTAAATGGTGATGATTCACGTGTGTATATCTAATGCAAAATTGTATTTTACCTAGCACTATCTGTTTTAGTTTTCATACTTTCAAATCAAAGTTTTACATCATATCTCCAAAAAGTAAATTTAGAGAGCAAAACCCCTCTTCTAACATGCGAACCTTTATAAACATATTCATATCATAGATTAAGTAAAAATAATGACTTCTTATACTGCTCAATTTGGGATCTTTTCTAAGGCTTACTCGCAAGCTTTCCAAACTTGTTCAGTTTGACTGAGTTGGAAGCAGTTTTGCATTAGTTTAATCAATCATCTTTGTTCTGAAAGCTAAATTAGTTCAATCACTCACAGTGTTCACAGACGTGCACACCCACATCGGAGCCAAAGAGACATGAAATGCATTGCACTTTTAAGACTTCAGTTAAAAATAACCGTATTCATAGCTCAAAATGAAACTCCCACCCGAAAAACAGTAAACTGTAACATGGTAGACAGTGCTACTGCAGACACAGATTGGGCAGTGGTGAAGGCATTCACAGGAACCTTCAATCTATCAAGTATGAAGAAGCAGACTTCCCTATTGCATTTTTTCAAATAGGCCCATCCCTGGCAACATCCAAGGGTTCAAGGGCCCTTGTGACAAACGGCAACTCCATGAGAATATTTGCAATACTAAAGGACAATTAGGAGAGAGTAAAAAACACAAGTCTAAGGGTTCACTGCTGTTGGATGATAAAGTGGAGCTAATGATGCAGACAGGTAGAAGAGTTTACATTGGATGATTAAAAGTTACATGCAATGCCAAAAAACTGATGTTTAGAGATGTGTCCAATTCTCTAAGGACATGGTGCATAAGAAGAGAACATGTCCAAGCAAGGTCTTTTCTGTAATTGAAGTACCCATTTCCCTAGTTTAACCAATTTTCATGCTTGAATTACCTACATCCTTGAGTGCTCATCTAAAAAACAAGACAAGATCTATACATGCACAAATAGTTTCTTTTATGTTTCTTTGCAAATGTACTAAAGATAAAGCATTTATTTTGGCCAAAGGTCCTTGGTGCTAGGATAAGCATGTAGTATTGGTCAAAGTCTTGTTTCTATAATTTAAATCTATTACAATAATAGATAATCATCTATTATTAGTTAATGGGAATCTATTTGTAAACTATTGTAAATATTTGAATGTTTCTAATGTTAAGAATAAATAATTAATTTACTAATTATTTATTCTATTACTTAAGCTTACTTAGGTAAATGCATTTATTTATTAGTTGTAGTCTAGGAGTTAGTTATAAGTTGTTGACAATATGGGAGTTTGTTCTCTCCTAAGTCATATTTATCCTTTCACATTGTTCGAGGACTTTCCACCTTATGTGGATGTATGCTTAGTTGTCACACTTATCTCCTAGCATCTTCTAGCTTGTTCTAGAAGATTCCTAGAGCTCTTTATATTCGGGCTCCCTCATTGTATTTTCAGAACATCACATTCTCATTGTAAATATATTTTCTCTTGTGTTTGCATACTTGTGGTCTCTCATGTCCATTTAGGGTTTTTCCCTTGCTCCATGCTTTTCCTCTCCTTGGCTTCTCTTTGGCAGGTCTTCGCATGCAAGTGAGCTTGGGCGTCTTCGGAGTTGGCTTTCATCAACTCCAACATGGTATCAGAGCCTTTCTGTTGCAGCTTCGTTAAAGGATTTTTGAAGCCGTGATTTGAAGTCACAAACCCTAGTTTGTTTGTGCATTTTTTCTTCAAATCAAGGGATCAGCAATTTTTTGGAGCACTTTCAGCCCAAACGGACATCGCCATTGGATCCGGAAGGCTGTTTGCAATCAAGATTCATATAAAGCTTTTCGATTTTGGAGACAGAGCTCCGCGAGGCAAAACAAATTTCATTTCAGGGCATTCCATACGGTCGTACGGACGGATCGGCATTTAAAAAATAAAAATATATATATTTTTGCGCACCACTGGGCGGCCACCGCCGCGCCACCCAGCGGCCGCCGCCGTGCAACTCGCCGGCCGCTGCCACTGACAACGACGCCGCAGAGCCGCTGCGGCCCGACCGCCACCCGCGGACCACCCCGGCGCCGCCCCTCCTACTCCTCTACCGATGCTCCTCCGAAAATCTCTGCTCCTCCGCTGCCTCCCCATCAGCCAGCCCGCTCAGCATTTTTTGTACAATCAGCACCCAAGCCGCCCGTTGACATGTCTACGCCCTGTCAGCACCTTCTGCCTATCAGCGCGTGACACGTGGCAGGCATGCTACGTGGCCGTCAACTTTTTTGCAGTAATTTGCTGACGTCAACATGATGCCATCAGACCTTCTTGCACATCTCCTTCAGGGTCATTTTGGACCTACTCTTGGTTTTTTGGCCATAACTTGAGCATATGGAGGTATTTTTCTGATCCGAAAGAAGCGTCGAAAAGCTAGTTCCAAGACGGAGACATTGGTGCAGGTATTTTTAGGTTTTGATGCTTTTTCATTGCCCATTTTTCAGTCAAAATCCGAAGTTCTTTTTTTGACTCCGGCAAGCATATCTTTTGCGTCCCATGCTCGTTTTTTGAAAACTTGATATTTTTGGAAAGCTGGTTCTGTCACCTTTTCAAAAATGTGGTCCTTTTTTTTAATTTTTGGCCCATGCTCTTTTTATCATAGTTTTGGCATTTTTTCTATATGGTGGATATCTTGAGTATTTTAGGCCCGAGGATCGTTTTCCTAGCATGGATTCCTTTGTTTTGAGCTATACTTTCTTTTGTATCAGCTTGTTTTTGGTTTTGATCATTGTAGCTATCATTTTGAAGCACTTTTATGTATCGCACTGAGATAAAGTGTCACTTTTGCATTCTGGGGATCATGAACGTTGTTTTGAGTCAGTTGTACATGCACTATTTTCATAAAGCAACATGGGGGGATAGTTGTTTGTTGTTTTAGGCATTCTCCCTTTGTCAAGTGAATGTCCCTTCCACGACATTAGCCTATGCAGAATCAGTTTGACCGTGTCTTTATAAGTGTTTGTACCTCTTTCCCTCTCTCGTCGTTCTTGGTTCGTCTGCAGGAGACTTTGGCCCACCTTCTCAGTTGCCTGTCATCACACCCCGTCTGCATTAAGGGGGGGTTATGCTGTTGTTCTAATGCATCCGTGGTTCGATGGTTCGTTAGTGTGAACTATGTATTCAGTGGTTGATCCTATGTACAAGGCGATTGCAGTGGCTGGCTACCTATGCATTTCGGTGGGATGGATCATCTACCATATAGACATGCTCGGTTCGTGCCTTCTTCTTCCATGGAGGTTCTTCAGATCAGCAGTTTGGCAAATTTTGCGGCTTCTACATGCTTCAGTGATGCTTCTTCATGAACACTCATTGTTCCTGTTTTAGAGGACTTTTCCCTAGTTGGAGGCTTCTTCAGTTCTTCACTAGGTTCTTACCTCTTTTTAGGGGAGGGTTTTTCCCACGTGGTTTTCTCTCTTTCTCCATTTTACAGAGGTTGCATTTTTTTGCACTGTACATGGGTACCTAACATGGCTTCGTTGCCGGGACCCATCCTGCATTTCATCTTAGTTTTGTGAGCTTAAGGCATTTCCCTAAGTTGTAGTTAAGGGGGGGTGTTAGAGTAAATAATTAATTTACTAATTATTTATTCTATTACTTAAGCTTACTTAGGTAAATGCATTTATTTATTAGTTATAGTCTAGGAGTTAGTTATAAGTTGTTGACAATACGGGAGTTTGTTCTCTCCTAAGTCATACTTATCCTCTCACATTGTTCGAGGACTTTCCACCTTATGTGAATGTATGCTTAGTTGTCACACTTATCTCCTAGCATCTTCTAGCTTGTTCTAGAAGATTCCTGGAACTCTTTATATTCGAGCTCCCTCATTGTATTTTCAGAACATCAAATTCTCATTGTAAATACATTTTCTCTTGTGTTTGCATACTTGTGGTCTCTCATCTCCATTTAGGGTTTTTCCCTTGCTCCATGCTCTTCCTCTCCTTGGCTTCTCTTTGACAGGTCTTGGCATGCAGGTGATCTTGGGCGTCTTCGGAGTTGGCTTTCATCAACTCCAACATCTAATATTAAGTTAGCTTTAGTCAGTTTTAGCTTTTTTTAGCTTTCTTTCAGCTAGAATAGAATGTTTCTACTCTTGATGATCCTTTTCTTAGGAAACATTGTTCCATTCTTTTGTATATATTTATAATGACCTCTTGGTCTCTGTTAATAATAAGCAACTGTTTTACCAATTACTTCATGATATGCCATCAAAGCCAATACTTCAAATTTTTTCAAAACTTGTATAATTTCTTTCAAAATTATTTGCTCAAATTTTTCGAATTTATTTTAGAGATTTTCTCCACAGCCCATCTAGGGTTTCTGTTTTTGTGGGAAATTCATAACTCACTATTGGTTTTTCTGGCTTGGGTTTTTAAGACTAGTCACAGGCCTTTTTCCTGCAAATCACGTCTGATATATTGTGGAAACTCGTGATTTCACAGCTCACATTTGGTGTTCTTATTCCTAGCTCGCATTTGGTGTTCTACAAACCCTACCTCTGCTCATGTATGCAATTTTTTGCTCGATTTTTATGCAAATCGCGAGGTCATTCAAAAACCCGCATGTCCTCACAAAGTGACATTATTTGTGCTAAAATCCTTCACATCCATTGTCACCTTTGCAACTCGTGTGAAGTCTCAACCAACGACATAACTTCTCTGTGGAAAATCAAGCGTATACTACCTATTACTGCCATTTTTCTCTACATTTTTTCCTCCATGGCCAGTGACCTTTTTTTTGTTCGAAACCCTAGTTTTTTTACCTCAGAAAAAAATTTCGATTGCAAATTCTTTATGGGTTTTTCGAGAGCTCAACTGGGTTGTCAAAATTTTCTAAGTGCCTTAGACTTTCGAGCTAGCGGATCCAAAAATTGACAACATTTTTTTCCTATGTTTTTTGAGCTCTCTTCTAGGTCATCCTTTAAATTTCGGGGTCTTTCATTTTTCTGCCTTGTTGAACTTGCCTCCACAAATTTTCACATTTTTCATTGAAAAATGAAAAAACGTGCCATGGCATCTCTGACAAACATTTTGCTTGAGCACAACTCAAAATTCAATGATTGAAATTATGGCACTTGGAAGCAACAGATCATCTCAATTTTTAAATATTAGACTACCGATCAACTTGTTATGGGTGTTACGAAGCATCTGAATACTCCTGGTCTTGATCAAGATACATGGGATCTAAATAATCAAGAGGTAGTGATGCTTCTCAAATTATCCGTGGCTGATGATCAGCTCTCTCAGATTCCATCGGGCAAGAGAGCTGTCGAGATATGGACACATTTCAAAGGTCTTCATGAGACTTTTGACAAAAGCAAAGCTTTCGTTTTGAAGAACATTCTGTTTTCTATTATCATGGATGAGCGAACCTCGCTCCAAGCAAACTTGAATAGGATTCAAGAAATGTGTGATCAGTTGCTTGCCATTAGTCATAACATGGAGGAAGAGGATATTGTGGTGATCACTCTTCGGAGTTTACCAAAGTCCTATGAGCATTTTATCGAGACTTTCAACATCACATCTTTTGGTGTTGATATGAAGTTCACTAATCTCTACACACTTCTAATTCGGCAAGATCGGTGGAAATAACAATTCAATAGCAGTTCCAACTCCACCTCCACAGAGCAAGCCTTTGCTGCTAAATCCTTTCAGAAGGATAAAGTCAAGTTTTAGCAGTCGTCTTAGCAAAAGTCTTTTGATCCCGCATCAGATGTCTCCCGGAAGAAGAAAATTCAATACAACTATTGCCACAAGTTTGGGCACATGAAGGTTGAATGTGGGAAACGCTTAGCCGCACAATCTAAGCAATCATATTAGCAGCCCAAAGGAAACAGTGCAAATCACAATGAGCAGACAAAATCTGACTTTTATGCCTTCGTGGCTAAAAGACCTACAAATCATGTGAAGTCATCTACCTAGTACATTGATTCAAGTGCCTCTCATCACTTCACCCATCGTAGAGATTGGTTCGCTAACTACCAGCCTTCAACAGATTCCGTTATTTTTGGTGTCGGTGAAGAGTACACTATTGTCGGCAAAGGCAACATTCAGATTCAGTCTCGTGGGAGAAATCTCATTTTCCTTGATGTATACTATGTTCCAAGGATGGAACAAAATCTACTCTCAGTCAATCAGTAACTACGACATTGTCCACACTTGGATGTCACCTTCAGTTCACATCAGTGCACCATCACCAATCAGGTGACTCAGTATACTGTTGCAGTGGGTCTTGAGGATCATGGTCTTTTCTGCCTTATTCTAGTGATTCTCGCAACTTAGCTATGGCTGCTCGGCAATCTTTTGTTAGCACACTTTGGCATCAATGATATAGCCACTTAAATAAGCATTATCTCTCACAGCTTGCTCAAGATAAGCTTGTTCTTGGATTGGCATGAGTTTGTGATACATGTCAAGGTGGAAAGCAAAATCGCACACCTTTCGTAAGTGGCAATTCATGGCAAACTTCTCAAGTACTTCAGTTACTTCATACCGATATTTGCAGCCCTATGACCACTCCTATTCTTGGATCCAGGTATTTTTTGGTGTTTGTTGATGATTTCAATAGAAAAAAGTGGGTGTATTTCCTTAAAAAGAAATCAGATGCATTTCCTATATTTCAGAAGTATAAACCTTTAGTTGAAAAAAAGTCTAGAAATTCTATTATTACTCTTAGATCAGACAATGGGGGAAATTTTGTTCTAATGATTTCTCTAGCTTCTTATATACTCGTGGCATCAAACGACGATTAACCACACCCCACACACCACAACATAACAGTGTAGTTGAACAATGGAATAGAACAATCACCAAGATGGCTCAATCCATGTTCGAACACGGACATGGTCCGAACAAGTTCTTGGCAGATGCAGTCAACAGTGCAATTTATCTTTTGAGCTAGTCACCCATAGTGGTGGTCAAAAGTAAAACTCTAGAAGAGGCTTGGGTAGGTTGCAAGCCCAAAAACAGTCACTTGAAAGTTTTTGGCTCCCTTGCTTTTGTTTGGATCCCGAATGCATCACGCACCAAGTTGAATGCCAAGAGTAAGAAACTCATGCTTGTTGGATATAGTAGTCTTCACAAAGCCTACCACCTGATCGATGTTGAGACATCTCGTCTCATCTACAATCGTAATGTAGTCTTTGATGAGTAGTGAGGACCTTTCATGCTTGTTCCTGTTGCAACAAATCAGCCTATGAAGGCTCATGATTTGGGAGTTAAGCTTCCATTAGGTCCACCTGATGGGAGGACTCCAGTAGCTCCTACAGCTCCAATTATACCACCGATACCTATATAGACACCTCCAGCTTCTCCTGCAGGATCACCTCGATTTATAGATGCTTCACCTGAGTTTGATCCAGATTCTTTTGATGAGGAACCTAATCACCAAGCATCTCCTGATACTAATGTCGATCGTTCTCCTCTCCGGCCTAAGTGGTGGGCTAAGACACTTGTTGATCTTCATGAAGATGAGCTCATTGATGGGAGAAGTACTCGAAAAAAGAGCTAAAAAAGAGCAAACCTACAGAGTCTGTTAACTTTGCTCTCGTGGCCAACATTCATAGTGTGTTTGAACCTCAAACATATTCCAAGGCACAGGCCATGACATTTGAACACCTAAGCCTGTTGAAGAATAACACCTAGGTCCTTTTTGATCTTCCACTAGGGAAGAAACCCATTGGCTACAAATGGGTTTACAAAATCAAATACAAATCGGATAATACTTCAAATAAGTACAAAGCTCGTTTACTTGCGAAGGGCTTTTCTCAGCCTCGAGGCATTGATTATGAGGACCTTTGCTCCTACTGCAAAGATGAGCACCATCAAACTAGTCCTAGCCATGGCAACACAATTTGGTTAGAAGGTCCATCAGATGGACGTCAAGAGTGCTTTCCTGAATGGTGATCTCCATGAAGAGATCTACATGATGCAACCTCTTGGTCTCAAGGTTGTTAGATTGGTAAAAGCTCGCTATGGCTTGAAGCAAGCCCCTCGGGCATGGTACCTAAAAATTGATAAGTACCTCAGTGATCGAGGCTTCAAGAGGAATTCTTCAAACTCAAATTTGTACATCAAGACTATTGACAGTGACATCATCCTTCCAGTTATTTATGTGGATGATTTGATCATCACTGGCAGTTTGGCATCCTTGATTCAGGGAATCAAACAGAATTTATGCTAGTGTTTTGATATAACCGACCTCGGGCCCATACATTATTGGCTAGGTGTTGAGGTTTGGCAACAATCTTCTGGTGTATTCATCTCTCAATCCAAATATGTCAAGGCTCTATTAGAGAAATTTTGTATGCAAGATTGTAAGCTTGCATCTATTGTAAGCTTGCATCTACACCCATGGAAAAAGTTCTCAAGTTATCCACAAAGTTTGGTTCTCCTTTCGTTGATGATATTACATATAGGCAACTAGTAGGCAGCCTCATCTACCTCTCTGCTACTAGGCCTGACATCAGCTTCATAGTCAACTACATCTCACGCTTTATGATAGCTCCTATGGCTGATCATCGGATGGCTGCAAAGTGTGTGCTTTGTTATGTTAAAGGAACCTCAAATTATGGACTTTTGTACTCTCAAAGTTCTAATCCTAGACTCAGTGGTTTCACAGTTTCAGATTGGGCAAGCTTTGTTGAAGATAAAAAGTCAACTTCTGGATATGTGTTCAATTTAGGATCCGTGCAGTCATATGGACCAATAAGAAGCAGCAGACAATTTCTCTCTCCTCTACAGAGGCCGAGTACAGAGGAACTGTTAAAGCAAGACGTGAAGCTATTTGGCTTCATCGAATGCTTGGGGATATGCGGATGTCACCAGCAGGACCAACTACTCTATTTGTTGATAACAAAGGCGTTATTAAGTTACCACAAAATCCAATCTTCCATGAACTAACCAAGCATGTGGATGTTCACTGTCACTACATACAACAACTAGTTGAAGAGAGGACAATAGATTTGCAGTATATTCCTACCACAGATCAAACTGCAAACATTCACCAAGCCTCTTGGTCCTGATAAGTTTGTCAAATTCAAAGGACAGGTTGGTGTTGTAGATAGATTGACCAATAAGGGAGGGTATTTTTTTTTTTTTTTTTTTTGATGGAGGGTTCAGACCTGCGAGGCAGCCCAACGAGGCACGAAGCCTGCGAGCTACCAACCAGCGAAGGCCACCATTAACTTTTAGGTACCCGATACGGGCCCACACGTGCCTGAATACTGAACACCTCTTCGGCTAAGAGCCAAGGACTGAGGAGCATCCACACTGTCAAATTCGCCCGAGGCACAATCCCGGCCTCATCCCTTATGATGTCTATGGGCCTTGCACTCAGCAAGACTTGATCCTTGGTGGGCTCTTTGTGAGCCATTCAACTTCACCAATAGACCAAGGGCAGATAATTGTCTACTATTAGTTAATGATAATCTATTTGTAAACTATTGTAAATATTAGAAAGTTTCTAATAATTAGTTAATTTTAGCTTTTTAGCTTTCTATCAGCTAGAATAGAATGTTTCTATTCTTTACGATTGTTTCCTAAGGAAGCATCGTTCCATTCTTTTGTGTGTAATGACCTCATGGTCTCTGTTAATAATAAGCAAGTATTTTACCAATTCTCTTCATAATAAAATCAAGGATAAGATCTTCTTCGTTATGCCAATATAGGTTCACCTTCCTAATCTCTTGAAATATAGGGTAGACACTGTAATCACCTAAAAATGGTCATCTAGACTATTAGCCCCCTTTTCAACATTTTGGCTAAATTAATTTAATCACTTACCTAAGCCAAATTGCTAATAATCAATTTATTTGATTATAACCTATAGTTTGACTATGCTATCCTAAGTTCATTATTTAATTAAAAGAACATGTCCCCTTTTAATTAAATAAAACACCCCATTCTTCTAACCCACTTAAAGTGCACACATAAAGTCCTTTTTCTATTTCACAATTAAAAGAAAAGGCTTGTGAGACTTTTGTCTTATGTGACAAGTCAACTTATATTCTATTGGTTGACTTGTGTGTGCACATGGATCACTCCTCTTTTTGAATTCCACCGTTGATCATCCACCATCTTCATCTTGATCTCTACCATCCATACATCTTTAAAAGGGAGAGAGCTTTCCCCCTCGATCCATCCATCTTTTGAATATTGTCATGCTGCAGGTTTTCTAACAGGTTTCCTTGGAGCTTTGTGGAGAACTTCTCTTCCTTGTCTCATTCTCTCATTTCCTTCATATTAGTCTTAAGATCATATTGCATGATAGTGTAGTTTCCTTTGCAAATAATTAGATCACATAGCTTAATAGTTGGATTTGTAACATTCCCATCTCATTTTTAGCATAGCTCCACTTTGCATCTCATTCTAGCTTAATTTTCATTTGCATTGCATTCTTGAGAAACTCCTTGGGACATTTGCATTCTTGCATCTTGTCTTTGGAACCTCCCATTGCATGGTTTACTAGCAAGAAGAGTATCTCTAAGGCTCATCTAAGAGCCCTTGAACTTGAAATACACTCTCTTGCACTCCATGGATAGGGAGCTCTAAGCCGGCATCCAAGCATTCCGAACTTATGGAATCGTTTGGATAGAAGGGTTTAGAGTGGGACACTTTCGAGTGTACAGACACATGTTTTAGAGATAATAGTAGGTAGTACCTTGGGCAATTTTTTGGCTTCAAATCAAAAAATAGATAGGCTGCTTCACTTTACACCCGGTTGGGATATAGGTGGACCTTGTTATAACGAAAGGTCTACCCAACAGAATTTGGTTGTGGAAAATAGGATATGGAAGCAGGTGCTAGACTATAAGAAATTAGAATATAACATTTTGCTGAAGAAGATATTTTCAAGTAGGTATTGAGCTTTCGTATGCAAGGCAACCAAGTCTTGTTCAATCAAAATGAGCCACATTGTGGAAAGGGACTATTTGAATCTCATTGCTAAAAATAACCGCTACTACCTTAGTAACAAAACCTAATAATGTTATTTCAAGCTTCCCAACCTGTCTGAGTGTCTATTGTTGATCCAAGAATCAAGAGCTACAAGTGGCAAATGGTATGGCCTATCACTCACTTTCGTTGCCTTCACTTTTCTAATGTGGTTCACTCTTCTCGAAGAGCAAGAAACATGTCAATGGAAGAGTAGAATGAAAAGATAAAGAATTTCTGGAAAATGTCTTTTACTTTAAAAAATAAAAATCTTGCAAAAGAGAAATCACGAGTGAGGTATCAGTCCCTTGAAGAATTCATAATTTAGAACACCATTACAATTTGTGACAAAAAGAAGAATCAAGTATTGGCATTTACAAGATTCTACCAATCAACTGCACTCTTGCTTGCCTTTGTGTTCAGAATGTGAGAAGAGAGCCAAAATATAAATAAAAGTAAATTATAGAAAGAAAATCTCAAAAATAGCAAAACCAAGGCCATATGTTGTTAAATCTCAAACAAATAAGGCTCCAAAATCCTCTCAAAATTGCAATTTACTATGATTTTGAGAAGCTTCCTTCTAACTGAAAATGGGGAGCATCAATAGACTTAGATGCTGATGCCAACATCCTGGCCTAGGAAGGGAAGGTGGATGCCCCTACGGAGTTCTGAAGTGGAGGCAAGTGGAAGCCAACGGAAAGCACCTCCTAAGCATGCGGAGACAAGTGGAACCCTATGAATTGCTTCTACTCACCTTTGGATGTGTAGGAGGCATTACCAGGTGACTTCCACAGGCATACAGGGGCATCCAAAAGCTTCCACGGGCCCAGGTACAAAAAAGTGTTTTCTGTTTTTTAATTTTTTTGTCGCTTAAACATTCATTTAGCACATGCAAAAAAGACTTTTTAGCCTATATTTTGCTTCTAAACCCTAAACCGATCCTAAAAGAGGCCATTCAATCACTCTTCGTCTCATTTTGCTTGCAAATATTTTCGAAGAGGGTCACTCATAGGGAAAAACATAGCTTCCACAAAGGAGTTTCAAGCATCTATGATAAACATTTGATCCCATTCTTGAGTTCTTTAATGAGTTTTTTGAGATTTGAATGAATATTTTAGGGGTTGTCAAGAAATTTTTCAAGTTATTTTTATTTTATTTAAAGAATCAAAGAAACAAGTTTAGTTATCTATTTTAGTAGTTTTGCATCATTTTTTTGCACTTGTTTACTTGATGTTCATAGTTTTTTTCTAATTTAAATTTATAAGCATAGAAAGAAATTAGATTGTATTGTGCAAAAATTTGCCGCCACCAGTAGTCAAAGTTGAGCGAGAGGGCAAGGAGTCAATATTTCAAAATTGATGTAGGATCTCCTTTATGGAGACATACCATATGAATCTCCCAGGTTTCCGATGGTGGCTCATATATTTGGTAAGTGTAATTATTATCAAAGTAACAAAGGTGAATCATTCAATAGCTCATATTCTTAGGTAAAACTTCATTTTATGTGCCCTATTGGTCAAAGATTTGCAATGTGCAAAGGAACAGAAGGGAAAGGATTGTTTAATGCACAAATAGTTTCATTTGAAAAAGAACAAGTCACTAATAAATTGATAAAAAAATCAAAAAAAAGTTTTTATCAATCTCCATCCTCAAAGAAAACCTAAGTTACTGATTCAAATGCAGGTTAATGAAGCAGGTGTGCAGAATTTTTTTCCGCAGGTATGCGGATGCATATAGATGTGTGTGCACACAAAGAAATCAAAGAAATATACAAAATTAAAACATTTGATAGTATGACACTTGTAACTTGACCAATACATATTCAAACTAAAATTAAAATATTCAATAAGATTATAAACCATAACATATACATCTATGTACGATTCCAATGCAAATCAGCAAATTATCACAATTACAATCAAGATATAGTTCATGATTCAATGTTCATCAATTTGAACCTAAAATCATATGCATTCGAAAAAAAATACTTGTCGTCTCCAACTCTTCCAATTGCTGCAAGTTCAAAATCATTTTGAGTGAAAACAGTTCCACTTGTGATAGATTCACCATGTGTCATGATGTTATCAGCATCATCATCCGTGATTGTAGCAAGATCTTGAATCGTTGTATCCAAGTTTGCACACTCAGGTTCTTCATCCAACAGCTTGGCTGCCCCTTCTCTATAGTGATCCTCCTTACGTGATGAAAGACATATGTTGGTATGAATGTAAACTAATTCTTCAGCTATTTTAGAGCCCAACCAGTTATGCTTTACTGAGTTGATAAAGGAGTATGTACTCCAATTCCATTCAGCACCTAAAGAACTTACAATCTAGACAATGTTCACAATTACAAAATTGATTATTAAAATAGAACATAAAAATGAAAAGCACTTTAAAGAATTGTAGAATACAAGTGATAAACAAAAAACAAATAAAGCTTACTTGTGAGAGGATTTTGATTGCAAGAAATTGTAGATCCATAGTGGTAACCACCATTCAATAACTCCCATGTCACATTGGTTTTTTATTGCAAGTGGACTAAGTTTTGCTACTTAAGCAAATAAGCCAAGTCTTGTCCTAACTTTTTTGTAAATATCATCTTCTAAGAAGAGTTGCAAAAGCTTTGTAGCACCCACTAGCAACTTCTTCATCCACATATGGTGCTACTCTATCAGGCATACCAAGTACTTCTTGGGTATAGTACCTTCAAGATAAAGCATATGCAAGAGGTGCAATGGTGGTCATCTTTTCCCGACGATGATGAATGATTGTTTCTAGTTGATTGTATAAGGCTTCACATTTTGTTGGGTCATTCTCATGAACTTTATATAGAAAGTTTTACCTTCTCTACCATTGAATCCATGCCATCATAGACATACCCCAAACAAGTGTATCAACAAAGCAGAGCGTAGACATAATAGGATCTGTGAAATCTAATATAGATTGCACACGAGTCCACCAACTGTCATCTAAGATCAATGCCTTCCACCCACCTCCAAATGCTTGGGAAGCGCTTTTGGGTGGCTTCCACTCACCTTCACCTCAGGACCTACCTCTACAAGCATCAGCCTCTACTTCCCAAGCCAAAATGCTCGCATCAGCATCTAAGATTCCTTGGATCCTAGGGGAATGCTTTAATATGTTCAAAACATCCCAAGATGACCTACGGGTCAATTAATTTGACTGGAAGGGAGAGGAGAAACTTTTCTAGAATAAGATGATCAACAAGCTGAGCATTGCAGACCCTTTAGCAGGGGAGAAGGGGGATAACTAAAGCTTCCGGTTTACATGGTGTAATCTCCAAAAAGGAGGTAAGAGAATCTACAACAAATTAGACAGGTTTTATGCTAACAAATAAGTTTTCAAATTCAAAAGGGATGAGAGGGGAGCAATAGTCAACGATAACCACTACACCCTCTCAAACCATAATCCAATCATTTCTGTGATTATCAACATAGTTGGAAAACTCTCACTCGGCAACAACTCGCCAAGCCCCTAAAATATTATTCGGGAAAAAAACGGCCAGTTTAAAAAACAACTCGAGAAAATTCAAGAACCTAAAAAAACCGCTAAAATTTAATTTAAAATACATTTTTTTGAAATTTCAATGAGAAGATGCATTTTATGAGTTAATTAAAGAACACAAAAGATACAAGAAGAGTTTAAATATATATTAATGCCTAGTGAGTACAAAATCACATTCTCATGTGGAATGCTAATGGCGGGAAGCAAAATAGTAAATAATTTCTGTGAAAAAATAAAGTTTTTGGCTTTAACCTGCCACAGTCGAGTCATTTTAAAACTCGCAGAGTTTTTTCCAAATACTCTGCGATGAAACAAGATTTTTGAAAAAATCGGCAATGCTTTTCTACAAGTAAAACTGCCAAAAACTCACCACCGAGAAAAACTCAGAAATTAGTGGCAAATCGCCAAGCATTCAGCGATTATGCTAACTATGATTATCAGTGATCATTACAGCATCCTCACGAGAGGATGTTGCAAGTATTACAAGAGATAACTGGTAAAATAATTGGATGATTATTAACAACAAACAAATTGTTCTTATAGAGTGTACAATCGAGATGTTTTTAAAAAGAAACATACAAATAATAGACAAAATCTATTATACAAGATATCTACACTATCTAGAAGTGAGCATTACAATAGAAATAGAATAACATAAAAGATATTATTTTAAAGACATCCCTTAATGGTCAACTTATCAATGACACCAAGCTGCCCCTAAACTTGAGAAACATCTCTGGAAGTACAGATTTGGTGAGAATATCCGCAATCTAGTCAATCGTAGCAACAAATTGCAAATCCACAAATCTATCTTCAACCTGCTAACGGATAAAATGACAATGAATATCAATATGCTTAGTGTGATCATGGAAGACTGGGATTTTCACAAGTTTGAGGACCCCTTGATTGTTGCAAGAGGGGTGAAGGGCCTACTTGAGTCATATGGATGTCTAAAAGCATCCTACGAAGTTAAACTACATCACAACCTGCTATGATTGTTCCCCAATATTTAGCTTCTATTAAAAAATGATATGGCCTATTGCTTCTTACTAGTTCAAGTAACAACACTTGTGCCCAAGCTGAAGACATACCTAAAAGTAAACTTCAAACTTATGTCGTCAATTGAACCTCTCCAATCCGAGTTCATATGACTGATAAGTTAACATCTTTGGTTTGTCCATCGAGGATACCAAAATGAGGAGTATGCGCTTCGTTGTAGCCCAATGGTCTAAAGAGGGAGTTATCATGAAGCAAGATATGTAACTTACTGCAAAGTTAAGATCAGGTATAGTACCTGTGAGATATATTAAATTGTTCAATAGTTGTCTAAATATGGATTCATTTTGAACAAGGGAACTGAATTTGGCTGATAACTTAAACCTAACTCCATAGGTGTAGATGTAGGTCTACAATCCTGCGATCTGAATTTCTCCAACGAAGCCCATGCATACTTAGATTGAGAGATGAGGATGCCATATGATTGTTGTCAAACCACCACACCTAGATAGTAATAAAGAAGTCCAAGGTAGATGTGTTGGACGACTATAGGAGATTCAGTTTGATTCCAACTCAAGTATTTTTTGCCTCTATGTATGTGTGAGGTTCAACTTCATCCACAGCGTGAATGTTGGCCACAAGGGTAAAATTTACCAAGTCGAAAGGTTTTCTCTTTCTAAGAAATTATACACTCAATGAGCTCATCATCATGACAATTGTCAACTCTCATAGCCCACCACTTAGGCAAGAGAGTTGAAGTGTTAACTTCTAAAGCGAGAAGTACCAACAAATTATCATCATCATCAAACAAAGATTGAATCAATCCTTAGAAAAATCGGGTGGTGTAGTTGCATGTCTAGGTGAGACTGCTAGAGAAGGAACTTGAGAGGCAGGAATGGGAAAAGTTGGAGCCTTCTCAATTGAAGCCCTCCCCTCAATTGACCTAATGGGAGATGGATATCCAAGTCTTGAGCTTGGAGAGACTTACATGTTGAATACATAACGGGAGAAGAGAGTTGCAATGGCCCTTGTTCACTATCAAAGACCACATCACAGTTGAAGATGAGATGATTAGTCTAGATATCAACCACACAGTAGTTTTATGATTATCACTATAGCCAATTAGCATGAGTTTTTGGTTCTTGGCATCTGACTTGATGCATTTAGTATCAGGGATTCGGACAAATGTAGTGAAGCTAAGAACTTTGACATGACTAATTATAGGCCTGGAGGCTGACCAAGCCTTTTCTAGAATCTACTTCTTGACGGTCGTAGTAGGATAGCAATTGAGAAGAAAGACCAATGTGTGGATAGGTTCAGCCCAAAACTTCTTTCGAACCTACTTGTATTCAAGCATAGATTGAGCCATTTCAATCATTGTATGGTTTCAACACTCAACAACATTGTTTTGCTAAAGGGTGTAAGTTGTTATTAATTGGCACTTTATGCCATGTTGATCACAGAAATGGGAGGAGGCAGAGAAACAAAACTCACCCTCATTATTAGTTTTGAGAGTAATAATATATCAACCAGACTCTTTCTACAAATGAATTGAGCTTTTGAAATACAACAAACAACTATGGCTTTTGATGAAAGAAATACCTAGTGTAACACATGGACTTGCACCCGCTCCCAAACCTCAAGGTACCCGTCCAAATGTCCTCGAAACGGGTACTTGAGTACCCAAGTACCCCCACATCTGCCATTCCGCAACCATGTTGCCGCTGGGATGGGTGCTTGAATTTCTATTTGAATTTTGATTTTTGAATGTTACTATTGGGTATGTAATATGTTACTATGTTGAATGTTCAATGGTTCTAATTCATGTTGCAATTTTGCTATGTTCAAGTATTTTAATTTGGTATGTTCTACTGAAACATCATTTCGTAACTAGCATTTCATGTTCTATATGTATACTATACAACACCCCTCCCCGCCTCATCCTCCCCTAGTAATTGTCCCTTGGTTGTCCCCTTGTCATCCTGAAAATGAGGCCCATTTCCCCCCGTACCAGAAACTCGTCCTGTCGTCCCGACATACCTCAGTACTAGTGTTGAAATACCCCCGCATTTTATGACTAAAATCATCAACAAGAAGTAAAAAGAATACTTAGACCCAGTAATAAAGGGAGTAGCCAAAGGTCTACAACATTAGCCTGGATAAGTTGTAATACCTTGGAAGCTCTCCAGGAGTTGCCATCTAAAAAACAAGTGTGATGTTGCTTTCGGTCTAACATGCTCCGCAAACTCCAAGATTCTAGGTTTGAACTGTTGGCAATCCAATGACAAGATCTTCCCAAACACACTGAGAAAGATGCTACTAATGCCAAAGAGTACTAATAAAGGAGTGATTGGCTACCATAGCAACCTCCTACATATCTCTAGCGTCAACAACTCTGAAAAGGCCATGATCTTCAACACCAACGACAACTGTGCAAATAAACCCTGACAATAATATCAACACCAACAACAATTGTGCTAATAAACCCTGACAAGTCTGAAAAGGCCATGATCTTGAAATTGTCAACATTCATACAATTTTTCAAAATTTCATAAATTCATTACTCATATCATAAATCTTCATGTAAACAAATTAATTTTATTATTTCAAATTCATTCATATTATGCTGCTAAGTTGAGCAGCCCCATCATTCAGAAGGAGATGATATCAATCCACTCAATTTAAGGTTTCTAGTTGAGATTTAAATTTTAAAATCATGTTCTTTTAACGCTTATTTACAACTAATGGTTTAACAATAATTGTTGCCATCATGGGGGTTTTGCAAAAATTACATCCATTCATACAAAATTGCAATGTCGTTTTCCAATTTCAATATGGGAAAGCATCTACAAATTCAAGGTAATAGACTACAATTCTTCAAAGAGACGTGATCCCCCGTCAACAAATAGCCTTCGCCTGGTAGAATCAAGATCTTATACACATTAAAATTATTCCAATCAATCGAGAACAGTATACTAAGTATTCATATCAGCAACACCATATAACTCTAAACAGCTAATAAGTAGGAGATAGCTCCCACTAAAGGTCAAATTGTGGTATTGTTATTAGGATTCAACCGAATAATTTTCAAGTCAAAATCATTGACCTATGTTTTGTGAATAGTGATTCTGTTAGAAAGGTTAATCTTCCCTTGGATGTATTAATTGGGATATTCCAAGGATCCCTAAATGTAGTTTGTCCTATTGTACACATGTGGAGGACATGTCATTGTTTGTCCTTTATTCCACATGTGAGGACAACTCATTTTTTCCTTTATTAAGGAATTTAGTTTATCCTCCTTAAGAGGATTGTGACACTTTGCACACACCTATTATGAATGTGGCATTCATAGAAATGGGAGTTACACATGCAACTCCTTTCTCATCTCTTTATAAGAGATGCTCCTCCTTCTTTCTTCTACACTCTTATCACTTTGATGTTATTGTATTGAGCTATTTTGCTCCAGCACTCTCTCTCTCTCTTCTCTAAGCATTTGCCTACATTCATAATACTCACAAGGGGTTTTCTTTGCTTTCCCCTTATAAATCCTTGTCTCCATTGTTGAACCATCTTGGCGTATGCTCTTGGATTTTGCTTATCTCATGGTAACATTGTTTCACACTTAACTTACTTGGATTGTTTCTCGTTCCTTGCTCAATCTTATAGTTTCTTACAGATTCACATGAACCTATCTCTCATCACAATGAATGGAACACTTAGCACACATTGCATATAGCTTGAGCTGGAGTCGTACTAGGATGGTTGACCTCTGGAGAAGGCCTGGTGGTTCAACCTTGTGAGCATCACCTAGATGAAATGAGTGCTCAATGTTCCATTTATTCCAATGAAAGATGGGTTTTTGTGAGCCACTACTCCTAAATCAAGGATCAATAAGCTTGACTTGAAAAACAAACGATCGAATCTTGATACAAATATCACAATCTAAGCAAATAATTAGGCAATTGTATGTGGTACTATCTATCCAACAATCTAAAACAAGTGCCTATTTCACATGTAAGTCTTATGTTATATCAACCTATGAACTTTGCACCTTATGCACTATAGAGTATAGACTCAATATAATTCGGCAATTCATCCTACAAGATTTTAAGTTTAAATAAAAATTTATAATATAATGTGTTACATCCCAATTTTTGACCTAATTTAAAATATAGCAGTTGAGGTTCACATGTAGTCAATTGACAGTGAATTTGGTTATAATGTTGTGAAATGGTAAGATGGTTAGTCATTATAATTTCAAAATGAAGATAACAAGCCAATTGATCATTTGTAACGAATTCATGGAATTGGAAAGATGGTTAACCGTTATGATTATTTACGATTAAATAATTTATTATGATAATATAATTTAATTACGGAGAATTTCCTTGCAGGAAACACGTCGAAGGGGTGGAAGCATAAAAGAATTAGGCACAGGAGCATCACCATCACTGGGCAGACGGGTTGAGAACTTAGCGACTTGAAACAGGATACATCTGTGGGACCCGCATGAGCTATTTAAATAAATAAATTGAGAAACATAAATTATTGAGTTAAAATATAATACATACCTTTAGAGATTTTTTATTAATTTTTATCTTATCATTATAATAAACATTTAAATATGAACACATAAATATAAAAATGAAATGGCACCAATAAATTATAATAATATAATCTAATGATGTCACCTCATCAATATACTTATATGAACGTATATAAGAGCATATTATAATAATAAAATAAGTTTATAACTCTCAACTCCTTTCCCTCTTTATTTCTCTCGTTTTCAAATTCGAATTTATGATGTATTTGAATGGTCTTCTTGATAACTGATGGTAGTCGAGGAGTCTCAGCCAACCATTAAAGAATGCCATGAATCGATTTGGAGATCAATCCTTTCTCCACTCTTTCTTTCTCTCTTTTTCTATCTGCTACGAAATATGCCAGGCCGAGTTTGGACATTCTCAGCAGAATAACCATCCAGTATTTCATACTCCCGATTTCCCATTTTTCCTTAACTCTACTAGCGATAGGAAGTTTGAGAAAAGTATCATACAGCAGGTGAACAGGAGTTTCGGCCACAAGAGGAAGAGCCATATTCAAATCACAGGTCATGTGTCTTGTTCTATTTTATTATCTTTGTCCGACTGTAGACGGCTTTCCCTCTTTAAACGTTGAATGGTATACCAAGGAAGCAATGTTGTTCATTGTTCGATTTCACTGATTATAATGTTTGTTGCTAGACTGTATAAATAATAGGCTGAGATCAAATGCGTTTTCAAGAACACAACTCTCTTCAAATCCATATCCAACCATAGTCGGCTTTACATGCAGTCCGAGATAATTTTTGGTACCTTGCTATTAATTACTTGTATTACATTTAGATCCTTTCAGATCCTCATTAAGTATAAACATTTATGAATTCAAACGGTAGTAGTAGAAAGCTTGATTGAAATGTATGAATCAACATCAATGCACATGTTATCACAATTTCCAAACACATTCAAAGTACTTGTAACACCGAGGAATTCACCGGCAAGATGCCATAGAATTGGTGAAGAGGTGTAGATAATATCAGTATGCTCGTAATCTTACGAACACCGAGGAATTCACCGGCAAAGAAGTCATGGAATGGTGAAGAAGTGTATATAATAACAAGGTGATCTTAATCTTTCAGACACCTAGGATTCACCTAGGCATAGAAGCCAAGAAGGGTGAAGAGGTGGAATTAACCTGCAAGAATCAACAATGAAATCAAATTTGAATAATTAATAATTAATAGCTCACGCATGATCCTATTAATGTAACTCTTGCTGTCAAGTTTAGTGGTGTGGATAGATACTAGGATGCTCAGTAAATGACAGATGTTCCAAGACCAATTCTGGGTAGGGAGGGTCTTTCTCGTTAGACACTGCATGGAGATATGTTGTGGTCCGAGGTTGAGTGTTTAAACCCTTGACAATGTTTCACCTCTCCCCAAGTTGTCAAACGTACAACAGACACAAATAAGCTATACATTCAATTGGTTACTGGAAACGGATATTTTTACTTCTATGTTGTATATGCAAGATGAAGGTAAGAATAATTGAGTTATATCATTGTTATAGTTATTTTACATTTAGATGTGAGAGATAGATTTATCTGATGAATTGATATATCAATCTTTCATTTATATGAATAATAAATATGAGCGCATTTTCTAATCTTGAGTTATTGCCACAGTTAAGCTATCGGAAGGAAAGGAATGATACAGTGATATCTGGGGTCCTAAATGATACAGTGGTATCTAAAGCCCTAATTAATACAATGGTATCCGATGACCTAAATGATCTAGTGGTAATTGAAGCCCAAAGTGATACAATGGTATCTGAAGCCCTAAATGATCCAATGGCAATCAATGCCCTAATTAATACAGTGTTTTGTGATGCCCTAATTTTATATATTGGTATTTAATAGTAATTGTCATTTGATTTTGATATAGTGGTATTGAATGGTAGTCATCATATGATTTTGTTATAGTGGTATTTGTGGATTAATCTGGGTGATTGCAGAAGCCTTCTTACAATGATTTATCATTTCAAATTTCACGATATAGTTAAGCTATCGGAAGGAAAGGAACGATACAGTGGTATCTGAGGTACTAAATGATATAGTGGTATCTGAAGCCCTAATTGATACAATGGTATTCGATGCCCTAAATGATCCTGTGGTAATTGAAGCCCAAAGTGATACAATGGTATCTGAAGCCCTAAATGATCCAATAGTAATCAATGCCCTAATTAATACGGTGTTTTGTGAAGCCCTAATTTTACATAGTGGTATTTAATATTAATTGTCATTTGATTTTGATATAGTGGTATTGAATGGTAGTCGTCATATGATTTTGTTATACTGGTATTTGTGGACTAATCTGGGTGATTGCAGAAGTCTTCTTACAATGATTTATCGGTTCAAATTTCACAGTATGTGGATTTCAATTTCTATGGTAAATTCATTGATCGTGTTTTAAGTTCCTAGTTAAGAAATTTTGTCTAACTAATTTTAATGATAAATCTCATTCACATGAACATGACTGTTATAATTGTCTTCCTATGAAATTGAAGTAATAACTATATTTCTATGAGTATGTTAATTGTTAACTAAGACCTGGGAAAACCGATTGTTACATAATGATTAAATTTATGTTCACCGTTGTTACATAATGATTAAATTTACGTTCACCATGCATTACAAGTGTTCTTCATTAAAATAATTTATCTATATTAGTCAGTACAAAATAAATAACTATACAAAATTACTAGGAGACACGTATCTCCCCCTTCGAGACATGTCTCAGAGACTTTCGAAGTTTCTAGAGTCTTTGAAAAGGGTGGGAGACTTCGTGACAGTCTTTGAAAAGGGTGGGAAACTTCATGATAGAGTCTCCAAAAGTCTCTACGTCTCCAAACCAAAAAAATGGAGTCTCCCACACGTCTCCACCTTAAAAATAAATTTAAAACATAGTATCATCATCATACTAGATACTAGATAGATTCTGATTTTTGTTTACAATTCAGTTTTTTGTTTGCATATCAGTTATTTAGCATCAAACTATATATTTTTGAATTTCAAATTTCAATATGTAATGAATCTAATGATAATCTCAGCCATTATTAATCTGTTACAATAATGATCATATGCGATATTCAGAAATCAGATACGACTATGAGATATGAAATGTGTTTTTTGAAATGTGCAAACTTCTAATGTTGAATGTTAATATTTATAACTTTTCAATGTTCATTATTCTTGTTTTGAAAGCACTATGTTATGAATCTATGGTATTTCTTAGGAATTTTAAGATTATATTAAAAAACAAATTGACATCTCCAAAAGTACCCTCGCCTCTTGTTCGAAAAATAGCCATACTAGTACCAATACCACTACTGGAGACCTCCAAGTCTCCCCGACTCCCGGTAACCTTGTATAAATATTCTGATGATATAAAGATTATATTTTATTTTTATTGTATAATTTTTATACTAAGATTGCAGTGATATTATTATTAAATATATTCTTTACTCATACAAAGATTGCAGTGATATTAAGCATATATTTAATTTCTAAACTAAAATTCTACCCATATGCAACTGGTTGGTAATTTGAGATATTGATACAATATTTTTAATACTTATTTTGTACATTAATATTTTAAATAATATATTACCATATGCATACATAATAATTTAATAATAATATGTTTTATATATAGATAATTAGTGATTTCAATTATGTGCATGTTAGTCAAAATAAGTAAATATATATTATGCTAATCAATATATATAATTAATTTTGATTATAATTATAACCTAAATATTATTCAATTATATATAATATTTAAATTATACAAATTAACTTTCTCATTAATAAATCTTAAGGTGTTGTCTTAAATTAATGATAAAACTAATAGTTATATAATCTTTTTGCGTTCATTTTTTCAAAATAAATTGATATTGCATTTCATATAAAATAATTTATTTTGATTATAATTTTATTAATCATTTTCTTGGAATTTACTAATGAAATAAAAGCATTAATAGAATCACTATAACTTTTTAATAAAGCTTTAAGCTTACATAACTATAGTCCATTTTATTGCGTAAGCAATTTTCCTATGCGAATCAATAATACATCTATTTTTTTCCCAACTTGTTCTTGAATTATTTGATAGACGTTATCTTCTCAAGTTCCCAAACGAATATAATTAAGCAGTCATGTGAACAAAGTAAAAATATTCAATTACATCAATAGTACATCATTGTAACATTGTAACACCACTTTGCATAAACAAAAATAAGGAATATTATATTATATATTTATATTTTAAAAAATCACTATTGAATAACATTCATTATATTAAGCTACTGAATAGAAATTTAAACTAGGTTGAATTTATTCTTATGTTTATAGTAATTTAACAAAAAATAATTTTAAAACCTATACTTACTAGTTATATAATAATTAATGCAAATATTCAAAAATCAATCTTTCTATATAAATCACTATTTCAGAGGATATTCAAATGACAAAATAGATGTAAGTTTTATCAATTAAATTTTAACATTTTAGAATATATATAGGGTCACTAAATATGTCTTACATTAAATATCATTTAGATATTACCTATAATATGTATCATTGTGTTAATTAATATAATTTTAATATTAAATATATATGATGAAATAACATATACATTTAAATTGTGATTATAATGCAGTTACATATGTAATTTATTGTATAGTATAAATTATATATTTAACTTCGATATATATAATTTTAAAAAAAGTTATACATTACACTACATAATAAAATTATAGAATCAATATTAAGTATATTGTTTAATATTTATGTTTCAAATATGGATTTAATAATCTATGATTTTATTTTTATATATGTAACATTTTTTAACATAAAAGTACGTGCATATGGGTAAAATCTTACAATATAACTATAATCTTTATATCATGTTAATATTGATATAATCTTAGCATGAGTAACTACTTTAGAATATATGTAAAAAGTTTATATATTTATATATTAACATTCATCAAATATAGATAAATTTTTATAAAGAAGATATTTAAGAGTAAATGATTTAAACATTATTCTATGTAAATAATTGATTTAAACTTAAAATCCTTGTACAACAGTATTGTCAAATGATATTGAGGTTTTCGGTGCATGAACTGTGAGATGTATAATTTGAATGTGTATCAAATGCATGGTATGGCACAAGACTTATGTATGAAATACACACTCATTTTAGTTTGTTGAACAAACATTGTCACTATAGTACAATTATCTTTCTTGCATTTTCTCCATGTGGTATTACCCTTGTTGTACGTAGGTGCATTGGATATGGTACATCATTTTTATTAATTTTGTATATGTTAGAAGTTGATTAGTTACAAAAAGTAACAAATTAAATTGTTTCTTTGAAATTCACTATTTTTTGTTACTTTCTCATATGTTGAGTTTTGAATATGTTTTTCATCGAGTTCAAGAACAAGTAAATACATAGCATCCAAAGATTTTGTAAATTGAAGCCTCAAAATTTTGGTTTAAATTGGAATACAATGCTATAAAGAATAATCTAATTTCACACTTATATTTTGCATGACATTATTTTATTTCCTTTGTTACCTTTTTAGAACAAGTAAATACGTAGCATCCAAAGATTTTGTAAATTGAAGCCTCAAAATTTTGGTTTAAATTGGAATACGATGCTATAAAGAATAATCTAATTTCACACTTATATTTTGCATGACAATATTTTATTTTCTTTGTTACCTTTCTTATTTTATATATTTGATGAAGGGGCCACACCACCCTACCAACTCATAACCAAAAATGCAACAATAAAGAGACGAGATGACAAAATGCTTCCCAAGAAATTTTATTATACTTTGAAATCCAATAGCAATTACAATAACATTTTTGCAAGATCCCTCAAGACCCAATCCAAACCCAAGCTAGTCCAGATCCACACTCTAGTAGAAACCTCAAAGATCTCAACTTGTGCTCGCAAGCCACCAAGCAACCTCCTTGTTTCTAAACCGCAGCCACTAACTCTTCTCACAAACTCGCAACTCCACCATAATCCTGTTGTAAACTGCCTCACATTCGGTGCTCTGTTCACAAACTCAAGAAAACTCACTCTTCACTTCCTCCTCCTCTCCAAGCTTCTACTAAGAAGAGATCACACCTTGAAGCTTTACCTTCCCAAGCTTCACACCTTGAAGCTTGACCTTCCAAAGCTTGATTAGAAATGCTCATATGCCTTGCTTAAATAGGCACTTACCACCCAATGCATGACTTATCCACAACCTTCTAGAATTCCACCTACACAATATCCACAATCTTCTACAATATCCACAACTTTCTAGAATTCCACCTAAATACAACTAAGCACCACCATGTGGCCCAATTAGAAAATTACATTTCCTTTATGGATCACAACAAATATTAAACGCATAATTTAAGGAACTTTCCACAACCTTCTAAGATGCCACCTACACACCTTGATTAATGGAATGACAACTATTTTTCTTATTTTTCTATTTATGCCACCTTTGCACCTTGAAAATAGAAATTCCTCTTTTCTCCCATTTTTTTCCATTTTCTTTTTTTTTTTTTTTTTTTTCTTTCTATTTTCGTCACTTCCTCTCTCCTCCACTTTTTTTTTTTTTTTTTTTTTTTTCCCTTAGTTTTTTGTTTATAAATTTCCCATGCAAGATGCTCCTGCATCAATATTCCATATGCAAAAAAGGATCATGTAGTCGATGTCAAACAAGCATTGCCCTACAACATGATTTTTTGCATTGCATTTCTAAGTTAGATATTCCTACACAAGAAAAGGATGAGTTCACATGACGTAGAATGCAAAAGGCTGCTAAATAAGAAATAATTTAAAGGAACGTGAAAAGAAACTCCAATTATGTGTCATATGGTGAAGTTACACACAAAACACACCATGTGTTTGGATCATTTTTATCCAAAGGAGATCTAGAACACTTCTACTTAAAGGATATAGAAATAAGTAGTCTTCATTATTAATACTATTTAATTTAGTTTTGACTTTTTATGAGTTTTGGGAAACATATTCTCACATATCTCACGAGTAAAGATTTCATATTTGAAATAAATATTAAGTTTGTGTCTAGTTAAAAAGCAACAATAAATATTTTTTTATTTTAATCAAAGAGAAATGGTTCGTATCTAATAATCAGTTACAATATATCTTTTCCATTTATTTTGATAATTAGAAATTTAACAAAGATGATCTTAATTTCTTATTATTTTATAAATTGAAAATTTATAAAATAAGAAACGATTGCGACTCATATAAATATAAAGATGTTTTCCAAGAGATCCAATTGAATTAGTTACAAAACAATTCGGTGGTTGTACCTTTAAAGGCTATTATAAATCATGATATGGGCTACATAAAGGAGGACAAGATATATCTACAGCTCAATCTTTGGAATATTTTTGAAGAACTCTAATCACATACTCTTTGTTCCAAATTGTAACTGAAAGATAGTGTCAAGCTTCCCATTACTTTATTAAGCCAAGAGGCTTTCTACAGTGGCAACAATCTTCAATGTAAACATTTTTCATTTTGAAAAAAAATTGACGTTCATTTACATATCAGAAAAATAAAATAGAAATAGACTATAATTATAATTAAAATCGTGAAAATTGCAAAGAGGAAATGGAAGTAAAAATGAGGCAGATCAAGAGTCTCGAATCATTTCCTCACGCCTCTTACGCTCACATAAATATGCGATGATGAAAATTATGGGATTATGAAAATAGACGCCTCGAGAAGGATATCTCTCGGCTTATTTTATACATATAAAATATATATATATAAGCTAGTGTATATATACAACAATTTGACTCTATTGGGGGGGAAGAATGTGATAAAGTTTGGATTCATGTGTAGAAGCATATCTTGGAGCCTGTCATCAATTTCCTCATAACTATTATTTGTTTTTGAAATATCGTCCAACAAGATAATTTCTTTGTGTTGATGGCCAAACTTTTATTTTTAGAAACAATTGATTTTAACCTAATGTTTAGATGGTAAACACCATGCCTTCTGATTAAGACTAATTGTTAGAAGTCCGTAAAGTGTACATATGGATAATTTTGAAGGGTAGACTAAAAAAATCATCTTAATTGTCTAAATTTTAAGCAAGATATAAAAAATACTAAATAGTATGTCAAAAATAAGATTAATTACTAGTGGTTACACCTAAAAGAGGTGCAATGTTTTAGCCGATAGCAATATATATTTAGTATTATACTATTCTACTAAAAAAAGATAACTATTTCTCTTCTTTTCCTCTATCTAAGAGAAGGATTATTTCGATAGCAAGATATATTGCATTATTTGAAAAAGGTGACCTACATGTTTCAATATTATATATATTTCTCATTCTGTAATACTTGTCATATTTTAATTCACATAGTAAATTGTGATATGTTTTCAACAATTCACATGTTGTGTGGTATTTTTGAACAACTCCTACTATTTAAATTTCACAAATTCGCATAGTTTCAATTTAGTGGTTTGTTCAGCGCACACCCTATATTACAATAATATGTAGCGTATGGGCAATAAATTATATATTGTAAAAGAAAAAGTTACCATAAAAAGATTATTTGTATGTTAATGTTACTCTTAAATTAACAAAAAAGATAAACTTAGTTACCCAGTTCTACCCCCAGCGCTTTGAACTAGGCATATTTCGAACCGGTCCTTGGTTCTAGTCCTAGTTCCCTTTGGGTTCTAACCCAAGCAAGCTCCTCTAGGTCAAATCTAGGTAGAATCATGGTAGAACTAGGGCAAACTCAAGCAATCCAAGTGCTAACCAAGTATTGTTCCACTAGGGTTCTAACCAAGGAATGTAAGTTTTTCTCTTCTTTTCCTCTATCTAAGAGAAGGATTATTTCGATAGCAAGATATATTGCATTATTTGAAAAAGGTGACCTACATGTTTCAATATTATATATATTTCTCATTCTGTAATACTTGTCATATTTTAATTCACATAGTAAATTGTGATATGTTTTCAACAATTCACATGTTGTGTGGTATTTTTGAACAACTCCTACTATTTAAATTTCACAAATTCGCATAGTTTCAATTTAGTGGTTTGTTCAGCGCACACCCTATATTACAATAATATGTAGCGTATGGGCAATAAATTATATATTGTAAAAGAAAAAGTTACCATAAAAAGATTATTTGTATGTTAATGTTACTCTTAAATTAACAAAAAAGATAAACTTAGTTACCCAGTTCTACCCCCAGCGCTTTGAACTAGGCATATTTCGAACCGGTCCTTGGTTCTAGTCCTAGTTCCCTTTGGGTTCTAACCCAAGCAAGCTCCTCTAGGTCAAATCTAGGTAGAATCATGGTAGAACTAGGGCAAACTCAAGCAATCCAAGTGCTAACCAAGTATTGTTCCACTAGGATACATTCTATAATTTAGTACAGAAAATGATTATTATAGAATTTGAACAAAGATCTTTATTGCAACCAAACAAAATTTTCTTAAGTTTTGATATTTATTACTTCAAATTAAACTAACACTCAATATATCTTCTAGTGAAATTTTTATATCCAATTGCTGATAATGACCCTTGTTCGATTAATTGAAAGCTTTGTATTGTGATAAATTATATTTTAAACATTAAACATCATCTTCAATAGATGAAGGGAGTTGCAAGCTACTTATATAATATTTTTCAACTAGGACGTTAATTATAAACTAACAAGTTCTCTATACAATGAAAAAGTAATAAGGATTCAACAACTTAGAAAGCAAAATGTCATTAGTGCAACCGATCCCATTGACATTGGCTCTATTTGTCAATCAACTAATGCCCTTGATGATGAGAAGAAGAAGATGAAGATTTAGATAATCCATTACATGATTAAAACTTAGTATAAAGTTCTAATTGTTGAAAGTCAAAACAATGATACTTGGACTCAATATGATTTTAATATTTTGGTGTTGATAATTCCTACGATGTTATAATTACAAGTTTATAGTGTTTTTGTTGTTGTTATCATACTATGTGGCACTCTAATCTTAATTCATTCTTCTTGGGTGCATACATATGCATGTATGTGTGTGTGTATAATTACTACATGTTTTTGTACTAATGAACTCAAGCCGCATTTCAAAATTTTGTCGTACTAGCGAACTAGTTCTTCGAACCTGAACTTGAACCTGAACTCGAACTAGTAACTTAGAAGATTAATAGTATTATACGTGTCAACTTTACATTGTAATATTGTTGATAAATATCTTGATAAAAAAAAATTAGTTTAAAATACAAAATTGACATTTTTTCTACAATTAATTATATATAGGTACAATTATTTTATTAGTTAGAAAACTGATTATATACCACTCTCTATATCAATCCACTACAATTCTATTTCTTTGAGAAAGATATCAAGAATTACTAATGACTAAATTAGACGTTGTAAGATATAATATTTTATATTAAAAATATATATGTATATGTTATTCTCACTATTAAAATTGAATAAAGGATGAAATGTATTATATATATGAACTTTATTATTTTATTTTTTTAATGTCGATAGGCAGAAATGGTGGAGTGAGATGGTATGAGTGCGTTAATGTTAACTTCTATTTTTCTAGATTAAATTTAACAGCCATCTACACGTCAAAATTTGAAATTTTATTATAAATAGAATATATTTTTAAAAATAATTTAATAAACAACACATTAAATATTTGTTGAGATTATAATCGTTGGAGATATAAATTGTCAATTTTTTTAGAAATTAAAATAAAAGGCTTCAGTTAGTGAAAAAAATAAATGGCGATAAAAGAAATATAAATAGTTTTCGGTGTAGTAAATTAAATTTTAATCATTTTGTAGTGGATATCTATCGATTTTATAATATGTTTTTTTATTAATATCTTCATAAAGTTTATATTTTAAAAAATTTGCAATTTTAGTATTTTTCTAAAATTAATAATAAAATATGCACTTAAAAAGTTGATGATATACGACATGACATATTAATTTTCAAATTAATATTTTATATTTTACACTTTAGAAAAATTTGGCAACTATATAAAATAAAATCTTATTACATGATGATAAAGTAAAAATAATTAACTAAAATATTTATTCACATAGAAATGAAGATAAATCTTGCCACCAACTTAATTTGATACTTCCAAACTATTATCCTAAAAAAAATTATTTTGATAAAATTAAATTAAATTAAGTCATTCAAACAAGAATGATTTTAAATCAATTCTTGTTGAAAATAAAAATCTAGTTATTTGTTTTAAAAGGCTATTGTTTATTATTCTCCATAATTTTCAGCCTTGTCATTTTTTCATAGTGGAGGTATTATTATTATTATTAATTCATTTCTATCCTAAATTCTTCAACATCCCAAATTCTTTTGGTCAACTTCAAGCAAAGTTAATGTAAAATCTTATAACCATTGATAATAATGATAATTTCTTGTTCTCCATTAAAGTCGTTCTAAAACTCATCACATTTTTGTCTAAATTTTCACTCTGTTTTTCCTTTCTTTAGACATGCAAGGGAACATTTCCCTAGCCCTTGACTCTAATGCCACGCAATTGGTTGTGATCTTTGTGGCCTCGATTCCCTCGCGAATATGTTTTTATTCATTTGTCTCCGCAATGGCCTTACTGGCACCAACCCCACAAAGGAGCTTGTTAGCCCATAATTTCCGAGTGCAACTTCTCAACATTTTTGTATGATAAATGTGTTTATGGGGGTGTGAGACAGAGGAAATCGGTGGGAGGTCATTCCCACATAAAATAGCCTATTGGCTAAAAATAAAATAAATATTGCAGCATCATATATGGTTGGCCACTTTATTCTAACTTTCAAGATACCAAAAGAAAAAACACAATTCTACCCATTATCAAGATGTATGAAGGTTGGGGGAATGTATCAAGGACATCCCCAAACCATCCCAAAAACTCAACAAATGAAAGAAACATTTTGGTAATGTTGTGTTGCCATGATTTCAGTTCCCCTAAATTTTTCAAACTTCTGGGATTCGGGTTGAGTCAATACGATGTCATGTCTGTGTCTAGATTGCCCTTAAGGAGCTTCTCATCTCATCTATACCTCTATGTGTACCTAGGTGGGCATTCAAAAACAATCTAATGCATTCATTCATACTAGGTGATTAGGAAAGGTAGGGTAAGTCTATGCATTTCCTAGATGAGAGGGAAGTTGTTCTGAAACCCTAATGCTTTGATCAAGTGTTCATCGTGAAGACAAGTTCAATTGGAGAAAGATCATATGAACACAAATGGATGTGGCAACAAGAAGAGAATGGTCTTTCATCTCTGAGGCTGATTGGAACGAAACCAAGTTCACAGGAATCAAGCTCAAAGTCATGGGAGCAGATTAGAAGCAAGTTGATCAGAATCCAATGCAGAAGAAGCCTTGAAACTCTCTGTAATGGTGGAGAACCACGGGCAAGGTGGCAAGATCAGCATTGAAAGGTCAACAACAAACGAATGAACGCCACGTACATCGACTATTGTCATATTACATTTTCTTGCATCGAGAGATGTCCATCACCACAACTTTAGCGATCATCAATAGATCGAATGGGTTAGGTGATCGAAGGAAGCAGTATCTTGTTATTTCGATAAAGTGAAATTATAGAAGCAACGAAAGCTAAAGATCGCATGATCGCAACTCATTTCAGGCCTAAAGAAATTCAAGTTGTGATGGTGCGAAAAGCCAATCATAGCAGTTAAGATCTAAGGCTATTGCATTGTCACATGCGGTTAAGAGTAACTTGAGGTTAGTGTTGCGATAAAGCGAAAGCATGCATTCGCGGCTTCACAAGGTTAAGAGATGATTTAAGGCTCCAAGTTGTGAGGTTGCGAGGAATGTTAGCAGTCAATTTCACATGGTTATCGCATCGTCGCATGGTTTCAATAGCAATTAAATTCTTTGGTCATTAAGCCGTGAAACAGGATAGCAGTCTTTTATGCAGTCATCGCTAGATCGCAAGGTGTTAATGTTAATTCTCAATTAAGGCTACAAAGGTGCGAAAAGTAACCCAAGACGATCAAGTTTAAAGCTTTGGCAATGTCGCATGCGGTTAAAGTTAACCTCATGTCAAAGTTGTGAAGCGGCGATAAAGAGCCAAAATGGTAAAGTTAACGGATCGCATCATCGCATGGTTAAGCCAGAAGCAAAGATTCTGAGTTGCAAAATTGCGAAGAATGAAACGACAGTGAAGATAACCAGTGATCGCAACATCGCAAGCAATTAAAGTTAATCTTAAGTTAAGGTGGCGAAGCTGCAAAATAGATAACAGGTAGTCATCGCATCATCGCACGAATTAAAGGTATTTATGATAGGCAGTTGCAAAGAGGCAACAAGGATTAAGTTGTAGTTTTTGCGAGTTTGAAAGGTTAAAGTCATTGTCAGTTTGGAGGGTTACGATGTTGCAAAAATGGTTGATCACGACTTTGCAACAGTTTGCTCATAGTTAAGTTTCGAGGCAGATGGAAGGATTGTCATGTTTAAATCGTGATCATTGATAGGAGATCAACAGTGGAGACTCAAACTTGTTGTGATTGTTAGGATATGAAATACAAGTTTTGGCACCAAGGTGACTGTTACAGATCAAATAGGAATATGAACAATTTTGAAGGTTTCTAACCATTTCTTCTTTCTTTGTCTGATGTATTGAATTGTAAACAATGATTGTTGGATTTTTGAGCGATTCAAGTGCTCTGTTAATGTAACACATGAATTTGTGACTGGCCAAGAACCCTAAGAGGAGGCCTATATATATATATATATATATATATATATATATATATATATATATATATATATATATATATATATATATATATATATATATAGTTATTTATTTTTTCTAAGTTAATAGAAAGAATCAGTTAGTTTCATGCATTTTCTCCCCCTATAGCAGAGACTATTGAGCGAGAATTGAGAGGTGTATAGAATGAAGGATTAGATTGATGTCTGCACCTAGGCCATGTAATGTTTTAATTCCACTTAGAACTAGCATGCTTCGGCTTCTTACATTGTCTCCTTCAATTGAGCTAACATGCATGTAGGTTAGTCTTTCTGGGATTGTAGGACAAGTACTTGTGAAGCTATTAGTTTTTGGGCTAATCAGAGTGTTAGTGCAGTGTTAATAGTATGGGTAGTCAGAGTGTTATCTTTCATAGCTATTTCTACTCTTTTCTAGGGTTGCATAACATATTGCATCTATAATGTGAAGTTAGGATTAAAGTACGCTGGGAATTTGCCAGTGGACAACCTTGACTAGTTAGAGAGCCACGTAGGGCCATGGATGTTCTTCTTCCATTACATCCCCTTGCACCCTATAGCCTTAGATGCATTTAGGAGTAGGAGTATCCCATAGTCTTAGATGCATTTAGGAGTAGGAGTATAGTTAGTGTTATGAGAAATCTGGTTGGCCTCTTTCGCTCTCAGGTTAAGAGCATAACCCTAGTCACCCTTTTGATCTACTAAAAACATCACTCCAAGTATACATTGCATATAGGGGAGCTGTACCATTCAATTCAGGGATTAGTGACATAGGAATGCACTAATCCAATCTATTGTAGATAGCTTGTTTCTCACAATCTTGGGCATAAGGAGTGAAGGTAAAGCCAATTCAAGGTGAGGGACAAACTATTTACCAACATGTTGGAAGCTACATATCAAACCTTATTGGTGCGACAATTTCTACCTAAGTAGAGTACCATATCAAGATGACTAATGAAGAGGATTTGAGAAGAAGTGATAACAAGAAAACCTAGTGGAAAGGTTGAGTTATGTGGAATTACAATAGGCACTTGACCAATTGGACCTTGACAAAATAATGTGTTGTTTAATCATTACACTAAGTGGAGAAGATAGTTGAGTTGAAGCATAAAAGAGATAATCAATAGAAGACCAAATGCATAGGCTAAGTCAAGCTACAGAGAAGAAGATTAAGGAACTTATAATTGATGTCAAGATGTGCTAATAGTAGAAGCCACATAGAATACAATGTCGACTGAGCACGGGTAAAAGTCTGAGTGAAGACATTTTAAGGCGAACGAAAGAGTCTAGTGATGACTAAGTTATCTAATCATGACCGAGGCCGAGGAACACAATATTGACCGAGTGTCAGCATTTGATAGCTTATGAAGGAATTAAGATTCCGAGCTGACACAATTGAATTTTTGGATTAGTCAAACTGCATAAAGGATAAGTATTGATGAGCTAGAGCATTTAATGCATGATAAACCGTGTTTGAGCGTTCCTAGGCATGGATTCAAAGAGAAGGTTTGAAAAGTATCTAAAAGGAGAAGGAAACCAAATGATGGAAGGATTCAATGAATCTAACCTAACCCTAAGATAAACGGTGATCTTTAAGCGGCAAAAGATCAAGCTACCTATTTAAGGAGGCATAAGGATTAACCTAGAGAGGTTAGTGTTGGGACTCAAAATCGTCTTCCCAATTTGAATACCATTCCAAGCTTTTGAGCCCCTTAAAGCGCATTTCATGCCTGTGTACTCCGATGTCCTTTTGAGGCCTAAGAGGCGTTTAATGTTTCTAACACATTGTATTCAACATATCCACCCGTCCCATAAAGATAAATTGCCATTCTGAGCCATTCTATGAAGTTTCGTTTTGAGCAATCTCTGAATCTACATTTTTGCCGAAGTGTTGAACAGCGACAAAAGGCCTTGTTTGCATTTGAATGTCTTGCACCTAGTTATGTTTCATGACTCACCACTTTGGGAGTGTTTAGTATACCTATCAAAGAACCTATGATTCAAATTTCAAGCAATTTTGACATGTTTTGATTGGGTTTTAAATCCCTCAATCAGCGGTATATTGTTGTCATGCTGATGCTAATTGTTCAGAATTTTGGGAGGCTTTGTTTGACTTGCTATAGCTTTGACCCAATTGACCGAAATGAGATAATTCCTTTTGCATTGTATTCTAGAGGTCGGAGACTAGTTATGTATCAGATTTGAGCTTATGACGAATCCATTTGACTAGATTTGGAATGTGATTCCATATGCAATTTGAAAAGTTTTACTGGTGTCATAAAGGGCAGAGTGATCAGTTCCCCTGTTTGGGATGTCATAACTCTAAATCTGTGGTAGATGAGATCAAATGGATTGTCTCGTTGTGTTCTACTCTGGCTATACTTTGTGTCAGTTTGCAAGTCTTGGGGAATTTGTCTACACACTTTCCCAGATTCATTTCATTTGCAAAAATCACTTTTCTGCCATTGTTTCCAGTTCTACAAATCCAAGTAGTCCACTTTGACCGCTCGTCAAATTCGTCTTGTTATTCGTCATGAGCCCAAATCCCATATTTATACTCCCCTCGTGACAATGAACTAATGTCCCAATTTTTGTCCCCCCAAGTGTCACTTTGACCTATTTTTGGAGCCAAAACTGAAGGTGATTTATTGTTTTCTGACATGTTTACTTTCAAGCAGTTATTGGGGGGCGGGGGGGGGGGTAACTTTGACGGTCAATATCTTTTGACTAAATGATCGTCATGACACGAGATTTTGTAGGGTGCAAGAATACAAAACAGAGAATCAGCATGTCTAGTTTCAAAGCCCAGACAAGTGTTTTTCTCAATTTTTAAAGACGGTCAGAGGACCCTTTGGCATGAAATTGGCAATCAGCAAAAAAGAGTAAAAATGAGTTTTAACGGATGGATCAATGGTCGAATGATTTTTCAATTAGTGTTAGGTGATTAATGGATCAATTTGGAATTTAAGTTGTTTGAAAACGAAAAAAAATTTAGCCAGCCTCGCTTTGGGACTCGACTAATTCCATCAGGATCAATATAATATCATGGATAGCAAAGTTATCTTAAAGGTCCAAGTGTGATCATTAAATATCTTAGTATGCTTATACCTTCATTTGAGATCAAAAAGGCATATGGATTATACACACAATGAACAATAAAGAAATGGATCGGGGCCACATCGGTAATCTTTTGACAAAGCAGAGGTTACATTGGATGAACACTTTTGGGAAGTTTCTATTGCTCATCCGAGAGGTACTTCTCATTACCATAGTGCATAGAGAGTTAGCATTTTAAGAGAGAATGAACTAATATGAGACGAATAGATTTATATGACTCGACATGAAATTATCACTATAATGATCAATACACCTAATCCGTGATAAGCAATTTCATTAATGAGATGCCAATTTAAAGTGGAGTATTATGGCTTGGCATGACTGTACGGTGAAAAGCATCAGTGGAATGTATTGATCGTTTTCCATTGTTTCCCTTTTTACAAGGAATGGGTAAGAAACTTTGTTATGATCTTAATAACTTGCCTTGGATGCTCTTGAAGGGTGCAACTCTTGCCATCTCAGCCGATGAATAGGCCACCATGTTGCCAAACACATAAATGATATGACCGGATTGAATGATGTCCAAATTTTTAGAGATGCAACAATCTAGAAAAGACCAGCTCATGCGCCCTTGTCTTCCTACCCGTTGAGAAAGAGTTTCCTCTCTACACCCAAGTGAGCAGTAGCCAAGTGAGGGATCAATGGGCAGAAATCACTGGAGGAAATGCAGCAAAATGGGAACATTTGAGAGCATAGCAGAGGGCATGGACGAAAGGTGGAGGAAGAGATTTGCAAAATGTTGACGGAATTTGAAGGAAAGACTAATGCATATGAACAACCCCCCCCCCCCTCTTCCACATTGGAGCAAAATATACACAAGGATGAAGGCATTCCCACAAGTGGAGTGGAAGAGGAGCCCCACAACGTTAAAGGGAGGACCTTCCATGGCAGGAGAACTAGTCATTCACGGCTCGAAAAATGCAAGAAGCAGGACTTTTAAGCATTCACAGCAAGTAAAGGAGGAGAAAAGCCATAAGAGAAGCCCCTAGCTGGAGACGCCATTACAGCAACACCCTACGACAAATAACACAAGGGTGGCAGCAAGTGTTTGAACCGCATGGAGGACATGTCAACAAAGGAGGCCAAGAAGGCAAATTCAAACGAATGAAGCACCAAGCTGGTGACCGCAGGTGTGGTGGCTCGCATTAAGAATCCTTAGCGCTTGCCTGCAAAACCTGTTGATTGCCAAGGGTGTATGGCAGTTATTTTAAGGTACAAACCAAAACTTTGGTCACATATACATGTCGTGGGGAGATTTTTGGTCTTTAAATACAAATCCATTCACCATTTAAATATCTATTGGACGTGAGGCTTTTGTAAGCCACAAAGTAATGCACTGTGGGACCCAAACAACTCAACACAGGAGGGAATTTTAACCAAAACACGTCAAACGAGAAGATGACGTGGCACAAATGATATGGATCCGAAACAATGAAATCACAACACATGGCACCAAAAGGACGAGTTGTAAAATAGCACATGGCAGAGGACCTCGGATGTGGCACAAAAATCGAGGCAATGATGTGGCAGACAGTTACATGTGGCACAAGGTTGCTATGCCGCAATGACATGGCACTGTGCTGAGGTGTCATGCGACATAGCGACCAACCGCCACGTGGCAGCCATGATACGGCAGCGGTGATGAGGTAGATGACATGTATGCAGATGCCACGTGTCGCAATGACGTGGCAAGGTGTTGAGGTGTCATGCGACATAGTGACCCAATCAAGAAGCGACACGTGGCACCCAAGTGGAGGACCTATTGAGAGGGCGCTAACAAGGCAGTACAAACCAGTAGCAATGCAACATGTGGTGCCTTGGTGGCAAAGGTGGATGACATGTCAGAGGACAATGTAGAAGGCCAACGAATCAGAGTATGACACGTCTAGTTGGTCAAACCTAGTTTGACCCGAATTGAAAATGGAGGGAAAATCAAAAATTCAGAAAATCAATTTTTATTATTTTCCTCCAAAAAATGAACGTACAAGTCTTTTAAATTTATAAAGGATGTAACCTAAAGTTTTGACTTTAGAACTTTTTTAAATTTTTGCATAAAATTTTAAAATGAGATGCAGACTTGAGACCCTTACCAAGACCCTGTTTTTTATTTTGAGATTCTGGGCATTTCCGACAAGAAAGTATAGCACTATTATATATGGTCGGAATCAGGAGAGAACGAACTTTCCATTTTCAGAGTTTTTTCCGCACAAGAAGCCACTGGTTCAAGTTATTCAATGTTTTGCCTCAAGTATCCCTTCTTCAGTTTCATTCAGTTAGGGCAGTTCAGATTTAATGTGTGATGAAATGGTGAACTGGATGAACATCAGAAGCATTATGAATGCAATTAGGGGCAGATTTTGTCACCTCCAAGTCAATTCAGTGGATGGATTATCAGCATTTCTGGTGCATTTTAGATATTTTGGCAACACAAGGGTTTTCATTATTGAAGAAGAGATATTTCAAGTATGTTACATAACAATGATGAGAATCATATCAGATTTCAGTTCTAGAAAGATGAGAGATGTTTTACAACAGCGAGGAATGAAGATTCAAGTGGACACATATCACTGCCAAATCAGATCCAGGATTTCATTCTTTTCCTATATCTCTCTTTCTAATTCATTATAAAGGTTCCAATCTTGAGTTTTCTCAATATTGTGAGACCAGGGTTCCAGTTTTGATGTGTTTTCATGATTGTGATACCATTCTTCAGCATATTTCTCTTGTATGAACAGCAGTAGTTAAGCTAATATAAATAGTTATGATCTATTTAGTGGTTTTCTGAGTTGTTTAGATGCATCTTGAATTTATAGTTTCAAATAAATGAATACAAATGAGCAAGAATCTTCTTAGTTTCATTATGATTATCGACTCTTATCTCTATAATCTGTGCAATGTTTTGAGGTTTAGGAACAAAGAACTTAGACCCATTTAAATCTCAGTAAGGTTGTATGTCTGATATGTTTTGTTGTTGGAACAAAGAGCCAAGTAAATGCTTGATGTATTTGACAGAGTTGTTGGTTATTCGAGAAGGATATTTCATGAGAATGGGGTCTTTATGAACACTGATGTCTTACTCACAAAGTGATAAGATAGATCTGATATCTTGATGTATGGAATATGTCACTGGTCCCATAGATGTATGTGGGATTTGTGGAACTACCCAATAGATAAGGCACTAATCAGCTAAAGGATCAACTTGTTCTTACTGCTGCATATTTTGGGGACTTCCTTAAATCAACATTATAATCATCCATTTCCCTTTCCGTTTAAGAGCTGAAAGGATGCCCTCACTCAACTTGTGGATTTCATAGAATTTGCAATTTGCTACTGCACATCTTTGTAATTGCATGACTAGGGTTTAATCTACTTTGTTTAGATCCAGTCTATTCTTTGAATATTGGTACCATATGAAGAATCTAATAGGTCCACCCACCTAGGTTTTGCAGAGCCTGAAATAGAATAAGGGTCTAGCCTTATAGTTGGTCTGGTGTCTGAAAAGGTATGTTGGAGATGAGAAGTAGCTGAACCTAGATGTATCTTGTTCTCATCAGGGTAATTTGAAACTGTGACGTTTGAAAACACCAACAGTTAGTAGTTGCTAATTTTGTTGATTAGCGAACTTGAGCACAAGGTTATGAAGGAGCAGAGCAGAGGTGAAGAGTGATTGCTTGAAGGATTTTCTAAGCAGATCAGAGATTGATGACAAAGACATGAATGGAGTCCAGTCAATGAATTAGCAAATTAGCTATATTATGATCTACATTTGCAAAGTAAGTTGTATTTATTAGATCAACCTGTTGTTACTTTCTAACCATTGTATTAGTTAAAAATCCTTTAATCAAGGTTGACCTAACAACCATTTGTAAATCCTTAAATCAAGGTGACATTCTAATAGAATGTTATTAAGTCCTCTAACAAGGCCACTACTAACAAGGTGATTAAATCCTTTAAGAGGGTCACACCTAACAATGTCTAATGTAACCTTTAACAAGGTTGGCTCTTAACCAAGCTCACTCCAAAAGAGTGGAAAGTTGGTAGCATGTTACTGGTGGTTTTTCCCAAATTGGGTTTCCACGTTAAATCTTGGTGTCATACTTATTTGAATGTTATTTGAGATGGTTTATCGTTTAATGTTTTACATTTTGCAAGTTGGTTACTATTGGGACAGTAAACTGCATGTTACTGTATGTTAAGTTACTATATAGTGACCGAATTGTTTAAAGATCAGATCTAAGTTGTTGAAGTATTCAAAAGTTGAATTGGTAGATCATTTCATCAGCCTTATATTATTTTTCAATGGCCAAATTAATATTATTGCCACATTGCGTTGATGGCCTTGTATCTTGAAACTCCTTGCCACCATTCTCATTCTTGCTTGTAACTAAGCATGTAGCCCAGAAGGGAGAGAATTTGATATGAAAGCTCATTTAGATATAACATTCTTAACTTCCAGCAAAAGCTACCACTTGCGATCAGATTTGCTCTCATTCTTGCATCGCAATTATCCCTGTGAGTTCCTTGTCGTTTCTTCCGGCAAACACACCATCCACTATCACAATTTATGTATTAAATATTGATTCCGCCTTCATCAAGCATTGAGTTGGTCACAACTAGTATTTTTTGGTGCCAAGTTCCTGCACAAGAACAATAGTAGCCAACTGATACCTTCCTAGTTTCATAAGCATTCATTGATCGAGCATTCCTGCATTGATTCAAGAAGTGTTTGAGCCCGTGCAAGGTCGACCTCGAGTTGGGTCATGGAATTCACCTCTCCTTAACTTATGTTTTATTTTCACATGATATAGTGTGGCATAGCCGAAATCTACTCTGAGAGTTTAAGTCATGTTGTTAGAACTAATCAAAAATGATCCAAGTTCTCTTTCCTTATGTTTAAGATGTAAGAATGCTTCGGAACTGTAGCTTTTGTTGATGTAAGAATTCTCCTTTCACAATCATGAAAATTTGGAATGTTTCTTATACAAGGATATCTAAGATATATCCCTTGAGATAGGAAACGTCTCCTTGTAAAATCAACAACAGAATTTTCAAAATATTTTTGTAGCGTCAAGGCCAAATCGACAAATGTATTGGCTATGAATATAAATGCTTGAACTTTCAAAATATCTTTTATAATTGCCAAGGCTAGGTCGGCAAATGAAGTGGTTGTAAATATAAATGCTTAAGCATTCAGAAAATCTTTCTAATAACAAGGCGAGATCGGCAGATACAATGGCTGTGATCTCAAATTCTTATACATACACTCGATGATTCATCCAAGAAGACCAGCATGGTCAAGATGAAGGGTGTGAAATGACAATCATTAAACTAAGGTTATTCCTACATGGTAAAGACAAAAAACCATCAATAATTTAAGCAAGTAATATAAAATGTTTAAAATATGTGTTAGCTCACTATAGTTCTTAGTATAGTCTTGTTGTCAAATCAAGTGAAAAGTGACTCAAATCCTTTGACAAGATAGGCTAGTGGCATGCTTGTTGCTATGATTACTAGAGGTTAGAGTTGCTAACAATTGGCAAATAGGTGTATGGAAGGTATCCTAAGCCTAGCTAGTTGTTTAATCGACGCTCTAACACCAGGATGCTCAATGGCTAGACAATGGTGCCCCAAGCCTAATTCCCAGGGTAGGGAGGGCCTTTCTTAGTAGAGATTGTGTAAGGATACTTAAGGGTCCGCAATTGTAAAGTTAATAGTAAAGTTGATGAAAAATCTCTACACATTCTAATCCAGAAACTTAGCATTAAAAATCATGGATTGTGGAAATCTGATTGCATTAATTGTAAAGTTAAGCCCATGGCAATGCTTCTCCTCTCCTTCCATAACTAAGGCTTGCACTAGTCAAGGTGAAGGTATATTTGCAAAACATCTGAAATTCAACCACTTTAATTTATAGTTATGTTATGCATTTTAACTATTATAGTTAGATAATATGGTTAGTTTCTCTTTTTTTGGATTAAAAGCAATCAAATCAGTTATAATGGGAAAGGAAATGATAATCTATGCATAGGAAGTTATAATTATATTTCATGTTCCCAAAAGGGTGCAGAATAGCAAGTTTTTGAGTCTAGAAAAGATAATCAGTAAATATAATCAAGGTGTCCCAACTTGATACTGAGCAACGATGATAAATCAATTTGCACAAATACTATTAGAAATCAAGAAGCACCAAACAAGGTATGATAAACAAATTATTGATAAATGGATTATCAAATTCAAAAACAAAGCTCAAAAAATATTCCCTTAAGTTCAAAGAAAAATCACAATTGTCTTTCTCAAAGTCAAACACTATAATTAAAAGAATTAGGAAGCTAGCACACCAACCAAGGAGGAATCAAGGAAACTCCACTTAGATTCAACCAACTCTTTTCAAGTGTTGCCCAAAAAAATCAACATCAAAGTATCCAAACAAGCACTAGAACTCATCGTAACACAATGGCCTTCATCGCTGCATTGAAACAAAAATGGCATTTCAAAACAATTAAAACCTTGTGCACTACATAACTTTATGCCATAAAGATCGATGAGATTCAATATCAACAATGGAAAGAGGCTCTTACACAAGTGTCAAGCCAAAGGGAGAAAATACAAGTTGGTAGTTAGGCAAAAAATCAAAAATCCTCCAAAAGGACACACGCATTTGGTTCAAAACTTGTAAGAACATATAGCATGAATTACTAGAGGGGCTATTACACCACAAATCTCTCTCAATATAATCACAAGCGAAAGAAACATATTATATATCATTACCTCTAAATTTGCTCAAACAAAGGGAAGCAAGGTACATCATTGATATAGAGCTAAATATCACCATCGCCTTTGTAAAGGCCTTACTACCAAAGAATAGTTAAGAAACAATTATTTCATTCAAATATGTGAAAAATAACGACTTTTATATCCTTATGGATAGCATAAGTCAAAAGATCTCTAGCACTCTCCAAATAAGAGATTCAACTTGTAAAACTACACATTACCCTCAATATTATATACCATCAAGTGGGTGAGTTGAAACACGAGTGTCAAATGAAAATACCACGTCCATAGCTATCAAACCCTTTAAAAATGAGGTGCCTTAATTACATTGTAATGTTCCCAACTCGGACCCTCGTTAATTAGCACCCTAATTAGGATTTCAGTTGCATTTGAGAATAAAATTGAACTAGTTTATGAATATCTTGCTTGCCTACTTGCCAACTCCTCCTTTATATCTTGTTACTAGAAGTACAAAGCACTCGTATTCCCTCAATGCAATAGTAGATACAACTCTATGCCATGGTTCCTTACCATCATTCAATCTTCAATTCATTGGTTACTTCCAAGGGATATCTAAGAATTTGGATAGACAATAGGTTCTTCATTCTAATGACTACAACTTAGAGGAGTAGTTGTCGTACAATGGCATTTATATCACCTCTTAAAGCATCATTACTCATATAGTAGTGCTCATAAACTGTGTACACATGGTTTGATCATAAAGCCACGAAGATTCTTCCGATTTCTTTGAATTATTGCGAGTCTTGTGTTCCTAACCCAAACTAAGTGGTGCAGTGACTCGAATTGAGTATTGCCATTGAGGATGTTATCATATATCCTTTGTAGACTGTTACTGGTCTATAGCCTCAATAAGATAAACATAAAGTGTAAAAGTAAATGAGATATAATAAAGAAAACTTTGTTATATATTCACAATTAGTATACTAATTTTATAATAATTATTATAAATATCAAACTTGGACAATTTATAAATATTAAACTTTTAGCAAAAAAGATAAATACAAATGGCGGACACTTTATTCTATTTATGGTTAACAGCGACCGAAAGTCATGTGCCTTGGAATGGAACGACCCATCAATGAATGGGCGTATCATCCACGTGGGAGACATGTCCAGTCATTGGCGGGGCTTGCCATAATAACCACACCCTTTTTTAAATGAGATCGGAGGGGCAGACAAAACACACCGTGAACACAAAACTAATCAAAGTCTTCTACGTGGAACTGCTGCCTTGAAACAAGTAATATGATTTAATATTTGAAAAACAAACATGATAGTATTTGTACCTCTTAACTGCAGTTAAGAGGTGATAATAAATATTACTATTCAATCACAATTTATGTATTAACTATTATTAAAGTTTGCAATCAGACTTGTACAAAAGGCATTAAATTCTAAGTTAATAATTGCATCACTTCACAGACCCTGATAAACAAAATCTATATCTACAATCAATCTGATCATTAAATTTTCACATAGACAATAGATATATTACCCAAATGATATTAGGCTAATCGTCAAGAATATTTCTCAAAGGTGAGAGGCGTCATTTTTGTGATGCCCCCATATGATATAACTTCCTCCGTGTAATATAATTTGAGATGCTATTTATTGAGCCAGGTATAACATCAATGCTCCTGTACCCATTCGATGGCTTTATGAATCCTTATCTGCAACTCTTTGTTGCAACTCCACAGAAACAATCAAGAGTCCAACAACTATGCCAGATGGACTATTTTTTGTCACCTCCTCCTCCCTTACTGATCGAAGAGAATAAATTCTTATATAGGTGTTCCTACCTGAGGAGTCGCAATCAATAACACATATCTTATGTCCCTTATCATTGGTCATCTTTCGTAACAATCTCCATATTAACAGTTACTTTCTAATTCTTGTGTTATCAACGTCTTAATAGATGTTGATGATGATCTACCTCCTAATAGATGTTGATGATGATCTGATAACAAGCAGTTCTAATATAACACTATTCCTTTGTTGGTAATGGCTTGATTCATTATAATTGGCTAACGTTGAAAACTAGTCCTATCACCATCTATAGAGAACTTCTTGACTTCATTTTATATTTTAACTTTGATATTATTATTTTAAAATAAATCGTTGTTCTTATTGTTGTACTAAAATTTTAGTCTTTAGCCGGCTGATTAATGGTTTAACTAATTATAAGTGGCTATCGTTGAAAACAAATCCTATCACCGGGTATGGTCGACTTCATTGTATATTTTAATTTTGATATTATTATTTTAAAACTAATTGTTGTTCTGGTCGTTGTACTAAACTTTTAGTCTTTAGTCGGTTGATTAATGTCTAGATTAATTATAATTGGCTAACATTGAAAACTAGCCCAATCACCTTGTATGGTCGACTTCTTGACTTGAGTTAATATTTTAATCTTGATATTATTATTTTAAAAGCAATCATTGTTCTTATCGTTGTACTAAACTTTTAGTCTTTAGTCGGTTGACCAAGTGGATAGTCTCCAGACTTAAAATGTACTGATCTAAATATAAGAATAAAACATATTTAATTTAGAATGGTTATAAGATATTATGATTAGAATAAAAATAAATTCTTTATTACTTATCTTTTATCTATTTTTTCGTTGCATTCATATTTAATTTAATTAGTTATTTTATAGTATAATAATATTATTATTTATTTATTAATAATATACTATATTATTATAATAATACAATATACTATATTTAATTGTGGAATATTAATATTACTATGTTCATTTATTATCTATATCTCATCATTATCTTATTATCTTAATTATATAGTTTAACAATAACTTTTATAATTTATTGTTATTATTCAATTGACTTATTTATATTATTTGTTAAATTCTATTACAGGAAAGGGGACATTCCATACATCCATATATCATCAATAGGATGAATCTCAACAACCACATTTGTGTTGATCAAATTTATCTGTTGTCATCTTTGATCAAACCCTTCAAAGGTGACTTGCCTAGTGGCATCATACCACTTGATGTATGTAATGTTCTACAAGAGCAACCCTACATGTACAAGCACCATGGCATACATGAGGCTAGACCTTGCAGTGTCGTTATCAAACTAGACTACAAAAAGTATTTGATACCAAAAGTAGCTCCCACAAAGTTGTCCCTAATCAGCATGAAAAAGTGTTGAATAATTGTTCAATTCAAGACATTTGTCCAACTCGTGATTGGCTCTGTGACAAATAGATGTTCTCACCTATAGGATAAATGGAGCATGAGAGATGGGTTCTTAGGAACTACTACTCATGAACTAGGGGTTAAAAAAAAATAGCTCTAAACTATAAATTAAATCCCTAATAAATCATCAAATAATATTTACATATAATTCACAATGGACTTGGAGATGGCCACATGCCATGAACGATATAAGTCAAAATTACATTTATTCAAACACTTGATTACCTTCCCGCTATGATTTCATTTCATTCTACAAGAGCAACCCTACATGTACAAGCACCATGGCATACATGAGGCTAGACCGCTAGACCTTGAAGTGTCGTTATCAAACTAGACTACAAAAAGTATTTGATACCAAAAGTAGCTCCCACAAAGTTGTCCCTAATCAGCATGAAGAAGTGTTGAATAATTATTCAATTCAAGAGATTTGTCCAACTTGTGATCAGATCTGTGACAAATAGATGTTCTCACCTATAGGATAAATGGAGCATTCACGGCCATGAGAGATGGGTTCTTAGGAACTACTACTCATGAACTAGGGGTTAAAGAAAAATAGCTCTAAACTATAAATTAAATCCCTAATAAATCATCAAATAATATTTACATACAATTCACAACGGACTTGGAGATGGCCACATGCCATGAACGATATAAGTCAAAATTACATTTATTCAAACACTTGATTACCTTCCCACTATGATTTCATTTCCAAATAAAATATCAACACGCTAGAACTCCTATAAAATCAAATTTTCAGATAAATTCTCATTTTTGTCACCCCATGTTTCCAAGATGTGGACTATTTTTCAGGCTATTTTTTGGTACAGCAGGGTGCAGCTAAGGGGACTGCTATATAAAAAAGTAAATTTTAAAATGTATAATTAAATTTCAAAAACTCAAATGATAATATTGATAAAACAATCATCATATAAATTTTACATTCTCGTTATATAAAATTTGTGCTGTATTAAGTGTTCACAAGAGAGTTGAACAAATTAACAAATGTCATAGCTTAATGGCTTTCATATTTCATTGTCAGTATAAGTTACAACACAACCATTGAAGGATCAATTCATTTTCAAGCACAATGTAATTACAAAAATAAACTTCTAATTTATTTCCTCCTCATATAGGGTGAATTTGGATGCTAAGGGGATGCTTTGAGGTTGTCATTTATGGCAACATATATCTGTTATGATCAAGGCAAAATATTGGATTAAGTTTTGGACGACTGAGCTTAGAAAAATGTCTAAGTATAATTCAGGAAATCAGAGAATACTTATGCATTTTGGTTTAGCGCAGTTTACTGGAAATAGATGATGTTGGGGGAATGTACATGTGTTTCTTTGGAAATTATGGAAATTGTATTAATGTGCTCCCCAAATTCTGTTGGTTGTTACTTGATATGAATGTACATACATGTAACCAATCAAAATTAAATAGCTTAACTATCAACAAACAAATTGTAGAGTTTTCCAAATCAAAAAAAAAAATTAAATCAAATGTTAATGAGGATAACAATGAAAAATCTTGCAATTGACAATTGGGATATTCAATGTCCACATCAAGGCAAATGAAAATATTAAAAATCAAAACCAAATAAAGGAAATTCAGATTCTTGAGAAGCTTTTAAAAAATAAATAAATCAATGTTACAGGGCAACACTCAAAAACCCAATGATTGAAAAGAACATATTTTAAATTTAAAAGAAGAAATAACAAACTTACAATTTGCAAGCCTCCACGACAAGTTACTTCTTTGTACAAAAAATGAAGATCCAGATCCTTGCCTCCAATCTTTGGAATTCTACATATCCAGAAAGCATTTCTATTTTAGCATGCCAACCCCAAGAATCGTCCAATAAATAATGGAATTAAAAAAAGAAAGTGTGAACTAGAGCTGACAACGATAAACAAAAACAATGGACTAACAAATTTCAAAGTTTTCAAAGAAATGACAATCAAAGTTATTAGGTCTTTACAGCACAAATGAGATGCATAAGCACATCAGCAACCTGTTGCCTGATAATTGAGTTTATAACAACAGGAGAATTTTCATCCATATGCAATCCTCTACAAATAAGGTTTAAATTTGGGATGAAAGAAAATAGTTGCTAGCTTTGCTCAGCAGTTTCTAACCCTACAACATGACAATTTGGAAATCATCAAGCCAATAACCCATGAAGTTTAAAAGCCAATATCATAAAACCCTCCATACAATTGTGAACCTGAAATAACCGGCTTCCACAGATTGATGTTTGATTTACCAGTATCATCTCAGTAAGATGGTAACAATGTCTTATGTTGAGAGGTCAAATGTGCTGTGTTATTTAATATGAAACAATGGAACAATTGGTTTGGGCGATTGTATGTCTAGTTCTGATCCCTGAACATACCTGTTATCGTAACAAAATTTCAATTCATTAACCATTTAATATGTACCCTAGTTTATAAAGATGCTCATCTGCCAAAAGTACTTATCTGGCAATTGTATGTCTACTTCTAATTCTTGAACTTGCCTGTTATCCTAACAAAATTTAAATTCAATTACCATTTGAAATGTACCTTAGTTTATAAAGATGCTTATCTGCCAAAAATAATTTCATGCAATTGTCTGCAGTGAGGGCTTTCAATTGAGACAATAAGATAATCAAATGAGAATTTCCTTTCCATTCCTTTTCATTTTCTGTTGTTGGGTGGTCATCTCATTGATATCGATATCAACATGCGGGGGCGATAGTTGATTATATATGGCCGTGAGATGAACTAGTAGCTTGTATTACAATGCGATTGACATGATGTCACAGAATATCCATTCTCACACAATGGAAATAGGTAACTAATATTATGTACATTATATCATCACACAATGAATCAGCTGTCATATTCCTGACTAATCTCCTCAAAGATCAGCTAGCCTGATGGAGACTCCCTGATTAACTCATACGTCTCTTTAAAATTTCACAAACAGTGGGCTAGACCAGCTAAAATGACTCTTTGGGTTTGATAGTTGTCAAAAGCTAGATCAGCTATAAACTCTTCCACATTATTAACTTACACAAAAACGCAGGCCCACAATTGCTTGTGACTTATGGTTCTCGGTTGCAGAAAAAGGTGCAAAACTAAAAATTGGATTAGGAGACCAATGAGACGGAAAATTAATTTGCCTAGAAGAGGAAACTAAATCTCCTTCTAGTATAAATTAGCGTGCAACTATAAAGGAGTATCAATGTATCATTATCATGCATTAATATTGAAATCAAAATGACATAATGAAAGTAAATACTAGAAGTGTAAATTAGATGTCCAACTCCATAATAATTAAAAGCAATAATGTATGCACTGATATAAGTATATAATAATGTGTCATGCGTGACAAGATAGAGTAATATGTGTTGAAAAATTAGAAAGGACATCCTGAAAGCTTTTTGGATATATATGCTACTGTCACATTAAATTAAACTGCAAAAGCATTAAAATAATTTTAAGGTATTTGAATAACAAAGCATTATTCCAAGATTTCCAACTTTCAAAATACCATTAAGATATATACTTTACAAATGGAAATTTATGAATAATCATGGCCATAAGTATCCAATAACACTGTATTTTCATAAATCTTTATCAAAGCAATCCTGTCCTAGATATCTGCAATAGTTTGAAGGATTAATAGGAAAGTTGTGTGACTTGAGTCAAACCTTCCTTAAACAATGTGCAAGCATAAGGTTGAACAGCAATTTTTCACAAGCAGTAATGTGAAATTGTAAAGTACACTAAAATCCCTCCATCTCAAAATCTGATATACTGATATTTAAATTTTTAAAATCCCAGATTGGCCAGTTCGGTTAATCTTTTCTACTGGATACCATATCTTTCAGTCCATTCACAAGCACATGAAAAGTATTGTATTTATATATAATGCCTTCTTCCAAGTTTAGCAAAAATGATTAGCACACAAGACAAATAATTTATTAAAAAAAATTACAATCATATGGAACAACAAACTAAAATTGTGTCACAGCCAACAAAATAAAAGGCACTGTCAATGAGAAAATCACCTTATCATGAAAAGGTGACCCTTTATCCCCATCCTCCTAAATACAACCAATCAGAAACTACAAATTTATAATCCTCCTTCACACACTGTATCATATTGCATACAGAAGGACTTTTATAGAGTCAACCCATAAACAACACCCACCTTAGTACAACAAAAAGGCATCTACTAGAGTCTACTAGAGGGGATGCACTCCGAATTGACAAACAGAACAAATTTCAGATTAGTAATCCATAAACAGATCTTGAAATGAGAATTTAAGAATACAACTCTACAAACACAGCTAGCCTCACAAATTATGGTAAGGAAACTTCACTTGTCCAAAATGAATTAAAGAGAAAAAACAAAATTGGGAGGTAGACAAATATTGTCAACAGCGATTACCACCCTTTGGGGCCACCACATCCTTAAAGATTTGTCACAAACCAGAGGAAGAGACGTTTCGCATCAAGAGAAATTTTTTATTTACTTACATTGCGACATACAAACATTCAAAATTGGCATGAATAAGACTGTTTTCAAAAGCTATTGCTTGATACAGATATGTAAATGTAATTAAATTTATATCAGATTAGATGTCTTGGATGTCTTTTATATCAGAATTCTATGATTACTAATCTCTGTATTATTGTTTTGCTGATTATGATCAGAATATGATGGTCCTGATATATTTCAATCGGATGTGACTTTGATTCAATGTTTATAAATACTGAATATTCAAGTCCGATCGCAGAACTCTAGATGAGGCAGAACAATTGTTGATTTTTATGTTGTTTTGCCCAATCAGGTTAGGTTATAAATATAATATGGAATGACATAAATTGGGTGGACGTGTCTCCTCAAAGAGGAGACATGTCCACACAATACATGCCTATTCATTGGCAACGATTTGTATAACAAATAGACTTGATTACAAATCAGTGTTATTTAATAGTTTGCTTCAACAAACTTCTATAATAGTCACCACTCTGCAAGATGATAATTAGACTTAAATCTGAGATATGTTTGCACATAACCTGATCATGTGATCATGACTTGACCACTTTATAAGGTGAACATGAAAAAAAAACAATGAATCTGCAATAACAGATCGATGATATACTTAGATATAAGATAACAGATATAGAAGATGACTATATAATGATCTGCATAATATGTGTATATGTATTAAGATAAACAAAGGAATTAGTATATATGCATGAATGTTATTAGCAGATCAAGGGAGATTAAATCATCCAATTTATCTGAAAGAAGCTATTCATCAACAAGATAACATATAGACCACATGCATAGAAAAAAAATTCTCCTACATTCATATTCTTTATTGCTCCTGAAACCATGAACTTAAAATCAATCATGAGGCTGCTGAATGTAATGTCCCCTTCTTGCACCTAGTCAGTTTGAGCATTCCATTAGCCTATGCCTGGCTTCTCGAAGGCTAAGTGAATGAAGTTAGTGACCTCAGCATCTTGAGCAAAGCTTTAGCTAGAGATTTAAAGTGTATGCTACCGTAATGTCTATTTTCAGAATGACAATTTTTAGTAAGTGTTATTTTTAGCACTTGGTCTTGGCTTTTATCTCCTCTTATTCAGAATGTAATTGGTTTCCAATTCTTACCTTGGTGAATTCAAGTTTGACAAGATACTACTGCATTTAAGTGTTCTTTTATAAAGTCACTTAATAACTTAAGTGAAGAGTAATGCATTCATAAAGTTTACTGAAATATCCCAAGCATGCCCAGGAACAAAACAGACAAGAGATGCAAAGATAGACCAGCAATAAATGATTCCAATTAATGCTCAAACAATAGCAAGAATGGGTCAAGTAACCTTGCGTCTGAACCTTCCAATGATCATTTTGTGTTGGGAATTGAAGATCTGTGACATCAGTAAGTCTGATGTGCTGATGGCAGGATGCTTAATGTGTAGATGCCAGTATGCTTGAGATGTGCATTTCTGCATCTTGGGTACGCTAGTGTCAGTGTATCAGATTTATTATTATTGCAGTATTTGATGTTCCCAATATGGAAGGTGATGTCAAGTGATTTCTCGGTATATACTGGGACTCCTCCAATATGAGATTGCAGATGTGGATGTATGTATTAATGCACAAGAATCCTCTCTTTGCATGAAATAACACAGCAGGTGTGCCGTAGCTCAATGGAGTCAATGCTGCTATAATACTGCAGATATGTATTGCTGCTTGATGATACCATGGCAGATATATGTTGCTGCTTGATATTATTTTTCTGATATCAGAAATGTCTGCGACTTCTGATAGCAATAACATCACCAAGGCATATTACCACTGCTGTTAATGTCTTCTCCTTTTCTCGATGTAGAAATTGATGTGATTGTCGCTGATATATTTGGAATCATCAAATGTATTAGAACTGATATGTTGTTTGCTGTCTGAAAGACATCGATATTGCCAATCTTGAATTACCAATTTGGAATCCAATGAAGAATTCTCCGATTGGCAAATGAAAATTGAGGAGTGTCTTGTACCTCAAAAAATGCAAACCTCATGAAGCCAATTCCAATCTGGAATTGCAGCAATGAAAGAAAAAAATGACTTGAATGCGTTAATTAATCTCCAAAGATGTCAATTACATATGATATCGAAGTATCTCTCAAATCACTGAGTTGGCCCATGAAGAATGGTGCCTAGATGTGAATTATGCAATTAGGTCTGTACAAAGGAAGTGGTCCCACAAGCAAGAAACATATAGGTCTAGCTTAACCTAGACGAAAGAACAAGATAATAAGGGCTCCCAAATGATATTTTTTTTTATCCATGAGTTCTCATACAGATCTCAATTAATATAATTCTTCAATGTCTGAAAGATATTGATATTGCAGATCTTGAATTACCAATTTGGCATCCAAAGGAGAATTCTTCGATCGGGAAATGAAAATTGGGGAGTGTCTTATACCTCCAAAAATGCAAACCTCATGAAGCCAAATCCAATCTGGAATCACAGGAATGAAAGAAAAAAATGACTCGAATGAGTCCATTAATCTCTAGATATGTCGATTGCATATGATATCAAAGTATCTCTCAAATCACTAAGTTGGCCGATAAAGAATGGTGCCTTAATGTGAGTTATGCAATTAGGTCCTGCACAAAGGAAGTGGTGCCACAAGCAAGAAACATATAGGTCTAGCTTAACCAAGACGAACGATTGAGATAAAAAGGGGCCCCAAATGATATTTTATTCTATCCATCTGTTCTCATATAGATCTCAATTAATATAATTCTTTGCTATTAAAAGGGGATATTCAATCCTCCAGCCCAAAGATTGCTTGGCATCAAGCAATCCATCATCAAAGCCAACTATCTTCTGATAGCAAGTACCATGATCCAAAACCCGTTGTGGGAGCCAATATTAATATTGGTTTTAGTCTTTATGTTGCACCATGACAGCAAGTACAACCTCCCTAAATCTCCTAGAGATTGGCTGAAATATTCCTTTAATATTGTGCAATTCTCCACCAAGCCTTAGTTGTTATGATTTGATATAAATGCCACCATGCTCAGAATTGTGAAGCAACTCATCATGATCACACTAAATTAATGTATCAAACATGCAAATGCCCAATTACCAAATCATCACTCTTAAACCATTTAGCTGTCCCTTAAGGAAATCTGAAACCTCAAGGCTCAGCTGCAACTTATTCTCTCCAAGAAGATACCACACACCTTGAAGAGCATTGATCATGCACACCTCATGCCCTGCACAATGAATAGTTACATAATCTAACATTGCATCATAAGGGAGAAGCATATCAATGGCCCCTCCAAGAGCATTTATATGCCTAGAGAAAACTAAATCAAAATGTCACCATCAATGCGCATTGCCGCATAGCCCTGTCCAACCCCTACAAGAGATAACTCCTCAAACTCTCTATGAAAGAGCAAGGAGCCAATCAAATCCGAATCACAACTCTTAATCGACATGTATGGTTATTCATATAACACAAGCAGCTTATCCACCAAGGTTGAGTTCAACCATCCCATTGTCTTCTATGATTTCAACCCTCAATGAAAAAGGAAACTCATGAAGAACAAGTTATAAACTACATGCCTCAACTGATTTTCCAAAATCATACCTCTTCTCTCGTTCAGCCCAAACTGGTGCTCTTGTATGTGTTGTATTGCTTGGGTAGTCAATCACTTAGCCTTTGTATTATGTAGCCATCCATTACACATGTTTTGGGGCTTCTTTACATCCTCCAAGGTTTGATTTAAAAAATCAGGAATTTCAATAAATTATTCACACAAAACTAAGGGCCCATTATAGATTACTCCTTCATAATCGCCAATCTTGAATTGCCAATTTGGTATCCAATGGAGAATTCTCCAAATTGGCAAATGAAAATTGGGAAGGGTCTTAACCACTTAGCATTTGTATCTCCAAGTAGCCACCCGTTACACATGTTTTGTGGCTTCTTCACATCTTCCAAGGTTTGATTTAAAAAATCAAGAATTTGAATAAATTATAAACACAATATTAAGTGCCCATGTTAGATTACTCCTCAACATTTGCCAATCTTAAACTACCAATTTGGCCTCCAAAGGAGAATTCTCCAAATTGGCAATGAAAATTGGGGAGGGTCTTATACCTAAGTTGCAAGTTTGGATTCGAGTATTGATTACAGTTCAATACTCAGGTTCGAAATTCATTCAAATTTTTATGGGGTTGGGTTCGATTTGTTTCGGGTTCGTCCATAAGAGAATACATGTTTTTAAATATATTTATTTATTTATTTATTTATTTATTTTTCTTTTTTCTTTTTTTTTTTAAATATATTTATAATATATATATATATAAAATGTACATACGTGAAGTAACAAATAAGTTGATGCTAGTATTAAAGTAACATAGCAAAATAAAACACCATATCAATGTTTCAATTCAAAAACAGTAATGTCAACATTAATAATCAGCCATCATTGATCAAATATCATAAAAAACCATCAAGTAAATCATCATCATTCTACTGTTGCAAATTATAAGCACAAGAAGTAATGATATAGGCCCATTTAAGGTCAACGTTGATTTTTGCCACATTGTAAAATTCATACATTAACTATCATACTGGATGATTCAAAGAAAGCAGTTTTGGATCAGAGTGGATGAAGCCAAGAAAGCAAGTTTTGGAACCAGACTCATCCACAGTAAAGATCTCTTCAAATTTTGTTCAAGCCATTGTTTTCTATACATGCTAGGCTATATGTAGGAATTATGGTATTACATACATTCCATAATAGATGTGTGACCCTTTTATAAATCTCAAATTCAAATTAAATATGATAAGTAATTTGTGTCTAATGTGGCAAAAAAAACTTTTTTTAAAGTTAACAAAAGGGTGCATTTTGACCAAATTCTCTCAAAGTTATCCTAAATTTTGTTTGGGTTCCTCTGCTGGAAAAGTCTTCTAAATTCTGCCAAGGCTCCTCTCAAAGAATTCCTAGCGACATTCGGTCTCTGCGACAGACTTTTGACAAAATCTAACAAGGACCAAACTTTTCAGAGAATTGAACCAAGAATTCCTAGGTCCAAGAGAAAATCTGGTAACTTTGTCTTATAGCTCCAAAATCGCAAACCTCATGAAGCCAATTCCAATCTAGAACCGCAAGAATGAAAAAAAAATGACATGAATGAGTCAATGAATCTCCAAAAATGTCGATTACATACGATGTCAAAGTATCTCTCAAATCACTAAATTGGCACATGAAGAATAGTGCCTAAATGTGAACTATGCAATTAGGTCTACACAAAGTAATTGGTGCCGCAAGCAACAAACATATAGGTCTAGCTTAACCAAGAGGAAAGAATGAGATAAAAAGAGGTAAAAAATGATATTTTATTTTATCCATCAATTCTTATATAGATCTCAATTAAAATAATTCTTTGTTATTAAACGGGGATATTGCAGTCCTCACCCAAGAATTGCTTGGCCTCAAGCAATTCGTCATCAAAACTAGTTGTCCTTTAAAAGCAAGTACCACAATCCAAAACCCATTGTGGAAGCCAATATTAATATTTTGCTTTAGTCTTTATGTTGCACCATGACAACAAGTACAACCTCCCTAAACCTCCTAGAGATTGGCTGAAAGATTCCTTTAATGTTACGCAAATCTCCATCAAGCTTTAGTTGTTATACTTCGATATAAATGTCACCATGCTCAGAGTTGTGAAGCAATTCATCATGATCCTGCTAAAATAATGCATTGAACATGTCAATGCCCAGTTACCAAATCATCACTCTTTAACCAAATAATTGTCCCTTAGGGAAATTTCAAAACCTCGACTCCAACTTATTCTCTCCAAGAAGATGTCACTCACCTTGAAGAACATTTGAGTATGCATGCCTCATGCCCTGGATAGTGAATAGTTTCATATTCAAACAATGCATCATATGGGAGAAGCATATCAATGGCCCTTTAATTAGCATCTACATGCTTAGACAAAGTCAACAATGTCACCATCAATACACATTCCCTCATAGCTTGGTCCAACCCCTACAAGAGATAACTCCTCAAATTCTCTATGAAAGAGCAAGGAGAAAACCAAATCCGAATCACTACTCTCCCTCAACATCTATAGATATTAATATGACACAAGCCGCTGATCCACCAAGGTTGAGTTCAACCATCGCATTGTCTTCTATGATTTCAGCCCTCAATGAAAAAGGTAACTCATGAATCACAAGTTGTAAACTACATGCCTCACTTGGTTTTCGTAAATCATGCCTCCTTTCGTTCACCACAAACTATTGCTCTTGTAAGTGTTGTATTGCTTGGGTAGTCAACCACATAGCAATTGTATCTCAGGTAACCATCCTTTACAAATGTTTGTGGCTTCCTTGCATCCTCCAAAGTTTGATTCACAAAATCAGGAATTTCAATAAATTATTCACATAAAATTGAAATGCCCGTGTTAGATAACACCTCAATATCATCATCCTTGTGTGAAGTAGTTGTTATCTCATGGTTATATAGAGATGAAGAACTGCTGTTGCTAAACAACAATTAAGAATGGCAGTCATACTTATTTGTAGTGTCCTCAAGAACTCAAACACTCCCTCCATTTGCGAAGGTTCTTCATCAAACACCAATCCAAGAGATGCCTCTAGCTGAAGATTATGTGGTTCAAGCTTGATTTGAACCTCCAGCCTCCTAGTTGTCATCTTCATAGGCGTGTCATTGAGTTGTGGTGTCTCAAAGTGTGTACCCCACTAAAAGCCATCCTCCTCAGGGATGCTAACTGTCCCAACAAAAGTGTTGTTGTCCAAAATCAGAAAATCAGGAATTTCTGAGTTCAGGGCAGCACCAAGTCCAACCAAGGAATGGCTATCAACAATCAGAAAATCAGATCCTTTTTGAGTTTAGGGCAGCATCAAACCCAATCAAGAAATCATTGTAAACAATCATTAAATAAGATCCTTCTAAGTTTATGGTAGCATCAAGCGTCAAGAAACCACTGTCAACAATCAGAAATCAGAACTTTATAATTTTAAGGCAGCATCAAACCCAATCAAGAAACCACCCTCCTCATGACGAGGTGATGAAGCACAAGAGATCTCTTCAATTCCAACTCACTAATATCATATTTACAAGAAACATCCAACTGAAAGTTACATGTATCTTCTTCATGATTGCAAACTACATCTTCTTCTTTACAAAGATCCTCCATCCCCTCTACTATTTTCTTAATGTCTACAATTCAATTATTTTCATCTTCCTTGGGTGAGGCTGTAAAAGATGATTGAATGTCTAATCCGGATAATGAAGAACATGTCAAGCAAAGCTCATCAACTTGATCTATTGATTTTTGAAGGGTTATCTCTCTTCAAGGAATCCATACAAACCTTGAGCTGATTGTTAAGTGTATATACATCATCTTCTTTCTTCTCAATGCATCAAAATATATCTCACTAAGCTAGAGATATCTTCAAGTAGGTGTAGTGTTAGACTGGGGCAGTCGTTGCACCAAAAGACCGATCTGCTAGTGCCCGATACAACCACTCAACTTATAGTACACAGGAGGCGGTTAAGCCCTTGTCACGAATCCTGAGGGGAGCGCTGAACATTTTGCCAACAATCTCCCCCTTAACACTACTCAAGGGTCTAATAATTCTAACCTGTGACCAAGCTTTGATACCACTTGTTAGAGTGGGATTGTCATTGCACCAAAAGACTGATCTATCGGTGCTCAATACAACCACTCAACTTAGTACACAAGAGGGTGAAAAATCAGTATGCAAAAATTGATTAATAACGGTTGTCGGTGATAACAGGTGGAAGGAGTATGTGATGGACGTTAACGATTGATAGAAACGGAGCCCGTGGGAATATTGAGAGCATTGAAAACAACAATCAAGGGAAACAAAGCCATCGTGCTTACTTGTTGCGAGCAACAGTTTGATTCTAAATCAAGACTATGGTTTGGAAAATAATTGGTGTCCATCAAATTTTAATATTTGGGGATCAACTATTGAAGGATTGCCAACATATTTTAATTTATCATGAACGGGCTTCCTTATGTTGCAAATGGGATTTATTTGTGGTGGAAATATATGAGACTGATGCCAGCAAAATATTATTCATAAAATATTCTTCACAAGCAAAAACTCAGAACAGTTTTAGTTTAACTTTGGTTCATCTTCGTTCACCTTCCTAAGTCAAATGGAGTCCCTAGATGCCTGAAGTGGGAGTGTTTTGACAGAGAACCAAAAAGAGCACAAAGACAGGAACGACAAAGAGAGTTTGAATTGGTCACTAAACGGTGGATAGGCATTTGGAATTAAGAAATATGCAATACCGTAAATAATTTGTGGATATTGAAAATGACATATGTTGCAATAGTGTTTAGCATTGGCGTGAAGAGCCATCAAGTAGAATACAAAATGTCGACAAGTCCACCATGGACTGGAAAACTTGTCGTGGATTAATATAGCCAACTAAAATCTTCAGGAGAGAGTATAAGTATTAATATTTTAATTCTTTTATTTTAGCACTGCAAATATAATTGCCGCCATCTGTCATGAGTTTGGTGATTTATCATTTGCGAATGAAATTATTATTGCAAAGGATTTTTGAGGAAAATACCGTTACATTTGGTGGATGGAGGTTAGCAATAGGCCAACACTGTGCGCTATAGTTTTTTAGGTTGAATCCGAAGGCTCTGTAAAACAACCATTGTTGTCACTGTCAAAGCAATTGGAGAGTCATAATCGTTACTTGCAAAAGTTTCTTAATTGTTTGAATTGATGAAAAAAATCTTCATGCGTAATTTCATCATCGATATCTATCTGTAACTTCTCTAAATTTGGAAGAAACGGTTGAGTGACCAATTTTTGGTTGTTTTTTATGGTGCATACTATTGTGTTGATTGCTTCTCTCCAAAATGTCTTGGATACATCATTGTTCTTGTTGCTTCTATTACAGACCTATTTCTTCTTTCAACAATCTCATTCTGCTCAGGAGTCGTAGGCGCTAATAGTTATCTCTTAATGCCATTTTCTTGACAAAAGATGTTAAACTCTCTAGATGTAAACTCTCCACCTCTATCTAATCTCAAACATTTGATCTTTACACTAGATTCTTTCTCAACTCTATTCTTGAACAACTTAAACTTCTCAAATGCCTCAGATTTTTCTTAAGAAATGCTACCCACATCATTCTAATGAAATCATCAGCAAAAATCATAAAGTACCTTTCACCATAGAATCCTCTTGTTATGGTAGGACCACTCAAATCTTTATGAACAATCTCCAATTTCGTTGTGGTGGTGAACTTGTTGGGAAAAGAAAATTTCTTTTGCTTAGCCATAACACATTCTTTACAGACAACATTAGTAGATTTCATGATTCTAGGTAGATCTCTAACAGCAAATGTACTACTAGCCTTCACAATATTGTCAAAGTTTATATGACAAAACCTTCTATGCCATAACACACTGTTATCCACCTTTGCAACTAAACAAGTCATCTCTGTAGGGTTCAATTGAAACACATTACCTCTGTATTTTGTACCTGTTCCAATCAACTTACCATCCTTATCTTTGATAATGTATGTCTTCTCTATGAATTGCAACTGATAGCCTTTATCAACCAACTGTTCAACACAACAAGTTAATTTTTAATTCATCAACAAAATAAACATCATTAGTGTTAGTCTTTCCATCAAGAGTAATAGATCCTATTCCCATGATATGACAAGTTGCATTGTTAACAACCCTAACAATACCTCCATCATGGTTTCTAAACTTTAGAAACCTTTTCATGTCTCAAGCCATATGGTGTGAACACCCACTGTATATAATCCAATCAAATTTCTTTTCAACTTGTGAAACTAGGGCTTTTTCTTCTCTAATTTCTTTTTTCAGGATTTTCTTCTTTTATAGCCATAAATCCTAATTCATCATCACTTTCACTTTGAACTCTTTCCTCGGACTCATCATCTTCATTTGCATACGAACAAACTCTAGGTCTTCTAGGCTTCAAATTCTTCTCATACTTTTCTCTCTTTTAGGACACTTAAGAAGCATAATGACCAAATTCATTGCAAGTCCAACATTTAAAAATTCTCTTACCATCTAGTTCTCTTCTTACAAGCAAGGCAATTCCTTCTTCAATTCTTCTATCCTCCTCAAATCTGGATCTTGTGCTGCCAGCATAGTCTCCACTGGAGCTTGCGCTTCTTGATAAAGATGGACAAACATTCAATGCACTACAAACATTCAATGCACTAAAAGTTGTTTCCATTGTGGACAATTCTCCAACTTGCTTCAAGCTCACTTTTGTTGCTTACAATCTTCCAAGTAAAGTCTCTCTAGTAAAATTCTTAGTACAAGGTATCACTTCCTCAATCATCTGCATTGTTTGTCTGAATGGTGGTGTCAATGTTTTCAAAATCTTCCACATAATCTAATCTTTAGCTTTAGATCCCTAACAAGTCTTAATTCCTGCAACGATCTCTAATATTCTACCAATATAGTCTCTCACAGATTCATCTTTCATCACTTTAGCATCTTGAAACAAACATATCCAATTCTGTAGTTTGATTCTTTTAGAATGCTTATCACCTTCAAAAGTAGATTCTAAGGCTATTTGGAGGCTACCCAAATTTTATGAGATGTCTCTAAGGATTTACTTGATTGTATCCATTCTCAGGAAGAGCTAACAATAATGCTTCTCTAGCAAGCATATTACACATAAACAAATCTCTTTAAGCTTCACTGCATACCTCAATTTTGCTTTCTTCCACAATCTCCTTTTCATTCTTTGTCATTAGCCAATATCCTCGACCCATACATAACAAATGAGTCTTCATCTTCTCCTTCTAGCTGTCATAGTTAACTCCATCAAATTTAGGACTTTCTTTTCAAAAGTGACCCATCATTAATCTCCCAAGGTTGTTAAGCCTTTTTTTCAAGGACCTAAGGCTCTGATGCCAATTGTTAGAAAGTAAAGTCCGCCAAGATAACTGAAAGGGTGGGGGGATGAATCAATTATCTAACAATTAAAACATTTATCAACCTTATTAATCCTTAAGCATGTGAACAATATAATCAACAACCATAACAAGATACTCATACACAATAACACCGGATATGTTAACTAGGGAAACCCTTGATCAAAGGGAAAACCTTGGTGGGGATGGTACCCACAAAGTGACGTACTAATATAAATGTTCCTTGTTAGAGGATGGACCCTATTAGGAGCCAATGAAATACATTCAATACATATCAGTCCCTATTATGAGACTTTGAATCCCTGTTAGGAGATTCCAACCCTGTTAGGAGTTGTAGAAGGCAGATGAACCAACTATCCAAACAGCTTCAGGGGCAAGATCACCGAACTCACTGTCCAACTAATTTTTTTATTATTCCTTGTAGACTAATAGAAATAAAGTAATCTTGGCTCCTTCTCTATCCTCTTGACCAAACCAAACCTCTTCTGATCTCAATACCCAATCACCAACTTTGCATCCAAATAATCCCTTGGATCGCTTGCACGCATTTACCAGCTTAGCATATCACTTGCACAATTCGCACTTCACACATCAAATCACACTTCATCAAAAGGAAAATAACCTTCCTTTATACCTTATCCTCAAAATAATTCCTTGAGTCGGCCTTGAGGCTTTCCCAATTAATTATAATAGGACCTCATTAAGATATTACAAAACATTACACCTTTTCGTAATTACAAAACATTGTCAGCTCACAATATTTACAACTTTCCACACATGCAACCTCAGACCTTGCGCACTTGTTGATATCATCATTAGGCTGTCTACTGTCACTGTCTGACTGCACTCATCATGATTCTATGTCAATTAAGAGATACAAATCGTTGATCAGAAACCACTTATCAGGTACTTTGTCTACTTACTGTCTTCAACTATCTGTATGTGCACCTATCCATGTCATCAGGATACAGTGTAGAACACATCCTTAACTATGCTTGACCTGATCATAAATACACAGTTTGTACGACCTTGTTCTTTGCTTGTCACTCTGCCAGTCTTCACAGAAACAATGCTATCTTAACATCAATGACAAACACAGTCATGAATGCAACATGTCAATCATGCTAACAAACTCCCCAAGTGTTCTAGCAATGCTTAGGATACTCCCCCAAAGGAATACCATCAACATTCATGCTAACAAATACACCACAATATCAATGTTTAAGTTTAAAAGGAACAATGTCAACATTACCAATCATTCATATGTGATCAAATATCATCATGCTCTGCAAATTACAATAACTCACAATTGCTGCTAAAATACATGGTTTTGGATGCCCACATTTTGATCAAAGATGTCTAAGGAGTTGCCAAGTAAAAATGTAATGTGAATGCAGGGAATCAGACCAAGAAGAGTAGAATATAGATTGGTGTTGGTGGTTGTGAGTGCAAATGCAAATTTTCCTGTTGTAAATGTGAATGCCCCTGTCGTAAATGTCGATGCTCCTATCATGAGTGCGATTTAACTATAATATATAAACTATAAATTTATTCCATGCCTCTTTTGTTTATGAATTAGGTATGTCTTGTGTTATAACTTAAAATGAATATACTATATAAATGCATTTATTAACTAATTCTAAAGTCTGAAAGTTGAAACAAAAAAATCCAAATCGTTGTGTCATTGTTTTAGGGCTGACATGGGATAAAAAGGTTAAAAAGCTTATTAAAAGTTCAAAATCACTCAAATTTGTTCCAGGTTCACACGTAGGTTTCTAAATTATGTTTGGGCTCGCATGAAAGAAAGCCAAAGTCGGCCAATTTCGTGGTGAATTTCTCCAAGGTCCTAAAAGAATTTGCCACAAATTCCTTAGTCACTGAGTGAATTTGCCATGAATTCGAACCGAACTGAAATGCGTAACGCATTGAATGTCGAACATGAAATGGACTAAGCAAATATAGTAACCTAGCTTGATTGGCCTCCACTAACTAATCCTACACAATTTAAGGAGTTCTTTGGGCTATGTGATTTCTATAGGAGATTAGTCCAGATTAGTCATAGGATTTTCTCAATTGGCTGCCCACTTATAGATTTAACTAATAACTATAAAGGAACCCTTTGCTTGGTTTGAAACAGTGCAGCAAAGATTTGATCAATTCAAGAATTTGATGAGCACATGTCATGTTTTAACCATAAGAATTTTACTAAGCCATTCAAGCATGAGAGTAATGCATAAGGGGAAGGTATTGGGGCTATCCTAGTGCAAAATAAACACCCAAATGCATTTGAGAGCAGAAAAATGGGAGCAAGTGAAAGGAGTTACTCCATCTTTGACGAGATGTTAGCTATACTGCATGCCTTAGCCATAGTCAAGAATGCTTTGTTGGAGGGAGGTTCATTGTTAAAACTTAACACTAATAATAATAGTATCAGATATTTCCTTAGTTATCGATTAGTGAAACAAATCTGATTCAAGCACATGAATCGGATCCATGGATTTGGGAATTTTTGTTTCCCCAATTATGATTTGTGGAGGATTCATGTATGTATGTGGTATACATACATACATGCAAATATATATACATATATATGCACTATATATATATATACACACACACACACATACACTAAAGAACTTCAATCTAGCAACTATGAGAGAGCAGATAAACTTGCATCATGAAAAAGGGTCGTTCTTAGGGTTTGAAGCAAAAAAAACATTAAAAATTTAACTTGGGCCCACAATTTTATGTTTTTGTGCCTTGTATTGTCGTGGATCCGCACCAGATCCTTGGGTTGTGGCTTGGATCCTTGAGGATCCGAGCAAGATCCTTGAATCTACCTGTGGATCCATAAGGTTGAATCTCCTTGTGGATCCATAAGGATCCACGACCCATGGATCCTGCCCGGATCCAGTCTGGATCCAGTCTATCTAGGACGAATCCAACAACTAAGGATATTTCTTGCATTAAAAAGATCTCAATGTAAGGCAACAAAAATGGGTCGAAAACTACAAGCCTATAATTTTGACATTGAATATGTCAAGGGAAAGCTGATTATAGTGGGCATTGTCAAGAAGGCCAATTTGTGCTGATTTTCGGACATAGCAGAAAATTGGAAGGAGATACAAGCTCAATATGCAAAGAATGCCTTTGTCAATAGCATTTTAGATGGTTTCCTACAAGATGACAAGTAAAAGATAAGAAAAATAATCTCATTTATTACAAGGAAAAAAAATTGCTAGTCCAATATTAAAATGAAGACTTTTATGACATTTCATGGCATTCCTGGTCAGTCAGTGAGTTATTGTAAGGCACTAGATTTTTAAGACATTTCATGACATTCAACACTCGGATTCTTTAGTAAAATTTGACTTCTGAATTACTTCTAATTTTTATTCCACCTTTAAAATTTGTAACCACAACCATATCCCCTCTATCACTTGCAAATGCTTCATGGATGCACCTTCATCTTCACCTTTACAACACTGGTATTCCCACTATAAGAAGCCTTACATAACACACAGTTTAAATATTTGGTGAGTTGATAAGTGCTTAGCTTTTTTTTGCGCTGCGAATTTCAGTGAGGTTTGCTTGGCGAGTTTTTTGACAGTACAAAAACCCCTAATTTTGGCTTTTGTATTAATTGGTTTTACCTTTTCCAAAATGACGAAAATAATGTGCACATGAAGGTTTGTGTGCTTTTTAATCTCCATTTGGACTTGGTGGCAGCAGTTCCACCCTTTAACCCTATCACATATTGCTCCAATGAACACAGCAAGGGTGCTGCCCTCGAACACCACAAGGGATGCTACCCCACAACACTAAGTCTAGACCCATGCAAGGGGTGCCACCCCTAGACCCCTATGAGGTGCACTGCCCCTAAGCCCTTACGAGGGCTACAGCCTCCCAACAGCCCAAAAACTCATTTGATACATTTTGTAGCTATGTTCTGCAAAACAATTATTTAGTTTTTGAAATATTATGTTTTCTAAAAAACTGAAGTGCATTCCAAGGTGCAAGTGTCTGCTGAGTTTTTCCCCAGTACTCTCCAAGTCAAAAGAAAATGGCATTGAAAGCTCTCTCCAAGTTTGTGTATGCTAGCTATGCTCTACCATTTGTAAAAGACGGTACTTCAGTCCACCATTAGACACAAATTGATATAACAAAACTACTGAAAACTTTCACAAAGCTAAGAAGCCATAATCATTAATTTCAGGATCAACTATCTAAAAATTATAACATTATTCATCTCTTGGACTTGGTTCTGCAAAAAGTATAACATTAGGGCACCATATTGATCAACATGATGCACAGCATGGACCAGAGATATACTTAACCCGTGATACTCATGAGCTACAGAATGGGCAGAGTCGCTCATTCACTTGAAGCAAGTCTCTACAAATTCTTGATGAGTGCAAAAATGTGACTCTGTTCCCCCTAGCAATGCAGCTTGCATGTGGGAAGGCACAATAAAATATTTTTTCTTTTTCTTTTTTAATTTTTTTAATCCCTCCACACCCTCACTTCTAACTTGCACAGAAACCACAATCCTTTGAGTTCTTCCAGTGGCTATTTTCCGTACTTCTGGAAATGGCATTTCAAAGTTTTCTCATGATTTTTTTCTCAGATACTGATGCGTGGCCCTAGGGCCTGGCTTCCACATCCGATACGAACGGATGCGGGAAGCCTTCGGGTGCCCTGCGGGTGCTGCCCGGAAGCCACCCGCAGGCATCTGGATGTGGGTGGAAGCTGAGTACCCGCATCCGGATGCCTGCGAGTGGCTTCTGGGCAGCACCCGTAGGGAATCCGGGAGCATAAAATCATAAACATTCGTTCAGAGTATTGAAGCACAAATTTTAACCGTTATCGACTATTTCATTGTATAAAACGTTCAACTTCATCGCAAAAACATTTTAATGGGTTTCGCTGCTAAAATATGTGAGAGTTGATCGTTCAAGGAGGCATGAAAGAAGCTGAGCCAGGTCACACAACTTTTCTTTTCCTTCGCGCCGCGTGACTTCATAATTTAGGCACACGACTCCTTTTCTTTTGCCTTTTTGCAATCTTCTTTTCTGCATGCAACTCTACATTTGAATTATTAGGTTCTGCTTTAGGTTTTCTTACGTGTCATTCCCATTTCATATCCGTATTATTATTATGTTTTTGGTTTACTTATGTTTAATATTAAGTAAGTATTATTAAAAAATTAAATATATATATATATATATTTTATGTTCGATTTTACTTCACATTTCTTTCCTTGTATCATTTTCATGTATGTATTATTATTTTTCTGGTTTATTTTTTATTTTCAGAATATTTAGACTGTCAAAAATCTTATATTAATAATATTTAACAATATTACTAAAAAATAAATCATATATTTAGATATAGTTTACATTTAATAAATAATTCAATCTTTTTATAATTATTTCAAATCTATTTAGCAAAGTAAAATTACTTTCACCTAAGCTAAATCAGTTGCACTTCTTTGCATATATATATATATATATATATATATATATATATATATATATATATATATATATATATATACACGTTTCCTCTTGCATCCGCATCCTTAAAAAAAAAAAATCCCCGCATCCCGTATCCGCTTCCAGAATCCGCTTCGAAATCCGCATCCGAATCGGTAACTTAGATTTTTTTTTTTTCAAGTATATTAATTTCCGAGTTTTCGTCTTTGAGTTTTTTCAAACTTGTTTTACATTTTCATTTTCTCCATGCACTTGAGAAATGTTATCTTTTACATGTACATTCATTTTGACTTGCATCCAAATTAAAATCCACTAACTTGGGTTCTGCAATTCTGAAATGTATTTAGAGGCAGCCTCTAACATGCATGGTAGATGGATAGGCTTGAAGTCATGGGTCACCCCCATGGTCTCGGGTTTGATTCCACCCCCAGGTTCAAGTGGTGAGAGTGGCTTGCACGTGGCTGCTCTCCACCCATGGTTGACAAATCTTGCCCTAAGCCCCCACCAGCCTCTGGTCGTCTCTGGGCTTATTAGATCGCGGGGACACCCACATGTAAAAATAAATAAAAATAAAAAATCTGAAATTTGTTTTACTAAGTTTTTCAAGGTTGTGTTGTCTATTGTTTTAATTTGTTTCAATGCTAGTGTTTGCATCAGTTAAATCTGTCTCTTTTTTTCAATGTCAAGATATGCGGCAATTAAATTTATTTCTTTGTTTTAATGTCAAGGTCTGCATTTTGCATCCAACAGCATCAACAGCTGGAAGCAGAAGGTTAAGCAATAAAAACAGTAACAGGGCTTGGAAGCACAGCATATGATGACCAAAACCATGGAATCAGTTATTCGCTGCTATTCAATTGCTTTGAATACCAACCTGCATGGATTGTTGGTCAGGACATTAAATAGTGTCTACTTGTATTTGTATTGGTGATTGTATGGGTGATAGATGTGGCCATTGCTTTGAGAATCCAAAACAAATTAGAGAAGATAAGGGCAGTCATAGACTCATAACCACTGGAAAATGATGAGTTCCACCATGCTGCAAGAAATAAAACAAAAAACAAATACAATAATTCTTGGCTCTTCTTATGGTCCACAAATTCACAGCACAACCACTTCACCAAGATCGAACAAAATGAAGTCACCAAAAAAAAAATTGTTCCACAAAATACGCCGTATTTACAGTCTCCGCTTGAAGGCACAAGATTGGAACAAGAAGAAACATGATGAACCAAACACAACTTGTCTGAATTCTTGGATTACAATGACCTTTTGTTCAACATGACAAGAAGCCCATAATGAAAGGATTATAAAGTTTATTAATCATTGTTGGTGGAGACTTAACTGTATTGTACTCCTTAAGTATATCCTTTACTCATCAGAAAAAAATAACTCTTGAATGTATATGTGCAGATCTTCTTTTACAATGCTGCTTTAGATTTAATTTATTCTGTATGTATATGTACTGTTCAGATTTCAGACTGAGATTTATTGCCATTTAAATTGATATATCTCAGCAGATCTGAATGCAAATTATCTAAGTTACCAGATTCTCTCCTGGACCTAGGAATTCCTGGTTCAATTCTCAAAAGTCTGGTCCTTGTTAAATTCTGTCAAAAATCTGCCACAGAGACCAAATTTTGTTCGGAATTCTCTCAGAGGAACCATGGCAGAATACAGACAACTTTTGAGTGACTTTGGATTCCAGCATAGGAACCCAGACAGAATTTCAGAGAATTTGGTTAAAAAAACACATTTTTGTTTACTTTTCAAAAAGTTTTTCATGCCAAATTAGACTGGCATTTAGACTCAAGCACATAATTGGACTCAAATTACCAGTCATATTTAATTTGAATTAAATACTATTTGAGAAGAAGTGGGATGTATAAAAGTGTCACACATCTATTATGGAATGTATGTTGTGCATAGAGGCTAACATGTACAGAAAACTATGGATTTGAACAAAATTTAAGGAGATCTTTACAGTTTACTATGGTTAAATATGGATCCAAACCTGCTTTCTTGGCTTCATTCAGGCTGATCCAAAGTTGTTGTCTTTGAATCATCGAGTATGACAATTGATGTGCAAAGCTTACAATATGGCACAATCACAACATTGGCCATAAACAAGCCTATAGCATTATTTTTTATGATTCTAATTTGCAACAGCAGAGTGATGATGATTCACTTGATGGTTTTTGATGATATTTGATCGTGATGGCTGATTATTAATGTTGACATTATTGTTTTCAAACTGAAACGTTGATATGGTGGTGTATTTTCATATGTTGCTTTCAAATTAGCATAGTGGTCTATGAACAAATTTGCTACACACACACATATGTTCTTGTACAGATGAACCCAAAATAAATCCGAACCCAATTCCAAAAAAAATTGAACAAATTTCAAACCCTAATCTCGAAACCATATCCATACCTGAATCAGAACTGGCAACTTAGCATATTATATATGCATTCATACATGCTCACGTAGGGGTATGACCCTACGTGGTCATGCCTCAACCCATATACAATATGCCTCTTGAAAGTACTGTTTCATACAATAACCAATCGATGCCAATAACTATCAGTGAGAACAAAACATAATCACCAAATCTTATTACTTGTTATGACCAAAGGCCCAATACTAATGTGATCAGACTTTATTCTTTTTCAAGATGGTAATTAGATACAGTATGATAATCTGTTCATATATATATATATATAAAAATCAGACTACTACAGATTTTCATTTAATTATCAAATATATAATATTATCATATATTATGTTTTCTTCAATTTACTATGGGGCTAACATTCTCAACAAGGATTTGGTGGCAGCCTTAACCAAGCCTTGGCAATTACAATGAAAGCATTCGCAGTACCTAATCCAGATAAGTGGATTGTTGCTCCAATATGTAGAGACAAATGCAAAGACGGTTGTGGAAGCATAAAAGAGAAATACATGCACAAGAATGGATGCACAATGTTAGAAGATGAATTGACATACATAAACTCATCGACTTTTTAGTGACTTCAAATTTTCAAGTATTGCTTTTTTAGCTTCATCAATGCTTCAAACAATGGAAGAGTTATAAGGATTTAGTATTGAAATTATGGTCCAGGTCGTCACAGTTAATGCAACAATGTATATGGAAGCAAGGATAGAACTGGAGAAGAAAAAAACAATTTGAGCTGTTTGTTTAAGGCATAGACAAACTTTGTTGAGTGAAATTTGCAGTGAAGATGCCAAGAACATCACCATGTACATCTACAACCTCCCTTGGGTACTTCAATTGGTGAGAGATTGTAGAGAAGGGCAGGAATTTGGGTGAAAAAGCACCGCACAATTTGTGACTTTCTTGATCATCTTGAAAAGCATTCATGATATGCTAACACCTTTTTAAGCATATGTTTGTGAGCCAATATGATCCAAAAGAAAAAACACGATGATAACATCACAAAGAGCGTAAATGAGATCATCTTGTTAACATGAAACTTCTATTTAGATTTTATCTTGTATCATAAAGTTCACTTTTTCCATATTCTAATTGCTAGAAATTGTTCAAATTTTGTGAAGTTTTATTTTCAATTGCAACTTTAAATTGTTTGTAGGAGGTGTCAGCAACCTATGAAAAGGTTATCCACTTTGTGGAAAGCAAGCAAAGCCTACTGGGGTATATGTATGAGGTAATGAACAAGGACAAAGAGACTATCCAAAATTATTTCGCGGGAGATAGACTAAAATTTGAAATGATGTGAAACCTTATTGATCAAACATGAAAATATTAGAATCAACTAATTTATACAATGCATTACTCAACCCCAATTGTTTCTACACAAAGGACTTCAAGAGTACTGCTGGAAAAGGTATGGAGGACCTCACAACATGCATTAAGAGGATAACACCTAAGGAAGAGGTAAGGTACAAAATTTCTGTAGAGTTGTAGAGATACAAGAATGCAAATGTTAGGATTTTCATCCAAGACAGAACCAACAAAGCACCAAAGAACAAAAAATCTTGGTCTTCACTTCACTTCAAATGTTTAATGTGTGCAATTATCGTTTGCTTACAAACTTGTGAATGTTTTCTTTTTAGCTGATTTATGGGAAGATTCGGGTACAAAAATCCCAAATCTTCAAAAGGATCCCCTCCAAAAAATGTCCCAATCTTATAATGCTTAAAGTGTGAGCACAAATGAAACATGTTTGATGTCATTCACACAATTAGGCACAACAAGTTGACACAAGGGCACCTAAATAGCCTCATCATTATTCATACAATCTTTGTCTTATCTCAAAGAGGGTGCAAGATTAAAATAGTTGTCATGCAATTCACTTGGATAACATTGATCTGTGTACCGACTGCATTGTACAGGATGAGCAAACAATGTTTACACAAGACCAAATTGTTGATTTGTTAGGCAAGCAAAGAATATGCAGCAAAAATAGAAGAAAGGGTAAAATGGAATGACATCATGGTTGAGGATACTAGCGATCCTAAGGAGTCACTATAAAGCGACAATGTCCAAAAAGAAACCCAACCATCACTAGGATCTATATAAGGAAGAGAAATATAAATTGCTGTAACTTACATGAAACTGTAATTTCTTTTTAATGGGTTTCAATCATGATGAGATTCATATCATATTCCCAGCTGCTGTATTCCCATGCTGATACATAATTAGTTTTATTTCATTCAAATCCAATATAAAAATACTGATCTACAAATTCACATCATATGTTCTGTAGATATATTTTAAATGAAATCTTATGCCTTTATTAAATTTAAGTAGCTTTTTGAAAGAAGTCTTTAAACTAGGATTGACATCACCATTTCACTGAATTTTCCACAGTAAATTACGTCAGTCTTATATTTGAAGGGAATATTAAGCCTTCAATATAATAAGCAAACCATGCTCAACAATCAAGATGCAGAGAATGATAGCATTCTCTTTCTAAATCACTTTCTTACTAATCCAATCTCAGGACTTGAAACTATGATTGTTTCCCAAAGTCTGCTGTAGGATAAACTTACTTCAATTTTACCCTCTCCCAATATTAACTATTTCCATTTAACTCGGTGTAATAGCAAGATCGTTATATTATGAAGAACGTTAAATCATGAAAGGCAAACTTCTTGTTTGATGTTGCAATAATATTTGATCTCTTACAACAGAGAAACACCTCATGTCTCTAAAAGATTTGGATGAAATGGTCCTCTAGACTAGACTCCAACCAACAAAACAACAAAATTTGTCATTTTAGAAATTTGGGACCTTACTAAAGTCTACCTAAAGGCACATCCATTGGACCCCCTTACTGTACGAATGTCGTGAGCAATGCAATCACAAACACTAGAAAAATATGATGAGTCCAGTAGAGTCCATGTTTTCACAATCATCAAATATGGAGCCTTTGATAGTCTCGATGATGAAAAGGTCTATTGATGTATCAATAAATACTTGGCCAAATGAAACCATGTTTTGTCAAGAGACTCCACCTCATTGTTCTATAGTGAGCACATTCAATCTATCATTCAACAAAGGTGGAAGAAGCTATAGAAACCTGTTCATGCAATGAATCTCTTATACTTTTGTGGAAAGATTATACTGGTGTTTCCATTAATAAAGAGGATGTATGAAGGCCCTCAAGAGTTTGGAAAGATAAATAGATTTGAGTTCTACATGAAAGAAACAAGTAAACTAGTACCAAATATGTATAAGCCTCCATCATTGCTTCTTACATATCCTTTCATCTCTTAGAACATGTTTCTAGTTCACCTTTGCATGAATAAAATTGATCTACATGTAACTTTATATAGAGAAATAAAATTACCTTACGAGAGCCAGAAAGAAATCTGCTTACTATACACAATAGCTTGTATCTCATTAATCATGAAACTAACAAGTACAATGGTGAGTTTTATAGCATAGTATGATGTAGATCTCGAGGAACAGGAGTAGATTAATGAGGACCAAAATGTCCAATCAAGATTGGTCTGGGTCCCACTACAACAGCTAGATGAATCTAGCACCTTTGATGATGAGGTTGTTTCAAGACAATATTGACTTAAATTGACCGTGATTAGTAGCTTGTCACTCAATGCAGTTAAGCATGTTTTATTATCACCTAGTTTTGATTTTTGTATTGTAATTTGTGCATTGGGTTTTAAGAATGAATTTAATATTAAAAATAGACAATATAGCACATGTATCAATATATCAAATGGGTCATACTAACTACCCCTTTGTGCACTATGACCAACTAACCAGCAATATAAAAATTTTATAGCTGCAACAGCCCTTGGAAGGGAAGCCTCACTTGAGAACTAAAAGACCCAATATTGATTCATGGTGTGGAGCTGTAACCTAACAATCAGCAAATATGGAGCTTTATTGTTCACATCACAACACATTACATACACATAAGCCTGCCTTACCAAAAGGTAAGTGTTAGAATCTGAAAAGATTAATAACCCAGAAAACTAGTGCAAAGAGTAAATATCTAAACTATGAATGCAAATGATACAAAATCAAAATAGCATCATAGAGTTAGTCTCCAAGAGAGTAATGCAAATGCTGGAAGCAAAATAGCATTAAGAGGATGCAAAAACAGAGATGCAAATACAAGCCAGGTAGCATGCTTATATAGGCTAGGAAGAGGGAGGAGGTGGCAACACCAACCAATGAGGAGCAACCATCTATCGGACTAAAGATAGCAAAGTATCTTCCCAAGATAGCTAATGGATGCTCACATGTAGGAAGGTGACACCTCACAACCATTCACCTAATAAGACATGCTTTATTAACCTAAGCGAGATTATTAAAAGTGTAGGAAAAATCTAGCAAAATAGGAAAATTAAAAAACTACACTAACACCCCCCCATAAGCGAAGCTTAGGTGGATGTAGAAATGGGTCCCGGCAACGAGGCCATGTTAGGTACCCAAGTACAATGCAAGAAGATGCAACCTCTGAAAGCGGGGAAAGAGAGAAAACCACATGGGAAAAACCCTCCCCCAAAAAGAGGTAAGAACCTAGTGAAGAACTGAAGAAGTCTCCTGCTAGGGAAATTGTCCCCTAAAATAGGAACAAGGAGTGATCATGAAGAAGCAGCATCACTGAAGCATGAAGAACCGCAAAACTCTGTCAAAATGCTGATCTGTAGAACCTCCATGGAAATAGAAGGCACGAACCATCAACCAAAGAAGCATAGAACAACAATATAACCTCCCCTTAAGGTAGGTGAGGTGACAAGCAGCTGAAAAGATGGGCCAAAAATCTCCTACAACACAGGAGCCAAACTCATCGAGAGTGAGGTACAAACACAAATAAAGGCATGTGTCGTTGACACTACATGAGGAATTAGAGAAAGAGGGCCTATAAGCGGCAAACAACTATCCCCCCCATGGCACTTTATATAATAGTGCGAGTACAACGAATCACAATGATGAAAAGGATCCCGAAACGCAAGAGTGGCACTTTATCTCAGTGCGTTGCATAAAGATGCTTACAATGAATATCAACAATGATCAGAAAAAATATAAGGCTGAAACAACAGAAGGTAAAGCCCAAAACGAAGCAATTGAAGCAACAAAATCGATCTCCGGACCTGAAACAAACAGAATATCCACCAGAATGCTAAAACGCAAAAGACTGAATAGGATGTGTCTGGAACAGAATATGGAACAACAACCAGAATCACTAGAAAGAGCACAGAAAGAGCTTTCCAGCAATATAAAGAAGTCCAAAATCGGAGATCGGAAGCTCAAGATACGCCTCCCGGAGTGCAAAATAGAACATCTGGCTTCGACTACCATAACAGGCAACCAAACTGCACCAAAACTCAAAAATACCTATACCAACATCTCCGTCTCAGAATTAGCTTTCCGGCGCTTCTTTCGGATCAAAAAAATATCTCCGTATGGAAAAGTTATGGCCCAAAAAACCAAACGTAGGTCCAAAATGACCCAAGAAGAGGTGCATGCAAGGATGGATGATGCAAGGATGACGTCATGCTGACGTCAGCAAATGATTCGATTAAATTTGACGGTTTCTAGGCCGTCGCCGCAAAAAAAGATGCCACGTGGCATCGCCACGTGGCAGTACAGTTGACGTGGCAGGTGATGTGGCAAGGTCCACGTGGCAAAGTGCCACGTGGCACCCAGGCCACGTGTCACCCCCACAGCTGCTGACGCGGCGCTGAGTGTGCAGACCGGTGGCGAGCGGAGCGGCCGGAGGCGGAGGCGGCGGACGGAGAAGAGCAACCAGCGGAGGAGACGTGCAGAGGGAGGCACTGCCCAGCCGTGGCGGCCGATGGGTGGCCCGCCGGCGGCGGCCGGCGGGGAGGAGAAAATAGGAGGCGTCGCTGGATGAGCGGACCGCGGGCGGCCCCGCAATGGCGCGCGAGCGCTGCTGCGGTGGTGCGGCCCGAAATTTTTTTTTTTTGAAATTTTTTTTTTTTAATGCCGAAATCGTCCGTACGATCCGTACGGAACCCCTGCAACCAAAAAAAATTTGCCTCCCGGAGCTCTGTCTCCAAAATCGAAAAGCTTTATATGAATCCTGACTGCAAACGGCCTTCTGAATCCAATGGTGATGTCCGTTTGGGCTGAAAGTGCTCCGAAAATTTGCTGACCCCCTGATTTGAAGAAAAATTGCATTCAAATCTGTGACTGCCAACGGAGAGGAGTATGGCTGTAGCTTTGCATGCTCGATTCTAAAAAATATACAGCTTGCATGCAAAATCTAAAAGATACCCAGATGGTTTTTCGGGGCTGCGAACAAAATCTAGAAAGTGTTTTTTGTCAAAACTTTTCTGATTCTCAGGATCATCCAAAGATGCAAGAGAAGAGCATACTTCGTTTTTCAAAAAACTACAATAAAGTTTATTTGCCCCCCCCGAATCTCTCAAATAAGGAAACTAAAATCTACTCTTGCACATAGAAAAGCTCTGATACCATGTTAGAATCTGAAAAGATTAATAACCCAGAAAATTAGTGCAAAGAGTAAATATCTAAACTATGAATGCAAATGATACAAAATCAAAATAGCATCATAGAGTTAGTCTCCAAGAGAGTAATGCAAATGCTGGAAGCAAAATAGCATTAAGAGGATGCAAAAACAAGAGATGCAAATACAAGCCAGGTAGCATGCTTATATAGGCTAGGAAGAGGGAGGAGGTGGCAACACCAACCAATGAGGAGCAACCATCTATCGGACTAAAGATAGCAAAGTATCTTCCCAAGATAGCTAATGGATGCTCACATGTAGGAAGGTGACACCTCACAACCATTCACCTAATAAGACATGCTTTATTAACCTAAGTGAGATTATTAAAAGTGTAGGAAAAACCTAGCAAAATAGGAAAATTAAAAAACTACACTAACAGTAAGGTGGCAGCTAAACCCTCAGACTACCTCCTTTGTCCTTTTTTGGTAACCTAATATAGACTATATAATTATCGTCTCCATTCTCAATCTATTCTCTCATGCACACAAAGAGGTATGCTTATGATATTCACCCTCTTATATTTACTATTATTCCTCTATAGAATTATCCCTAAAGTACATTGCAATATGTGCATGCCAGCCCATATACATGCTTTTACTAAACATAGAACATGATAGTGACTTATCTACAATACACCCTTTGCACATGATCCTCCTCATGATAGTTGTTTCTCTATAACTGGTTAATTATCACATCATCAAGTCATTCGACCAGTGGATTCTCAATGTGTCTTTGCTTCAGCAGTTTGTAGTTGACATTTGTATTTTACTATTTAAAGTTCTACCAATATGCATTTTCATTATTACGCATAGTATCAAAATATTTGATCATATAACTGATCTCAAATTGTTTGAATTTCTTAAAATAAATTTCAACATATATTAATTTCTGTTAAAAATCTCAAATATTTGTCCCCAAATTTGGAAAAAGATTTGCTGTCCTAAAATAGATGCACCCATATCCTTAAAACTTGAAAAAACACCACTTAATAGAGAGTTCCCATATGCAAAATCCATCATTAGGGGAAAATGTCATAATAAATATGATAGTGAATGATTAGGAATGATATACTAGTTATTACCAAGGAGACCACATGGTATGACATGTATCTTTATGTGTAATTAATAAAGAGAAATTACAATATGTTCATAAAGATTGATACATAACATTCTCAAAACTGAAATTTCTAAATGACATCTAGCTAAATGCTAAAAAGGGAACTAGCTCCCTACTCTCATTTATGTTGCAAAACCAACCACAACTACCAAAGGAACCTAATACGAAATTTCAAGCCATTGAACAAGACCATAAGTCATGTGTCAGATTATACACAAAATACTATATCAAATAGGAACATAAACCCGAAAACAAAATGAATGAATGTCAACATATGGAGGTGTTGAAAGACATCAAAATCAATAAACAATGCTATAATATAAGAAACTATGTTGAAATGAATTGGATGGAATGATGAGCTCAATTCCCTCTACAAGTACACAATTCAAACATAACATGAGGATAGCCCGACCTATATATACAAGGTACATCAACCCAAATAAGATGGGCTTGTTCCAAAAATATACCACAATAAGTAACTTTGTACAACACAACAAGATTGAAATTGGTGAAATGTTCAATTCTCTATATAAAAATGAAGGCAATCCTCTCTTAAACCTTCCATACAAGTTCAAAATCATCAATTTTTGCATCTCACACACACCAACCATAAGATTCCACCTCCCATGGAAAACAGAAAATGTTACCATCATATACAGACCACTATGAATTCACTTGAACTGCCACCCTCCAAAGAGGTAAGAATTTCTTCCTCAAGCGGACCACATGGTATGACATATAGCTTAATGTGTAATATATTGAAGAAATTACAATATGTTAATAAAGATTGATACATAACATTCTCAAAACTGAAATTCCTAAATGACATCTAGTTGAATACTAAAAAATGAACTAACTCCCTGCTCTCATTCGTGTTGCAAAACCAAACACAACTACCAAAGGAACCTAATACAAGTTACAAGCCGTTGAACAACAAGACCATAAGCGATGTGTCAGATTATACACACAATACCATATCAAATAGGAAAATAAACCCAAAAACAAAATGAATGAATGTCAACTTGTAGAGGTGTTGAAAGACATCAAAAGCAATAAACAATGCTATAATATAAGAGACTAAGTTGAAATGAATTGAATGAAATGATGAGATCAATTGCCTCTGCATGTACACAAATCAAACATAACATGAGGATAGCCCAACATAAATATACAAGGTACATCAACCCAAATAAGATGGATTGTTCCAAAAATATACCACAATAAGTAACTTTGTACAACACAACAAGATTGAAATTGGTAAAATGTTCATTTCTCTACATAAAATTGAAGGTAATCCTCTCTTGAGCCTTCCATACAAGTTCAAAATCATCAATTTTTGCATCTCACACAGACCAACCATAAGATTCCACCTCCCATGGAAAAGAGAAAATGATAGCATCACATACAAACCACTATGGAAAAAGGCAAATTCACTTGAACCGTCACCCTCCAAAGAGATAAGAATTTCTTCCTCAAATCAGCCAATCAAAAAACAAATCCTCTTGCTAGATAGTTGTACATGTACTCATCAACCAAAGTCTCAGCTAAATGGGCATAAACTAAGTATTACAATCATCTTCGAAAGAAGATTCAACTAGCTAACCATGTTCTTTAAGTATACGCAGCTCCCTGAACCCAAAAGCAAATGAATGATTATCATTTTTCGAAATTCCCTTTGAAACTTGATGTCATTTTAATTCACACCTTCTAGTGCAACACAAAACAAAATAGATGTGTAATAAAACCACTCTTTGAATTAGAAGGAGAGCTCCCTATTACTTAAAAAATAATCTAAAACTGGACAATACATACTTACAATTTACAATCTTTATAATGATTTTTGGGGTGGCTCATGTTCACGATGGACAAAATGTAAATGTATATGAATCTGGTTTTGCCTAAGATAAAAGCCTAAGATGTTTTTTCAACACAATGCAAAGATTTTTCATGCTTTTGACTTAAAACAAATTCTATGACTCAACAATGCATGTACAAATTAAATAACACCAAACGTTATAAGATAAACACAGTCATTGCACCAAAAGCTGCAAGAGACAACCACTACAATCAACGCAATACAAAGCCTTTAGTAATTGTCAAAGCAATTTTCAACCCATAAGGGTCCATTAATACATAAGATAAAATCATTCAACATTTCAATAATAATTTATCAGCAAAGATGGTCACAATCACATCGAATAAATAACAAATTATAGATTGACAATAACACTAAATAATATTTGCAACAATATCCTAGCATGAGAATCAACATCAAATAAACTAAGTGCAAACAAAACTAATTTACATTGTTTACAAGACTACGCATGAAAATAAACAAAATAACTTGACTAGATTTGAAACCTAGCTATGGCTGCTGGTCTAATGTGCAAGATTTATTAAAATTATGTCACCAACTATTTCGAATAGGTAACTATAGTAAAATTGATGATTGAAATATTTATATTTATCTTTTTATCCCCATCTCTTTCTCATGAATACATAGACAGCCTAAGAATAGCTAACTCTAAACTATGAAAAAAAGATGTTAAATTTATTAAGAAAATTAATTAATAAAAAATTCAAAACTGACAAACTACAAAGTTTGATAATACAACAATTTGGGTCTTTGTCTTGCTGAGCTTGCCACATGATTGAAAATGATTACCTCTAACTTCAACTTTAACAGGTGTATGACTTAATTATTAAATATTAAGTCACATAATCAAATTGTGGATTGGGTACAAAAAATTCCAAAACATAATTTGATTAATCAAAGCTATCAATAAAAAATACTCCAAAGTGTTGATGTACATAGGATCTTCTGATAGAGAAATATATATATTAATTCTGATATGACAGAGTCATGTTCAGATTATACTTGTATGTTTATATATAGATGATGACTGTAATGTAATTCTGAATTGAACAAATGCTGCTGTAGATACTCAGAGATTTCCTTTGTTATTGATATCCTTTCCTAAGCAGCAGCATCCTCTTATCTGTATTAACTTGGAGTCAAGTCCCCGTAGGGACATGACTCTACATGGCCAAAGAGCCACATAGGGTCATGTCCCTATGTGGACTTTAACTAAGACATGCTTATCTTAACAAACTCTGCCGTCAGCTATTTCAGACAAGCTAAATGCAGCCCGCACGATATGATATTATAATTATATGAATGTGTGTGTGTGTGTGTGTGTATGTATGTATCATCATAAGAATGATTAAAGATATAATTAATATCAGAGATAAGAATGATTATATATGTGTGTGTGTGTGTGTGTGTGCTTAAGTAATATATACTTCACTTCTACTCAAGCTATAATTTAACACTCCCTCTTAGCGAGGAAGAAGTGAATCAACAAGGGAATTCATATTCTCTTGATATGTGCACTAGTATCAATCTTGTTGATAATTATCAGGAGAATAGATTATCTGATTTCTGGCTCTCTGGGACATCAACTTAATGTAGTCTATCACATAATAAGAAATCACGATGTCATGATCTATATCATGACAAGTATCATAATCACCGGCACTCCGGGACAACAATTAGTGAAGTCTGATTATAATATGTTTGTTATCTTGACATCCGGCACTCTGAGACAACAACTTAATGTAGTCTACCATGATAACAGGTCTACCATTTATAAGATCATCACCCTACAATGGTTAGCTTCTGTTTATATATATGCCAATGAAAGATCGTCACCTTTCATTACATATCATATGCAACTATAAAATAGTATCATTTAAATAAAGAATTTATATCAATATACATATATATTTCAAAACTGAGATCTTGTTTCAGTATTTACAATCATAATTGAATCGTTCCAAGTTTACCTTTGAAATACTCCACTTTGGGCTTGGATAGAGGTTTAGTGAGTATATCAGTTGTCTGTTCATTTGTGCTGATGTGTTCTAACTAGAGAACATCTTTGTCCACCATATCTCTGATATGATAGGGAATTTCAATATGCTTTGATCTACTGTGAAATACTGGATTCACTGACAACTTTGATTGTCACAATGCATGATTGTTGGCTTTAAAGGCCTCCTGAATAATCCAACTAGCAATTTCCTTAAACACTGCTTCTCTAGCTCCCATAGATGCAGCTATGTAAACTGCCTCAATAAAGCTTAAGGCAATTGATGATTGTTTTCTGCTAAACCAAGAGATCATTGCTGAACCAACACTAAAACAACACCCTGTAGTATTTTTATGATCAATAGAGTTGTCAGCCCAATCAGAATCAGAATATCCATGAAGGTTAATCTCAACTTGATCATACTTGAGAGCAAGCCCAATTATATTGCGTAAGTATTGTACAATGTGCTTGGCTGCCATGAGATGGATATTCTCCGACTCACACATGAATTGACTTAAGGCATTGGTTGCATAATAGATATCAAGACAAGTGTTCACCAAGTACATCAATAATCCGATAATTTGCCGATAGTAAGTGGGATCAGTGGGTTCCGATTCAAATGCATCATCCTTCAGCTTATGTAGATTTGCTTCCATAGGAATATATAAGGGTTTGCAGTCCATCATCCCAAACTTTGTCAAGATGTCAACAACGTACTTTCCTTGATTTAGAAAGATGTGGTTCTTCTTTTGCCATACTTCTAGGCCTAGGAAGTAGTCAAGAAGTCCTAGATCTTTCATGTTGAATTTAGCTGGCAAATTCTATTTGCATTTTGCTATAAGATGTTCTTCACCGTTATTAGTAAGTCATCAACATATATTACAAGGATGATCATAAGACCATCAACTATTTTGAAATATATATTAGGATCACCTTCATTTTTGGAGTATCCTATTTTTGAAAGATAATTGTCGATTCTTTCATACCATGCCCTAAGGTCTTGTTTAAGACCATATAGTGCTTTCTTTAGTTTACATACATAGGAATTTTTGTCATGGGTGACAAATCCTTCTGGTTCTTCTATGTATACTTCTTATTTGACTACGTTGTTCAGAAATGCAATTTTAACATCCATTTGGTGTATCTTCCACCCTTCGGATGTTGCAATGGCTGTGATGGTTTTGCAAGATGTGTAACGAGCAACTGGAGGAAAGGTTTCTTCATAATCTATTCCTTCCTTTTGCAAAAATCCGCAAGCTACAAATTTAACTTTGTATTTTTCAATACTACCATCTGGTGCATGCTTGATTTTAAATAACCATTTGGAGGTGACAACTGATTTATCTGTAGGTTTGGGTACAACATCCCATACATCATTTTTTATTAGTATGGATTGATATTCTTCAATCATCGCATCTTTCCAAGGTTGACATGATAATGCTTCCTCAATACTTGTAGGTTCTATTTTGTTGAGTTCGAATATTTGTGCAACATAACACAAATGGCTCCTTGTTCTCTTCTTTTCTCTTAATACTTCATCAAGTTCTACTTGGTTTTCTTCTATCATTTTTCTTGCCCAAAGTGACCTCTTTTTATTGATAAGGTTTTCAGTATTTTCTATATTAGAACTTGGAGGTGCAAGACTTCCGGAATTAATCTCCCTCTGATTCTCCACTGGGGGATTCTCATCTAATTCGGTAGTTGGTTCTGAGTATGATTCATCAATCTTCTTTGAGAGGCTAAAAGCAATGCCTTCTTCAAATTTTACATCTCTACTAATTTCAATAGTTCTTTGTCTAGGGACGTAAATTTTGTAGCCTTCTGACGATTCACTGTATACTAAAAATATGCCTTTCTTTCTTGATGGTTCTAGTTTAGTGCTCTTTTCCTTTGGAATATGAATGTATACAAGACATCCAAAGATTCTTAGATGAGTTAAGTCTAGCTTATTTCCTATGAATACTTCTTCAAGAGTTATGTTTTCTAATATTGAATGAGGGCATCTATTTCGGATGTAAACTACGGTGTTAGAAGCTTCAGCCCATAATGAGATGGGGAAATTTTCGTCATGCGTCATAGCTTTGGCTGATTCTATAATAGATATGTTTTTCTTTTTTGCTACTTCATTTTGTTGAGGATTATATGGTACAAAAAACTCCCTCTTAATCCCAACAAAGATGCAAAAATCTTTAAAGTTTTTTGAAATGTATTCACCCCCATTGTCGGATCTTGGGGTTTTGATTTTCTTTCCAATTTGGTTTTCAACTAGGGCTTTAAACTCTTTGAATTCGGATAACACTTCAGTTGATTCTTTGAGTATAAGGAAGTAAATCCAAGTTTTCCTAGAGAAGTCATCTATATAAAAATTACATAGTATAGACATCCACTTAGAGAAGGTACAAACATTGGACCACACTAGTCAGTGTGAATAAGTTCAAGTTCAATTTTCGATTTGTGTTCACTTTTGGGAAAGGACCCTTTTGTGTCTTTACCTAAAGCACATCCTTTGCAAATTCCAAAATGAACAAGTTTTAAACTAGGTAGCCCGGTTACTATTTTCTCTATGGATGCTAAGGCACGAAAAATGAAGATGTCCAAGTCTTCTATGCCAAATTTCATTAGAATTTGAGATTTCGTGATTTAGAACCAGATTTTGATGGTTATAGAGTTTGCACAAACTTCCATCTCTGAACCCAATGGTTATTGCATTCTTAATGTTGGAGTTCTTGGGCCAGGATAGCACTTTATCCTCTTGGAATGTGATTCGATACCCTTGATCTGCAAGGCCAAGGATTGAGACCAAGTTTCTTTTTATACCGAGTACAAACAATACATTCTTTTGTTGAAGAGTGATTCATGTTTTTAGTTGTATTGAACATGATCCAATCCCTTTTATCGGATATGTAGAATTATCCCCAATAGTTACTTCTTCAAAGGCGTGTTCTTCAAAAGTCTTGAATTTGTCTTTAAGTCTGTTATATGATGAAATGCTCCACTATCTATTATCAATGTATTTATGTTGGAGTTGAGTTCACTCGAGAGGGCTAAATAGAATGCTAAATTTTCATCCTTTTCATCCTTAACTTCTACTAGGGCTGCTTGAATTTTCTTCCGTTCGGACAAACTTTATGAGTGTAACCAAATTTGTCACATTTGAAACATTGTACTTTGGACCAATCTCTTTTCTTGTATGTCTTGTTGAATTCCTTGTTGTTTTATTGAATTTCCTTTCCTCTTTTCCGCATTATTTTGTAGAGCTTGAGATTCTCCCTCTTGATGTCAACTAATTCCTCTTGAGATTGGTCTCGACTCCTCTTGAGTGCATTCAATTTTGAGTTGCTCAAAATTTGGTAGTTTAGGTTGAGAGCTTAATCTATGCATTAAGGTTTCCCACGATAAAGGTAAACCATTTAGAGCAATTAAACATAGTTCTAGGTTTCCCAAGATAAAGGTAAACCATTTAGAGCAATTAAACATAGTTCTTTATTATATACTTGATTTCCAATGATAGCAAGTTGATCTTTTAATTATGCAATTCCTAAAAAATATTATGTAATAGACTCTCTATTTTTCATTTTGATGTATGGTAGTTATTGTTTCAATGTTAGCAGTCTGTTGGTATTATTAATTTCAAATGTATTATTCATAGTGGTGAACATCTCATATGTTGTTTTGAGGCTTGATATTGATGGGAGTATATAATCTTTGACAGAATCTACAATGTTTTACATGGCTTTATTATTATGTCTTCTCTATGTTGTTTTGTCTAGTTCATCTTCAGGCATAGGCTTATTTTCTTCTATGTATCCTTCTAATTCCATTTCTCAACGAATGATGATTACTTGTATTTTCCATGATGCAAAACTGAAGGCCCCTTCAAGTTTGTCTTCTAATCTTACATGATTCACCATAGTTTCAAACTAAGTTACCGATGCCTTTGGCCTGGAGGGGGGTGCGGATGCAGACGCGGACTTGTGCATGGATGCGGGAGGATGCGTGGTGGGTGCTATCAGGAAGCACCATCTTCTCCTGGGGATGCGCGCAAGGTGCTTCGGAGAGCATCCAGTTGTTTAAAGCGTCCAATCACTTAAGTGACTTAATAGAACATATGATTTAAATGTTATTTTCCCTCCTATTTGCCTCACAACCCTAAAACGACCCTAAAAGAGGCCATTCATTGCCCACTCTTCCCATTTTGTTTGCAGCTGGGCTCTCTTCACATTTGGTCTCCATTGTGGTCTGAAAGCAAGGTCATTAGTTTTGAAGAGGATCATTCGTAGGGTGTCTTATGAGCTTCCACAAAGGACGATTAAGCATCTAAGGTAAGCATTCAATCCATTTCATGAGCTTTTTTAGTGATTTTGTTCTAATTCTTCATAAATTTTTCAAGTTTTAGAAAAAAAAATTTCAAGATATTTTGTTTTGTTTTTTGTAAAGAAATGAAGGAGTAAGTTTTTTTAAACATTTCTAAGTTAATTTTTTCTATTTTCTTATTAGATTCATAGTTTCTATTGTGCAAGAATGGCCACTACTAATAGTCAAAGTTCAACAGCAGGGCAAGAACGAAGTGATAACTTCAATATTGATGTGGCATCTCCATTATGGAGACACACCACAAGATCATTACAAGTTTCCGAAGGTGGGTCATACATTTGGAGATGCAATATATATCATTGTAAACCATTCAACAACTCATATTCTCGGGTCAAAGCTCATTTTATGGGCCTTACTAGTAAAGGAATAGCATTGTGCAAGGGAAGTAAAGATGGAAAAAGTTTGAGCGATGCACAGTTAGCAAGATTCATAGAAGAACAAGAGGTTGTTGATCGTTTACGAGTAAATCAAAAACAAGTTTTTACAAAGCTTTATCTACAAAGGGCAAAGTGAATCTGTCCACCGATCATGTTGCATCCTCCAAACATCCATTCTTGAAAGTGGGAGAGGAGGATGATGAAGTAGAAGTTATTACCCGCAAAAGAGGTCAGTTGGATCAAGCATTCAAAATGGAGGCAAGAGAGATTTTTGATGAAGCAATTGCACGTTGCCTTTATGCCAATGATCTTCCTTTCAATTTGGTAAGATCGCCATATTGGAAAGAAATGCTTGCAACCATCCTTAGAGCACCAACTGATTAAATTAGCCCTAGGTATGAAAAAGTGCGTACTACACTTTTGCAAAAACAAAAGATTTCTATAGACAAAGCTCTTCAACCAATTAGGACATCTTGGAAAACTTTTGGCATAACTATCGTGTCTGATGGATGGAAAGACACAAGAAACCGACCATTAATAAATGAGATTACAATGTCCCCCAAAGGGGCAATGTTTTTGAGGGCTATTGATTGTGAAGGACAAGTTAAGGATTCACAATTCATTTCTTGAATTCTCATTGAGGCAATAGAGATGGTGGGTAGTGAGAATGTGGTCCAGGTGGTCACAGATAATGCCATGAATTGTAAGGGTGCAAGTGCTTTGGTTGAGTCTCGATACGACCATATTTTTTGGACACCATGCACCATACACTCTCTCAACTTGGCCATGCAATATATTGGCACCCAAATAGATTGGGTAAAGCAAATATACCAAGGGGAGAGGAGATACAAATGTTTGTGACAAACCACCACATGTCACAATCTATATTCAGATCATTCTCGTTGGAGTTGTTGAGGGTAGATTTCAAATTGTAATTACTTAGTTTCATTTATTTATTTATTTTGAATAAGTTTTATATTCATGTTCAATATCAAATTTCTTGTTTATAACTTCGTTTTATATTTGATGTCATATTGTCAACTTGCTTATAGGTTGTTGAGACTAGATTTGCATCTCATATTGTTCTTAAACAACTCCTCAAGGTGCAATCAGCATTGGGCCAAATGGTCATTTGTAGCCAATGGGCTATATGGAAGGCTTCAAATTCAGAGAGACCCTTGAAGGTAAGGGGTATGATCTTAGATGAGCATTGGGGTCAGGGGTATGATCTTAGATGAGCATTGGTGGGCTCGTGTGCAATTTGTATTGGATTTCACTTTGCCTATCATGACTATATTGTGCTTTGCCGATACAGATGCACCTTGCTTGGGGGATGTGTACGATGGCATGGACACCATGGTAGAAAAGGTAAAGCTTTCCATACAAGCACATGAGACTAACCCCATAGAATGTGAAGCCTTGTGCAAAAAGGTGGAGGATATCATTCATCCTCATTAGGAGAGGATGACTACCCCATTGCACCTCTTTGTTGCATATGCCTTATCTCCAAGGTACTATAGCCAGGAAATACTTGCTATGTGGATAGAATTGCACCATATGCGATGAAGAAGTTGCTACTGGGTGCTACACTGCATTTGCAAGACTCTTTCCAGATTATGAAATGCACAAAAAGGTGAGGCAAGAATTTGGCTTATTCGCTTCAAGATCAAAACTTACTCCATATGCAATAAAGGACCAAAATGACATGGGAGTTATCATATGGTGGTAAAATGTGTGGTCAACCATTCAAGCATCTACAACCTCTTGCAATCAAGATCCTCTCACAAGTAAGTTTTCATTTATTTATTTAGCAATTGTATTCTTTACTTAAGTGTTTAACAGTCTCTAATTTGCTTTTTATTTGTATGTGGAATTTTAAATTTTTATGAACACTATTCAGGTTGCAAGTAGTTCTTTTGCTGGACAGAATTGGAGTACATACTCCTATATCTATTAAGTGAAGCGCAACCGGTTGGGCTCAAAGAAAGCTAAGGACTTGGTTTATATACATACCAACTTGCATCTTTTGTCACATACTGAGGATGGATACAAGGAAGGGTCAACCAAACTTTGGGATGTAGCCCCTAAATCTGCAAAGTTGGACACAACACTTCAAGATCTTACTGTGATGACGGATGATGATGTTGATAACATCATAGCACGTACATCTAGCACAATTAGAACCATGCATGATTCAAATGAACTTGCAAGTGTTGCAAAAGGAGGAGATGATGAGAATGTGGATTTTTTTGAGAATCCTTATGATTCTGAATGACTGAATGTGATTTGTGAATCTTGAGCCTTGACTCTTGATTGATCAACATTGTGATTGAACCATGAACTATGTTTTGATTTTGTAATTCGAATTGCATTTGAATCTTGAACTTGGGTAATTTACTAATTAGACATTACTGTTATTTCAATTTGATTATGATAATGATTCAATGAATGGTTTATTTTTGTATGTTTAATATTTCTTGTATTTCTTTGCATATATAAATTATAGCTGACAACTATATATAAGGATGCACCCAAACGCATCCAAAATCCAAAAAAAAAAAAAAAAAATCCGCGCATCCAAGCATCAGCATCCCACACCTGCATCAGCATCAGCATTGGAACCAGAATCAGTAACTTAGGTTTCGGATTGAGGATAATTTAATAGATTAAATCTGAATAGAGCTGACTATAATGCTCTATCAGTTAGGCTCTGATACCATGTTGATGTAGATAGGATCTTCTGATAGAGAAATATATATATTAATTCTGATATCACTTATTATTAACTCTGATATGACAGAGTGATGTTCAGATTATACTTGTATGTTTATATATATATGATGATGACTGTAATAATTTTTCTGAATTGAACAAATGCTGCTGTAGATACTCAGAGATTTCCTTTGTTACTGATATCCTTTCCTAAGCAGCATCATCCTCTTATTTGTACGATCTTGGAGTCAATTCCCCATAGGAACATGACTCTATGTGGCCAAAGAGCCACGTAGGGTCATGTCCCTACGTGGACTTTAACTAAGATGTGCTTACCTTAACAAATTCTGCCGTCGGCTATTTTGGACAAGATAAATGCAGCCCGCACGATCTCTCTCTCTCTCTCTCTCTCTCTCTATAAATATATATATGTACGTATCATCATAAGAATGATTAAGGATGTAATTAATATCAGAGATAAGAATGATTATATATATATATATATATATATATATATATATATATATATATATATTACAAATTCATGTGCTTAAGTAAAATATACTTCACTTCTACCGAAGCTATAATTTAACACAAAACCATAACAACCTACAACATGATGTAGGTTGCTAGAAATAAATAACTAAATGAAATGAAAATGACATGACAGTAAATTGAATGAATCAATATTTCAAAGTGCATATTCTCCGAAGGAACACAAGAATGCAGAAACCCAAATCCAATTTCCTCCAATCTCTCAATCCTAAAAGTCCTCTACAAGGCTACAAACCATTATTTCTACAAATCACAAATAACTGAAGTCATTCCTCTTTGTGCAAAGATATCCAAAGAAGAAATTAAGCATTGTTCTCTAACACATAACCTACAACATTCTCTCAAAACAACTTGCAAAAAAACATGAAATCAACATGCTAGCACTGACTTAAGAAGATGGTCCACACAAGCAAGGCCGCCCATCCATATTGTAGAGGGTCTATCATTGATTCACTAAGGATTGCAAACTATTCTCACTCATAACACTATCCTTCTCATATTATCCAACACCCCACCAAAGTTACATCCATGGCTCATTCAAGACAACTAGCATCTCTCATAAATATAAGGTCTCATTTATTCAACACTCAATCTTATATTTTGTGAGATAATAATACTCAAATATCTCTCTAATGTCACTAGTAATAAACTCATTACCTTCAAATTTTCAATAATTATCACAACAAAATGACATTCCTAATGATGCATGTGCATCTCATAATCTAAATTAGCATATGCACTAGAATAATGAATATACTTCTCTTGAAACTTCTCAGTTAGAACTTCAACGTTACTGGAGATGACATCATAAACCTCCAAGGAAATAAGTAGTGAAATTTCTTTGGAAACAATCTGATCACTATCTAAAAGATCCTTTATACACACAACGTAAGAACCTCTTGCTATTGAACTTGGCATCACAATCTCATCTTAACCATTAATAAGAGTTATTCTAATATCAAATGCTTAGATGTGTCCTCAACTACAGCCTTGACATAAAAAACTTGTCTTGGAAGCATTAAAAATTTCATATATTTGATTACCTATCAAGCTTACAACTTATAATAACCTAACATTTGTTGCTCATACTCTTTACAACAATCATATTCTACCAAATTTAAATTTTATTTCCTCAATAAGTTATTTGACCAAACTCCAACTTTACTGCCTTGATAAGTGGTGTTGTAGAGTCCCCTAAAATGCTAACAGCTATATTTAATAAATAATTGCACATTCAAACTCAAATAAAGCACATGCTACAATTTTATAAGAATGTTATCTTCTAGCACACCATTACCACAACCAACAATGGAACAAAATGAATTATCAACTAGATAATCTTATCATCGTCGACTTTGCCAAGCTTTTAAATAAACTTCCATCTTTGGCCAAATGAAGGGTGCAATTGAAATTCACAATAAACTCGCATTTTGAAGTCTATGCACATACAATATGAGCTACAATGAATTAAATATTCACACTCAAATCATGTACATGGCAAAGATGCTTATTAAATACTGTCTTCTCAAGCATTATTACCATATGATTTGGGATGATAATCATAGATTTAAAGGACCCATATGATATGACATGCGCCTTCAAATATTATTAAGTAAAAGGTATTATTGTATGTTATATGTTAATAAAGTTATTATTGTATGTTAGAAATGTCATGTACAGATCGATCGAGCATGTGTTTACTAGATTGAGAATTACAAAGGTGACTAGACAAACAAGTTGTAAGGAAGCTAAACATTTGGACAACACTCAACAACGTGTTGAATTGCTCATTTTTTTTATACAATTTGCATATTTGTTATTTATTGAATTGTACAACCTAACCAAACCATTCCATGTGGCAATCACAATATGTCACATTGAATCTATCTATCAACATCATCTTCATAATATTGTGTTACCCTAAAATTTAAACCAAAAAAATTTAACCAAACCATTCCATATAGCAATCACAATATGTCACATTGAATCAAATTGTCAACATTATCTTCATAATCTCTTGTTTAACCTAAAATGTAAAGCAAATAACATGAATTTTCACCTAGCCGGGATCAAAGTTCCAAACTCTTCTCAAGCTACCCTTATCACATAGGGCATGTCAGTCTCTCAACAACTACTATGACAACAAAAAATTAGGAAACTATGGTTTTAACAATTTCTTGCAATGAATATGCCTCACCAAGCAAGGATCAAAGTTCCAAACTATTCTCAAGCTACCCTTAGTACATAGGACATGTCAGTTTGTCTACAACTACTACGACAACAGACAATTAGTAAACTATGGTTTTAACAATTTCTTGCAATGAATATGCCTCCTTATCCAACTGTCGTAATGAATACAAGTATGTAATACACACTCCACAATGTCACTTAGTCGCATGCTCCTCTCCATAATCATAGGTAGTCTTAATGAGGCAAGCTTAGATAATCTTCCAAAGCAAAGTTGAGGGTTTATGTAGGAAATTTTTGGTGATCCAAAATTATATGTACAAATCTTTTGGTGAATTGGAAATGGACCCCTAGTAATTTTCACAAGAAATACTAATATGTAGTCAAGTTTAATCCATGTTGCTGCTAAAAATGACTCCACATAGAATCCCTCTACCTCCTATAGAAACAAATCCTCACATCCACAAAGCCACATGAATTCAATTTATTTTTTTTAAATACTCAACTTTGTTTCTCTATAAAGAGTGGATACCTTGACTTCTAAATTTGCCCTTTTCTAATTGAAAATGTCAAAGATCCATTTTAGACAATTTGACCTTTAAAGATGAATGAAGTAACCACTACAATAAGAAATCGGCAATCCTAGCTCCATAACAACAAAGAATCAAATTTGGATGGTTTTAAACCACAAGCCCTAGAACCATGTCAATTAATACACATGGTTCGTATCAAATAGAACTTTTAACTCCACAAGTAAAACAGTTGAATGCATGAGAAACACCAAAACAAAAAAATTACTTTATATTAATAGAAATTAAATTGGAATGCATTATATGAATCGATGAGATGCATTATGTTCATTTACACAATCCTTAAACAAATGGCAAAAGGATATAATAATAAAATGTAATTTGCACAAGTAGGCTCCAAACATATTACATATGACCCTAATAAGTAAGCATAAGATAAACATATAAGGAAGGAATCAGTTAATCCATGTGTCCCAACAAGATGGTTTTAACAATATGACTAAGGGAAAGAAAATAAAAATTGAAAAAACATTAAAAGTATAACAAAGGAACCGTTACCTTAAAGAGCCCCAACAACATGGGCATTACATTCTAACAATATGATTTGGGACAAAACAATAAAGAATTTATTTATATTCATAAGAATTACAAGGTGTAAAATGCAATCAATCAACTTTTGTCTTTCCCAAGTTACAAACAAAATTTATTACTCTCAATATATTAGTAAACAAGACATGGGCATAAAGAATAAAAAACATGTTTGAATGTTCAACTACAGATTTCAAATAGGTTTAGCTGGAGAGCAAAAGCCAAATCCAAAAACACATTTAATATGGCTATAATTGTATTTTCAGAGATTGAACTGAATTTCTTTTTTAGTCAAGCCTCTACCACTTTTGCTTTATGCACTCATTTGCAACAAGACAAGTCCACTACAAAGCCATTTTCCAATGTCTTCAAGCATGTATTTTAAACTCGATCACTTGTTGCGTTAGTTTTAATCTATTAGAATATTGTTAAGTTTCTTTAATGGTTATATTAGTAAGTCTTTAGTTTACTAGGCAATTTCTATTTTCGGCTTGATTCATGATTGTTTCTTTTAGAAACATCGTCTTTGTAAATCTATATAAGGAGATTTCACCTCCTTTGTTTAGTACAAAATCAATTACCATAACATGGTATCAAAACCAATTGGATTTTTCAAAATTTGATGAGTTTTTTAATTTAAAAAAATCATGACCCTCCTTTGATTTGGGATTTTCCTATAAATTTGCTTTTTGATTTTTGCTGTTAGAGACTCTTCTAAAAACCGTGTTTTTTTAATCATCTGAAAAGAGGGCTTTTTTGTTCTTGCATTCATATTTTTCTACTACAAATCTAAGCCTGCATCCAAGTGTTTCTCTATCTTGTTTACAATCTCATATTCACGGTATTTGTGAGACCATTTTTCCTATGTTATGGAGCTCCAACCCATGTCTTTGGTTTCCTCAAACAAAAATCGTCATATATTTGTTGTAACAAAACCAATTATTTCATTCCATGAAATCGTAATTTTGTTTTGGGTGCAACTCACACAAAATTGTTTTTTGTAGCTTTGGTCTACATGGTTGTGTTTTTTGTTACCACAACTTCTTTGCCTCTGTTCTTCCTGCGACAACTTCCTATTTGGATTTGTCGATTTCTTGCATATTCGGCTAGGGCACAAGATCCATGCTCTTGGCTCACACAACTTGTTTTCTTGTGAAAATAACTGTTTTTTCTACATTTGGTGTGCAAACTTTTGTTTTTCAACCCCAATGACCCAACAAATTTGTGGATTTATGTGTGTTTGTCTCTTGTATAACAAAGGACTTTTTGCTTGATGGGTTTTCTACATACTCAAGCTTTTGGAAGGGATCTTTGATTTTAGGGGTTGTGATATCTTTTCTAAATATATTATATTGGTTTTTTCCTAACACAAATGTTTTGTTAGGTTTAATATATTTCCTTCCTCAAAATTATATGTTAGGTTTTAATAATCTTTTCCTCAAAAATTATTTGTTGGGTTTTAATAATTATTTCCTCAAAAATTATTAGTTGGGTTTTGTCGTTTTTCCTCAAATATGAAACTTTGTATTTTCTAATTCCATGTCTTGGACTTGTTGTTTGGTTTTGATTGATTTATCACATCAACAATCATGTTTGGATTTTCCAATTTTTCTCCTCAAAAATTGTGACTTCTTGTAGTCTATATTGAGTTGTAGCTCTCATCTAAAAACCTTCTTGGTGAATCATCTTTTGTAGTATGTTTTGAGGCATCATGCCCTTCTACAAAAATTTGGGGCATTTGTCAATTCTTCCTCAAAATTATGGCAACTATCTCGATGTGTGTCTTTGGCTATAGGGAGGGACAACTCTATTATCCAACATCAAGTTGGTCATTTTGTGATGATTTATGGTCAAAAGTTTGGCAGATAATTAGAGGGTTAGTGGCAGACCCATTACAATGGCAAAGTCAATGGCAAGATCTTATCTCTTGTTGCAAAACATTTTGAAGAAAGGGGGCATCCTTCTCTATTTTTTCTAAATGGATTTTAGCTACTCTTGGTCATCAACATGTTGTTGAACCACGGAGGGTCTTAGCAGCAGCAAAATGTTATGAAAAAATTATGACCACAAGAGATGTACAATCTTTTGCAAGGTAGTTAGACGACAACCAATCAAGGGAGGGTATTAGAATATTGTTAAGTTTCTTTAAAGGTCATCTTAGTTAGTCTCTTATTTTATTAGGCAAATCCTATTTTCATCTTTAGTTCAAGAATATTTCTTTTAGAAACATTGCCTCTATAAATCTATATAAGGAGCTCTCATCTCCTTTGTTTAATACAACATTGGTTTACCATCCATATATATATTTACAAAATTCCTAAGTTAACGATTTGGATGCAGATTTGGGAGCGGATACAGGATGCGAGGAAAAAAATTGGAGGCGGATACAAGAGGAACAGTATATATATTTAATATATATATATATATATATATGAAAAGAATGCAAGAAATATACAAAAACAAATCGTTTGATAGTATGACTATGATACTTCACCCTTTATCAAAATTGAAGATATTTCAAAATTCATATGATATATCAATATGTGTTTGTTCAACATCAGAGTTTAGTCTTAACAATAAGTTCCAATAGGTTATGTTCAAGATTCCAGCAAAATAAAAACTTAGTTCATGATTGAAGATTCAATAAACTAATATACATCAGAGTCTAAATCATAAGGATTCACAAGAAAATCCACATTCTCATCATCATCTCCAACTGCTGAAAGATCATTAGAGGACATGCAAACAAAAATAACTCTAGGTGTTTTTTATTAGTTTTCTGGGCATTGGGCCCATGGATTCCTCTAGATGCATCCGGAGGCCTGTGGCTGGCTTCTAGCTAGAATCCACAAGGAATCTAAACGTATTTTCATCATCTCCAACTACTGAAAGATCATTAGAGCACATGCAAACAAAAATAACTTAAGTTTGGGTTTTTTTATTAGTTTTCTAGGCGTTGGGCCCATGGATTCCTCTGGATGCATCTAGAGGCCTATGGCTGGCTTCTAGCAAGAATCCACAAGGAATCCGAACATATCCACCTCCAAACTCACCTAATCTGGGGACGAATCAGTATCTTAGCAAAATTCTTATATGCAAGAGCACTAATCAAATTTGTGTCAATGTTGCAATTGTTGTGGTTAAAAATTAGTGGTTTTTCAATTGGTGGGATAAGTCACCAACATCCCATGATTTTGTTCATTAAAAGGAGGGGAAAGCACATATTGATGGAGAATATGTACAAATTACAGATGACCAATCTAACCATCACACAATGGTTTAACATGTTAAGCAAGGACAAATGAATATCCAAAGTCAGCAACCTGCATAAAACAATAGAAAAACACCAAATTCTATTCCTCACACCAGTTTATGAGTGGCACACTTAAACAATGACCCATACACTCATAAAACACACATCAATCGCCTCAAATATCTAATCCCATGTTTAAGATAAGATAAAGGCATTCCCAACACTAGTTTATGAGTGGAACATTTTAACAATGACCCATGCACTCATAAAACATGCAACAATTGCTTCAAGTATCTAATCCTGTGTTTAAGATAAGATAAGGGCTGAGCATACAGAAACTAAATGCATGCTAAAAAGATTGCATTTGGATTTAATGAACAGAATTTGATGTTGGTAAAGAATGGGCTTGCCCAAATGGATACTCATGTCATATCATCAATCCCACAAAATACCATTCATCACTTAATTACATACAAACTGTGTTTAGTGGGCATCAAGAGTGTGTTTAGTCATTTGCATTCATTGTATAGAACAAGAAGGTTATTGTTTCTACATAGACAAGAACATTGTATTTTCTTTTCATTTTCCAAAGAACATTTTCTCAATGAAACCATTAATTTTACTCACCATTTTAGAGGGGATAATTGATTGTTAAATGTTACTTCAAACCAATTCAGTTATGTAAGCATATTACTCAGCACATGGTGCAACTTTTGAAAATAATTTCAAGCCATTCAAAGTGCTTCACCACCTTGATTCGGCTTGTTTTTACCAAAAATTAAAAGTGAAATTCCATTTTAAATATATGTCGAGCCTCTTAATATTAAATTATTTCAATATAAATTGCAAAGATTTTATCTTCATTAAATTTCTTCTATTCCTGCAAAGTAACACAATAATCTACTGCAATCTCATTTACAGGTCCTTCTAGAGCTTCATAGAACTTCACCCGAAAGTGATCACAAGGAAAACTAAAATATACACTGTGTCTGGCATATGCACCTATAACTATTAGAAACTATGTGTGTGTGTGTGTGTGTGTGTGTGTATTGGAGGTTCAAATATCTACAATTTGGAAAACAAAATGCTAAAATTTCTGCAATAAGTTGCACAGTCGTTAAACCCTCCCACTGCTAGGATCATCTTAAAGTCATCCTTGTAAGCAACCGTCCAAGCAGGATTCTGGGAAAAGGTTTGCTTATGCGTAGGACTTTATTTGACTTCATGGAACTACCATGAACCCCAAAAACGACAAGATTGTAATCTCCAATGAAAGTTCATAAACATGCAGCCAACAGTCATAAATCAGGCGACCCTCGTTTCCAGTTTATTGCGTTGTGGAATCAGTGCATGACAAATTACAGAAGTCTAAAATTTGGAACAGCGTACAGTACAAATTTCAAAAGTCTGAAATTTTGATCAGCTTGCAGTCAATCACGGTATAAGTTAAAACTTACGTAGATCTAAAAAAAAAAAGGGTGTCCCTTGTGGTGCAAAGGAGCAAAAAGTATACACACCACTTAACCTATGTGCCATAAGTAACAATAAAGGCACTCTCAGTGTCCGCCGCACTAAAAGGCGCACTTCTGCAAAATCAATTTTTAATCTTCAGAGGTAAAGGACCCATGAGGGGGCTGAGAAGTTTTGAAAAACAATACGAGAGCTGCGAGCACATTGCACCAGTCTAAGTTCTTTAATAGAGGTGGCCAGTTGAGCCTCCTCTACAAAAGCCTTCACGGCCATGTCTAATCCAAGTCATCGCATATTTAGCAGCTAATATCAACGATTAAGTACCAGAAAAAGTCTCAAGCAAAGAATGGAGCGAAAAGAACCGCCATGGTCAGAGTCAATAAGGCTCAAAGTCAAAAAGAAAACAACATTCTGTGAAAGCGGACAGACAGACAGGCATGAGTATTATGTACTCACGATAATTTAGTCCCGAGAGCGGCATGAAAGCGGGTGAGAGTGGACATGAACAAATCTCTGTTTGCAATGACCTCCTCGTGCTTTGCAAGCGCCTCTGGATAGACAGCAGGATGGCGACACAGCTGCATTTGCATCGCCTCCGGCTCACTGAGGGGCACGGTCACATGGGCTTCTCCTGTTCCTGCCGCTTCCGCAAGAGTGGAAGTACCTGCCGTGCCTGTGGCGGAGCATATCATTTCCATTGTCGCGGTCACATCAGAGGCCTGTGTGCACACCACTGTAGTCGTCAATGGCGCCCCCACTGTGGGTCCTCTTGTTATTTTATAAGCCTGCCTTTTGTCCAATACCAACAGAATATGTTTCTCGGACTCAGATTTTCCCAGACCTTACAAATCATACGGCCATTGAAAAGACTTACACAGCAATGGTGGGAAAGCAAAATCCCAAACTCACATCAGCAAACCAGCCATCAACTCACTTTCTCAGTTAAATCTGCGAGAAACCAGGCCATTGATGTCGCTTTTGATTTACCCCTTTCTTTAACAAACCCTTCTCCATTAAAAACCATTTCTTTTTTCATTCTGAACAAAATGATGAACCAACTCTCAACTCCCTTTGGTTTCCCCGTAAATTCAAAAGGTCCCCATTTTTTTTTTCGGTTTTTTCCTCCTCCGGTCCGACGGAGAATCTGAATTTACAGTTTACGCACAAATTTTATTATAATTTTTATTTGTAAGTCATATCCTTTCTTTAAAAAAATTATTAATTAATCAGAGCAGGTGAGCTCAACCTAATTATTGGTTCGCTAAATAAGGTGGGATTTCTAATACTCAAGTAATGGTTATCTTTAGCAGTCTTTGACATCTCAAACATTTGGCTTTATTCAAAATTTAGGGAGAGCAGTGCAAATTACGCTAAAACGCCGCTAACTTTGGGGAGTAAATTTTTTTAAGCATGCGGCGGAAGGATATGCTTGGGAAATTGTGTAGTTGTTTATTGGGTGAAAAGACTCCAAATCTACACACTACACTATTATGATTTCCCCCCACTACTTATTGCACTTTTGCTTAAATCACTCCATATGCTCCCTCTAGAATGTTATGCATGTACTTTGAACCTCTTAAATTTTATATAATCTTTTCTATGGTTTCTTGGTGATTAAATTTGAATTTTATTTCGTTTTTCTTCTTATTTGAATTTTATTTGAATTTTCTTTTCATTTGTATTTTTGAGAAGGGTGAGTGAAACAAGTGTGGCTTTTGGTTGATTTAATAAATTTCATTTGGTGTCTATAACAGTTTCATTTAAGGATGATTTTGATTTTTATAATTATTGGATGATTTTGAAAAAGTGTAATTGGATTACAAATAATTAATGAATTCAATTGGATATCTATGGCTCACTTAAAGGATAACTTTTAATTCACATGACTTGACAATTACAATAATTACAAATCCTTAATTGTGGTAGTTTAGTTAAACATTAGTTTTTAGTTTAGATGATTTGATGGATTAGATTTAGTTAAACATTAGTTCTTGGTTTAGATGATTTGATGGATTAGATTCGTCACTAATGATATTTTAGCTAAATGATCATTTCTACTTAAATGGTTTGAATAGTGGATGCCCTACTTGTGATAGCTTCGTTAAATGAAGATTTTTCATTTAGATGACATGTTGGATGGGTTCCCTACTTATATTAGCTTAGTTAAAGAACGACTTTTTATTCATATGTATTTTTATAATTTGTCTTATGAAGATAGAGATGTCAATATTTATAGCCTATAGTTAGCCTCAAAAAAAAGTTGAACACGAGAAAGAAGACTTGAATGAAACAAAAATCAATTGAATAAACAAATGAAATATCAACATGCATGCATGTTAGAATAATAACAAAGAAATAAAGATATTGGTTATACATAAATTATGCTAGTTTATTCAAAAAAATTATATTAATGAATTTAACTTCACATATATTGAGACAAACATTGCTTGTAAAAAAAAGATGCTCATGATCTAATTGAAAAGTCATTCATATCATATCATAAAATAAGTAAATGAAAAAGACCAAAAGAAAAATATGTATCTATAATATAACTTATTAGTTAAATCAAGAAAGAGTAAAACTTAGGCTAACATATAGATTAATTACATAAATAGATTAGTTACACTTCCTTTACAAAATTTATTTTAAAAGACATATAGAGAGAGAAGCAACAATTAAATATAAAATATAATAATAATAATAAAGAAAGACGCTTATCTCTTGAATTATTAACAAGGTAAGCATTAAAAACTTTCTCTATAATCCAACTATTTTTAAAAATGCTTAAAAGTCATCCTTTCACTTGTGACATCTCGCCAAAAAAAACTTTACCCTTGGACAACCAATTTTTAACTTTTCGTGGACGACATTATTATTAGGACCACATTATTTATTACCAACTCAAACCTTATCTCTTGATTAAATATTTTATAATCTTTCAACGACACCATTATAGTTCACGGTGATTCAATGAAAAAATAAATAATTATTATATTTTTATAAGTGATTCAATGACAGAAATGAATAATTTATGATTTATGAAAATGAACGTATTGGATTTATCGAAAAGACCCCACACCACTAGATGGTGACCATATACTTTTTTCATTATTATTATTTTTTCATTTTGAACGAATTATATAAGTCGATTCCATGAAGTCCTTTTAACCTTTTTCAACGGGTCGTCAAACAAAGAATGAAGAGGTTTAGGACATGGATAGGTATTTCGATGCATTATCCAAGGTACGGCACATATATGGATTAAGTTTTGACAAATGATGGAGGAGGATAAAAGTGGTATTTATGGTATTTATTTGAAATTGTTGGTCTGAAATAAAGGAAAGGTTTTGTATTCGTCATAACAATTTTTCATACATTTGATTTCGTAATCATTGAGACTGACCTTTTAAGAGATTGGAGGTTCTTTTTGAAAAAAGTAAGTGTTCTTGTCAATTTTGGTTTCACAATCAGTACAAGATAATGACAAGTGATGGTTTTGTTGCGAAACCAAAAAGTGATTCATGAAATTATAATTTCTTCATTGAATAACTCTTTATATTTTTAGCTTCTTTACTATGTTAAACATAAAGAGCATGTACTCAATGTTTTTCACTATTGGCTCTCAACTCACTTTGTTTGTTGTACCTATTTCAATAGTCTATTGTTATGCATATGGTATATTTGTACATGACAGATGACAATTTCACCTAAGCCTTGACTAGACCTAAACCCAACACATCCCAAATACCTATATCTAATAGATATAATTAGTATCATCTATGTTAGGTCAAACCTATAGGTGTGGATTTGAGCTTAAGTTAAAATTGTGACTGATGGAGCTTCAGAAAATTGTTCTTCAAAATAAGTCATTTCCTATTTTGAAAGGAAGAGTTGCAATATAGCGATTTTTACATTATTTTGGATAAGAGGAATTTATAGGATAGCAAAGATCCAAAAATTCAAAGTATTAGATAGGTGGTAAAATGGAGGTTCCGACTTCGCAATTTCAGAAGTGAAGTAATCATGCCTGTCTGATTTTGCAATTTCACTAAGTATCAAATGTCATCTTTTTCATTTTTTCAATTTCACATCAAACATAATTTCACTTGTCCAATTTTGTGATTTTGCGGCTCATGCTTTTCTGTGGCTCATGCTTTTCTAATAGCTCGATCTCATGATTTCATAAATAATGAAGTAGTATTATCTCGATTTTGTGACTTTGCACAAGGAAGAATTCTTCAGAGCTATAAATGTGAAAATCGATGTTATGAGGAAATATGAAATGCCTCATGACAGGACAAGCGTGTGAGATAGCCAAGTATATTTTATTTGTCTTAAATTTGCACTGAATTAGATTTGACAATTTCTTTATATTGGCACATGTGGATAGTTGGTCAAATTTAATGCATCTCTTGACCATTGTTAAAAAGACATTATGAGATCACTCGCAACCAACATTCTTGTAGTGCAATTTTTGTGTTTCTTGTGTGCGGGTTTCAAAGTTACTTTGCCATGGAATTGCCAATTCAAGCTTACGATACTGAGGATGACCAAAAGCCAGTCATGTAAAAAGATTTGATTTTGGCTCGGGAAGACTAGTTGGATGTTCTCAATAGCATGTATGTAGCTTCCTAGGCATTATGAACTAGTTATGCAAGTTATATCAGTGACACCAGTGAGTTGGAGCTTGAGGAAGAGAGGGTCGAGGTTCATGATATTCTTGCAAAGTTCTAGGATCTTCAAGGCAACCAACATTTTGATAAAATTATCAACATGATGTGAGAATTATAGTTTTCTTTGAAATTTTATCAACTCTATTGTAAATATTAATGAGTGATTTCAATTAGTTATTAGATAGTTTCTTCTGTAAAGGTTTGAAGCTTTTTGCACCCTTTCATTTTCTATAAGAAAGGGTACTAGGACCTTGGAATATATAGGAATTAGCAACAAAAAATATGATTATATAAAAGAGAATACAAATAGATTGTACATGCACAACATAGAAGATATATTACAACCAGTCACAATCAATTGTACTTATTTTTGGAATCAATAAAAATACCATGTTTTTGCTCTAAAGATTGGAAATAGATCATCAATATTGTTATCTATAGAGTGCTCTTATGGATTCATATTGTTGTTGATAGAGTGAAATTGCAACAAACCCTAAAAAAGTGAAACTCATATGCATGTGTATGTTTTTGCATAATTGTTCTTCGTCCTCTGAAGTTAAATTCAATTAGTTAGGGTTTCATGACTCCAAGTTCTTCATCCAGCAATTGATAGTAGTGTGCATGTCTCCAAATATTTTGACATTTATACTAAATACTATAATTGACGTTATTCTCCCAATGGAAAAGGAATGGTCTTTTGTTCCTTCTAAGGAAATGTACAATTTTGTGGAAGGTGATATTCCTTATCTTGCCCATTATTTATATATTCAAATTTGATTTCTCCTTGAGAAGATACTTGCCAACTCAAGAGTATCAGTTATAAAGTCTACATTATTAATCTTTAAGCTTGCCTTAAGGAACATTGACATAGGTACAACCCACCTAGGTTTGCAAAGCCTAAAGTGCGGAGATGGAATAAGTTGTAATTTAGTCTTCTTCTTTGGGCAAGGTTGTGTTGATATTCTGAGCATTGAGCAAGCAAGTCTCGTAGGAATCCAACCAACAATTTTGAGAACCAACAGATTGGTTAATCTACTGAGGAGAGTTTCTCACAATTGTGATTGTGAAGTTACCCAAGAATTTTAGTTTCAAAGACCATAGAAAATAAGTTTTTACACTCTTCTAGAGGGAAGAACCTAGACGATCTAGTGATTGATCCTCTAAGAAGAGGTAGTGACTCTATTTTGAATTTATGAATATATGTGTTCATGAATGATCAACTATTAATAGTGAGAAGAATGGTATAAATAGACATCTATCCCTAAAATTTATGTGGGGGAGAAGATCAATTCATTCCTAAACAAAACATCTTGAATACACTCCTAAGAAGAGGAATAGAAAAGGCAAATAAACTACTAATATGTCATTCATGGGGTATAAGTCAAAGTTTTTCAATAGAGAAAGAAAGTTCTATGTTGATGATCAAAACAATAATGAAAAAGGAGAGGAAAATCCATTTCATAATTTTGGTTCATCCATGAATCAGGAACATCCTAAAACTCATCAAGTAGATGATGGAACTAATGAGGAAGGAGGTGATGAAGATGGGATTAATAAACTCACAAAAGCTCTCCAAATTTTGTTATGTCCAAGAAAAGCACCAAAAGCTGTGAGGAAGGTTCCCAATGAACTATTGGAAAGAGCATGTCTCAAAACAGATGAAATCATCAATCCAAAACAAGTGGGAGAGAACACAATGAAAGAAAAAGGTGAATCCTCAAAATATACCCCTCCTCATAAAAATAGAAATTCTTCATTTAATACTATGCATTAGAATTGTTTGTATAATAACAATAGAGAGACATGTCATGTCCCTAATTGAAACAAGAATCAAAGGGATAGGACTGATGGTGATTGGATGAAAGACCATATTAATATCAAAACAATATGGTGAATAATCAAAGAAGACAAAACTGTCTCCACATAAATCAAGGAGTAAGGGCTTCAATGGTAATTTAAAGATATAAATAATTTGATTTCACTGGGATAGTAGGTTTTCCAATTTCTATATCAAATGATTTGAGAACCGCTATACCTAAATTTTCTAGAGAAGAAAATCAATCCTTTGAAATACATGTGATTAATTTAAAGAACATTGTCAAATAATTTGAACAACATAATGAAGATGTTTTTATGAAATTATTTTTCTAAATCATTAACCAATAATGCTACTAAGTGGTATAGAGGGCTCTCTAATAAATCTACATCAAGTTGCAACAATTCGTTGATTTATTTCTTAAGCAATTTGGGAATCATTTTGATACTTCTTTTGCCTCACATGAATTAGCTAGCATCAAGAAAAATGCAAATGAATCAATAGTTGAGTTTAATAAAGTTCTAAATAGAATACCATTAGATATTAGACCTCTTGATTCATTCCTAATAAATGTTTACCTAGGTGCTCTGAAAGTAAGACTTGCTATGAGATAAGGTCACATAGACCAAGCACATTACAAGAAGCTTTGAAGGCTGCAATGAAAATTGAGAATGACAGAAGGGTTGCTGGTAAATTTGGTAAAAGAGATGATCCAAGATTATTTGATCCTTAAAATCCTAATTCAAGCAAGGATGAAGATAACATTGACAAAGTTTTGGGCATGATCAAAGATCTTCATGTCAGGTATATTAAGAATGAGGGAACACGATCTAATAGGAATGACAAATCATATTACAAATTAGATAGATATAGACTACAAGACATGCCTTAGAACACATCTTGAAAGGATGGCAAACCAATAAAGACCAATGAAACTCTTGATCCTTTGAAGAAAAATAATAAATATGTTGAAAATCATCCTTGGTGTGAAGCGTGTAAATTACCTCATATGCCAAAACTATGTTTGGTAGCAAGAAGCATATTAGAACAAGAAATTCACCTAGGGAATGATCAGTCTAATGCCCCGCCAAGGAACCCAAAAGAAGATGATCTAAAATTTCACCAAGTTTGCCAGACATTTTTTGTAAAGATTAAACAACAAGAGAAACATAGTGGAAGCAATAACTCACACACATACAACAGTCCATATACATATTACATCTCTTAAGGGTCCCATGACATTGAATCACATACAAGTTTTATTAATACTAAATCTGATACATAACTACAATCCACATCATAATATAATTACAAGTACAAATCTAATTAAATAATATACAATTACATAGGATGCCACTTGGCATAACTAGAATGCATACTCATTCGTTGTACAAGTCACAGGGTATGAAAAGCTCAAAGAATATACATCATGAATAAATACATCATCTCATAAGATCTCTAATAATCAAATACAATACAACATAATATTACCATCCATTAGAAACACAAGATCAGAATGAAAGGAACAACTACACAAATATGTCCAGCAACGACATCCAATTTTTGAATCTCAATGGTATAAGAAACACTACCACCCCACCTCATGGAACCTAAATGGTCCAATTCCACCATGCTGAGGAGATAATCTCAAGTCTCATATAGATATCAATCCTAAAAGTCATAACCAACATCTAGGTCAAGGAAAACCTGATAGCAATCTATCTCAAAGGTATCTAGACATAGATGGCATCAAAACCCAAAGGCAAAAAAGACACGTAGTAAATATACTATGTAAGTGGGCAAGTGTCATTACATAAGTCAACTTTGAGGTTACCCTGGCAACCTCTATGGACTCTATCCCCATATTGAGTCTATTTGGCATTAATGTCCTTTCATATAGACAAGGTGTACTAACAAGGCAAGGTCACAACCAAGCATCCTCTCTACTCCCATCCTAGCCTGTACTAGCAGTTGAGGCATGGGCGAGGAAAAACTGCTAACTATTTTTAATTCATTTTAAACCCATTTAATGAAATGTTATCACTTACTAAAACAACCTACAATGGGTTACCCATGCAGCCTCTTTAGGGCTCCGACCTCCAATGCAAGCCACTTCCCAACATACATAAAGAAAACCTATCCTAAGCTCAAAAATAGCAAAAAGTCTCATAAGATCACAAATACCACATCAATTCTATACGTGCAACTGGAAATCACCAAAATATAATTGATTGAAACTCATAGATTTCACCAAGAAAATCACCATATAATCATTGATCCATAACTCAAAGATCACATCACAAAACCATGAGATCACATAAATATCATAAAATATCAACTCATAGGCCTCTGGTAAACATCCAAAATTGGTCAACATACCAAGTCAACCCCAAACCCAACACAAGTAAAATGTACATCACAACAAGTGTAGTTTCATAAAGTTTTTGGTTTTGAAAACATAAGATTTTGATTTACAAATAGGGTTCCAGATTTCCATTTCCAAAGTGTCATAAATACTAAGGTTTTTGAGATCATAATTATTCCAAAGTTCCTTAGTATTAGAAATCATTTCTATATAAAACTAAACCATCTAAACAAAACCCGAGTTTATTAAAAACAATTGATTTCCCCAATTGAATTGTAATTATCAATTTACTTCATAAAAACATGTTAATAGTAAAGTAGTTAATACAAGATTAATTAAATTACTAATATTAAACAATTTATGTAATTAAACATTATTATCATTATTTAATAATTATTATCAAATATTAAATAATGATATTTTTTAACTTATTAATAAAATAATATATTTGTAATGAATTATTAAAAATAATAAATATTAAATTACATAATTTAAAATTTACTTATTAATATTAATAATAATAATAGCTGATGGTGGAGCGATGGAGGAAACTAAGGTTTTGAGACTATGGTGGCAAAGAACGATTGCAGCTTGGCAAGGGATTTCGAAGTGGGGTTTAGCTTCCATGGAAATCCCCACGAAATTAACTAGGATCTTGATTTGGGCTGAGGATTTTGCACCTCAAAGAGATGAACAAATTATCCCACAAGGCAAAGTGGTTGGTAACAATTGGAAATGGGTCAAGCGGGAGGAGGAGTGCCAGTTGAATGTGGCCTCTATCATGAAGGATTTCCCGATGAACATGGATACCAAGGTGAGTAATAACCAAGTGGATTCATAAGATTGGAAGGCTACAGTGTCATTGCTAAGGGATAGGGCTTTCTTCATGAAATGGGGAGGAGGATGGCCTTCACTAATCAAAATGAGAAGGTGGGTTGAAGATAACTAGGGGCCAAAACCCATGATCAAAACTTTGACAAATAGTTTTTTTCCTAATCATAATGGACTAAACACAGGAAAAAACAAGGGTAATGTTTAACAGACATTTTTTGATGGATGGAGTGGGATTCTTTATTAAAGATTAGGTTCCAAACTTTAACCCTAAACAAACCAAGGTGGAAGAGGTTCCTATATGGATTAGGTTGTATAATCTTCCTCGTCAATACTGGAATAAGGACATTTTCAAGATGATAGACGATAATTTGGGATAGTTTATCAAAGTAGATGAAGCAATAGAATAGAAAGATTTCGGTCAATATGCAAGGATCTATAGGAGGGAGACTTTGAAAATGACCTTACAAGGGAGTCAATGATAACATAACAACAGAAGAGTCATGAGGAAGAGGAGGGGAAGTTGACCTTCCTTCATCTCCTTTAAAACTAATGGTTCCTTACGTGGGGGGCATTCCAAAGATAGAGGAACTACTGGGAGATGGAGCATGAATTGAAGAGGATGGGATTGGAATCCTAGACCAACACACTATCTCCCAAACAAAAACAATCAAAGAAAAGAAAAAATAGGAAGGATCACAAAAGAAAAGAAGAAGGAAAAATAATCAACAATTGCTAGTAGATGTAGGAAACATGCAAGGTCAAACCTGTTTGAGATCCGGGAGGGACATTGTCTCTCTTAGGAAGCCATGAAGTTCCTTACATGGAATGTCAAGGGCTGCAATGCCCCTAACAAAAGATGCTTGATCAAGTGAGCTCTTGATCAAGCGAAAGCAAAAGTAGTTTGCATTCAGGAAATGAAGATGGAAGTTGAGGAAGCAACAAAGGTTTTAGGTGTAATGTAGAGATGGTTAGGTTTTTTTGTGGAGGTTGTAGGGGCTTCGAGAGGGTTGGGTATTTTATGAAACCCAAGGCTCCTAAAGGGTGAGCCTGTCATGAAGAAAAGGTACTGGAAAGCCCTTTGATTCTCTTCTTTGACAGTAAATCTTTTAAGGGTTCTAATTAATGTGTATGGACCCACTAAATCTGATGAGAAAAAGGCTATCTAGGGTGAGATATCTCCCTTTCTAGCCTCATTTGAAAATGAATTAAGGTTGATTATAGAAGCTTTCAATGCCACTTTGAGTATAATAGATAAGAAGGAGGGAGTATGTTTCTTGGGTACTATTCAGAAGGATTTCCAACACTTTGTACATAATAACCTACTCTGGGAAGTGCCTACTAAGGGGAGCCACTTCACGTGGACGAATAGGAGGAAGGGATTCTCTCATATTGAGGAGAAATTAGATAGGATTATTTTGGTAGGGGAGTGGTAGTCTTTACCTGTCATCTTTGAAGGAAGAATATTGAGACTGTCAGGCTCTAACCACTTTCTGGTTTCCTTGGTGGTTCAGCAAGATGGAATCCCAATCAAGTGCCCTTTTAAATTTGAAATGATGTGGTTCAGGGAGGAAGATTTCCATGAAAAGGTGGTGGACTGGTGGAATAGTGCACCAATTGTGAATGGTAATGAAGCATTTCAATTTTTTTCAAAACTTAGGCATCTCAAGCAAAAACTCAAGGAGTGGAATAAATTTCGCTTTGGGAATATCTTCCAAGTGAGAGTTGGGTTAGAGGCAGACCTAGCTATAGTAAAATATAAAGTTTTGGAGCATGGGATGGACGGGGTAGACTTTCAAGCTATGTAAGACTTGATGGAGAAGTACATGGAAGTTTTAAAGAGGGAAGAGATTTTTTCAAACAAAAATCAAGAGAGAATTGGTTGAAGGTTGGTGACAAGATTACAAAAATTTTCCACAGCTCAATGAAAGTTAAGTGCAATGTTAATCATATCATGTCTATTAAGAACAAAATGGGGTTCTTGTAGAGGACATGCACAACATAAACAAGGAAGTAGTGGATTTTTTCTTTGAACTATGGTAGGAGGAATAGGTGGACAGGAGAGAGGCTCAAGATAATATCTTGGGAGTATTCCATGCACCATTATAGAAAAGGACAATCAAATACTTTTGGAAAAAATTAAGATTAGTGAACTCAAGGCAATTGTGTTCAGATTAGTGACAAGGCTCCAGGATTGGATGGATTCAAGGCTTTCTTCTATTAGAGATTATGGGAGCTCCTAAAGGAGGACTTGCTAAAAGTGCTGGAAGAATTAAGGAGGGAGGGCTTTACCCTAAAAGACTTCAACAACACTTTGATTGCACTCATCCCAAAGAAAGAACATTTGTCAAGGTATTAGGAGTGTATACATATTTCTCTTTGTATTACAATTTATAAAATTATTACAAAGATATCGACAAATAGGTTGAAAGTTTTGTTGGACTTAATTATCTTTCCAAAACAAAGTGGTTTTACACCGAATAGTAGTAGATGGCATCATTTTAGCACATGAGGCAATTCATACAACCAATAAGAGAAAAAATAGAAAAATGATGCTCAAATTGGATATTCGTAAAGCTTATGATAGGGTTGATAGGGGCTTCTTGGTAGAAGTAATGAGGAAATTTGGCTTTGGGGGAGGGCGGCTAAAGTGGATCAAGAGCATGATCTCTGATTTCATAGCATTAGTGATCGTAAATAGTAGTCCTTAGGGTTTTTTTAGTATAAGTAGAGGCATCGAGCAAGGAAACCCCATATCGCCATTCATGTTCATCATCTTGGTGGAGATCCTAGGTAGATCAATTTCAAGTAAGAGAGCCATGGGGTCTTGGAAAGGTATCTTGATTGCAAATGGGGTTGAAGCTTCCACTCACTCTCAATTTGTGAATGACACTTGCCTCTTTAGGGAGGCTTCAATGACTAAGGAAAAAGCAATGAAGCTGGTCCTGGATTATTACATCATGGCTTTGGGCAGTCAATCAATTGGGAAGTGTAAACTTTATTTTTTCAATACAAAAGTGGGATTGCAAAGGATAATTGCAAGTTCTTTTGGGGTAAGAATCGAAAAACTCCCAAGAAGATTCCTTGGTACACCACTATTTGGTAGTGCAAGGAAAGGCCTCATTTGGAAAAAAAAAAATGGTAGAGAACTGCATAAAAAGGATGGACAACTAGAAAGGTCAGTGGCTCACGTTGGTAGGCAGGATAACAGTGCTCTATGCAGTCATATCAGCTCTGGCAATCTACTCTATGGCATGCTTCAAAATACCAAAGATAAATTCAAGTAATTCAATGAAGCATGCACAAGTTCTTATGGAATGGCTCACAAGAGGGGGATAAGATATCCCTTATGGCATGGTCAAAAGTATGCAAATCGAGAGGAGGAGGTGGTGTAGGGATACAGGATTGGATACTTTTAAATGTTTCCTTTGGTGCCAAATTAGTTTGGTAGGTGTTCAGCGTAGGGAATCAGAGATGGGTAAAGATCCTTAGAGCCAAATATTTAGACAACATGGAGGACAAATGCATATTGACTATGGTTGACCCTCCTTGGGGATCTGTAATTTGGAACTATATGATGAGTTGTAGAGACTTAATTTCAAATCACTTGACCTAGAAGATTGGGGATGGTGTAAAGGCAGATTTCTCAAGAGAGTCATGGGATGGGGGTTAATAGTTGGATAAATTAGGGGTCTCTGAACATCTTATTATAATGACATAACAACAATGGGGCTTCAAAGTGAGAGATCATATTGAAGAGGTGAATTCTATAAGGGGCATTCCAGTAAAATAAAAGGAGAACTTTACCCTAAATCTAAATGTTGAAGATAAGGCAAGAATGGATTAGATGTTGAAGGAATGAAAGTTAGTTTCTTTGATACTAGGGATCAATTGATTTGGAGTGGATCCAAAAGTGGAAATTATATAGTCAAGGTTGGCTATCAGCTCTTGGAGGGTACTCATAATAAAGTATTATGGGAGCATAATCTATGTTGGGACAGTGCATGCTTACCTAAGACAAGAGCGTTCACTTGGCTAGCTGGCAATGGTAAAATTTTTACTAGGGAAAGGTTGAAAAGATGGGCTTTCAGGAACCCTTTAGTTTGAGGATAAATATGGAAGAAACTATAGATCATCTGCTACTCCACTCCAATTTTTCTTAAGCGGCATGGGGATGATTAGAACAAAACTAGGATAGGCCAGTCCACTAGCAAAAACATTGCAAGGTTTGTTGGAATCTTGGCCAGCTAAGAAAAATAAACATGTTTTTGTGTCAACATGGAGGGTAATACTGGTAATAATGCTTTGGAATCTTTGGAAAGAAAGGAACAAGATAATTTTCCAGGAGGAGGAATGGTCATGCTTTGGACAACAACTAGAATGAGCCATTATAGAAGCCATATCATCAACATCGTCCCCAACAAGCTCTCAAAATGCAACATTTACAAGGCAAAACTCCCAAATGCATTCAAGCTTACCAACTATCAAATTTTGGCCTTGTAATGGGCTTTTAAAGGTTAATCTCAAACAAAAAAGGGAAAGGGTGTGTTGGCTACCACTAGAGGAAGGATGGTTAAAAATCAACTTTGAAGGGGCAGCTAACGGAAATCCAGTCGTCTCTGGTTATGGATATATAGCAAGAGATCATCAAGGAAACACCCTTTGTTTTGTGGCCAAATGACTAAGGGATTAAATGAATAATGTGGTAGAATGTGAAGCGGCTAAAGAGGCTTTAGTCTTAGGTGTTAAATTGGACATCTGTAGAGTGCATCTGGAAGGAGATTCAGAGATAATCACTAATGGAATTAAGAAAGGGAAGCTAGAAGCATGGCATCTTGACAAGCACATAAAGCAAATTAGATGCATGTTAATGGAGTTTGAGGACTTTAAGGTATCTCATGTATAAAAAAGAATTAAATAAGGTGGCAGACATGTTGGCCAACATGGGCACGAATGCAGCTTTGGAGATTCAGAATGAAATATTTGAAGACCTTGAGCTTCTCGACTCGGAACAAAGATTGGAAAACACAATGAAGGGGCCAAAAAAGTGTTTTAGGTAATTATTATAGGAGTATAACCCAAATTGAATCAATACTCCTTGCAGTATTCATGAAATATCAATCCCTCACACATGATAAAGATTGTAATTATTAAATGACACCCTGCATAGAGAAAGCTTCCAGATTGTTTGAAGTTTGTAATTTTAAGGAGGAAAGTAAGGACATTTCACAGTGTTTTCAACAGAGCGACAAAAATGGAGGCTAACTTTGCACTTGAATTAGACAACCAGACGCAATCATATGAAGGGAATATCACAAATAGGCATCTAAAGAACATTTTCTTGTTTGATGACCAAGAGTTCTTAGATGGCATCCAACAAATGTATGGATTGGAATATCTAGAATCCTAATAGAGGAGACACTCCAAATTGAATGCGGCTTCACTCTTTCTGGTGTTGGCACTGCTAGTTGGTGAGACCAAGGAGGAAGTCAGTAAGGTTATGACAACATGTGTTGACCCACAATGACTATAGGGGCTGGAGGATATTATGGACAGAGATGTTTTGGGTCTGGGTTTGGAGATGGGACATGATCCATGGAGGCTGATTGCGAGAGGGGATTCCTCAGTTCAACCCCTAATTGTTTGGTCATTGGAAAATCCACAAGGGGTACACATATCACAGGCAGAGAAATGGTGGAAGAAGATTGTGGAATTCTTGTAGGAGAAGATCTAGGTGTTGAGCAAGGAGAGGTAGGGATTTATGAAGGTGATGCTATGTAAGAGTGTGATAGCTCCAAGGGTTCCCCTGTGACACCATATTGAGAGGAGAGTTTAGAAGGATGCTAAAGATTCCACGGTGAAAGGAATGTGGCTAGACATCTCATTGACTGAAGAGATAGACACAATTGATATGGGTAGTATGCGTCGCCAAGGAACCAGTCCTCTCGATATGCCAAGGTCAGTTTAGGATGATCAGGTCATTCCAAACTTCACAAGGGAGGAGGCAGCACAATGGTTTAAAGATTGAGCATAGGTGATTAGTAGTGATTGATGGTGTCATTACCTTTGGCATCTACTACGTCTCCTTTTGGGGGTTGGGGGTGCTATTGTTTTTTGGATTGGGTGTCAATGCCCCCTTTTTTGTTTTATACCTATATAAGTCTGTGGGATAAGGAAGATAGAAGTTTGTAATGCTTTTGGCCAACCTATGCAAATGGAAATTAAATGTGATGCCTCTTTTATGATCAATGAAAATAAAAAATGTTACCTATCAAAAAAAAAAAAACTTTATTAATAATAATATTTAATTATTATATATATTAAAGTAAACTATATTATAAAATTTATTAATATAATTTTAATATAATTAAAAAAATCAAATTGCATCTTTGCATGTCTTTAAGGCCCGTTGACCGGCTTAATAAAGCTATGGTAGTGTCGTTGCTATAGCAACAACAACACACTACTTTACTACCTTAATAAAATAAAATCATAAAATTATAATACATATCTGATAGGAAAACTACATACAACTAATCAAATTCTTTATATAAAGTGCTGATTTTCTTTTCCAAACCCTACTCAAATTATAATTTCCTAAATCCATCTCATTTTCCAAAATGAGTATATTCAAACAAGGGTTTCAAATTGATTTAATTCACAAACATTTTTCAATAATGAAGAGCAATAAATTTGATAGCAAGGGTTTCCATCTGAATAAATTCTGAAAACAGATCCATACAAACACAAAGAAGATAGAGAAATTGCGAAGGGAAATTACTGTGTAAAACTCAAAAAGATCCTACCTCGATCTGATGCTAACCAGATGGATGCTTAAAGCTCGCAAGAAATCCTCGTCTTCTCGAAAACCCTCTTTCTCAAAATTTGCTCCTCCAAACCTGTGTGTGGAGAAATGAGCTCTAGTTTCTTAATAAAGAGCTTTCTCCCTTTAGGGTTTCAGTTTTACAATCACACAAACCCTTTTCTTTATTATTTTATTTTATTTTAATTTCATGTGCAAACTTTTTATATTCAATTAAAATAAAATTTATTAAATTTATTCTCTCTCTTCTTTTAAATCATAAGATGTTTTTAATAATATATTTATTAATTTAACTAATAATAATACTTGGATGTATATTGTTCTTTATCGGGTTAGAAAATTAATCATTCCAAATCCAAGATTTTTTTCTTTCATTTGCCTAAATCATCCCAACTAGCTATCAAAAAAGTGTTGGGTTTTGAAATTGCTAAACTTCCTAGCAAATACTTGGGAATCCCTTTCTTTCAAGGGTTGTGTAAAGCCTCTTATTGGGATCACATCTTCCTCTCCATTAGGGAAAGAATTGCCTCCTAGAAGGCCAAATGGATGTCTCTAGCTAGTAAAATTCTTTTTGTGAAATCAGTTATGTCCAATATTCTGAATTATTTCATGACAATTCTTATGGCTCCCAGGGTAGTTATAGAAAAGATTCATAAATGCCTTAAGGATTTTATTTGGAAAGGTAATATGGATGGGGTGGCAAAGGTTCCCCTTGTTTCATGGGACAAGATCTATCTCTCTAAAGAGTGTGGGGGGGTTGGTCTCTATAGCCTTTTTGGGAGAAATATGAGTTTAGGGGAAAAATTAGCTTGGAAATATTATGAGAATCCTTCATCCCTATGGGCCAAGATCATTAGAGTAAAGTATTTGGATTTAGATGATCCTGCTCATACTTTTACAATTAGGAATCCACCCTCTAGCTCAGCAAAGTCGAATTTTGGCTTGGACTGCAAAAAGGTTATTCTCCCTCACCTTTCATGGGTTATTAATTATGGGGGTACAACAAATTTCTAGGATGTCTCCTAGAATGGATTACCTCCTATCTCCTCTTCTCCGTGCATTAATCTCAATTGTAAAACTTTGCTTTAGCAACATTTGGAGGTTAGGGTGGTAGATTATTTCATTCTATCTTAGTTTCTAGAAAGTTCTTCAGAAGTTTGGAAAGATTTCTCCTCTCTAGACATTCCTAAAGATCAGTTGGATTACTTATCTGGGATCTTAGATCATCGACCCTTCATATCGGGTCTAATGATAAACTAATTTGGTCAACAACCCTAGATGGTAGATATTTAATTAAAATTAATTATAAAGTCCTTACTACTAAGGTGGGGGTCCCCTCTCATTTGTATTGTTTCTGTTGGCATCCAACAATACTCTCTAAGGCTGGATCTTTCCTTCGGTTGGCTATCTAGAAAAGAAACCTCACTAGTGACCAACTTTGTAGATTGGGATTGCAAATAGATTTATGTGTGTGTTATGTAACTCCTACTTGGAAGATTCTAATCACCTATTCATTTCTTTTCCATTTGCACGAGAAATATGGTATTAGATCTTGGGAGAGCTTAATTGGTAGAGACCTATTTCAACAAATTTAACCAGTCTTCTTCAACAATGGCCACTCCTATATAAGGATTCTTTCTTTGCTTAGATTTGGAGAATTGTTCCAGTAGTTTTTACTTCGAGCTTGTGCTAGTTGAGGAATAATAGAATTTTTAGAAAAGTATCATGTTCCTCATTACAAGTTTGTCAGGTGGTGGAAAATTTGGTCTTGAAAATGGTTAATGCATATGTTGCAAGGTCAAAATCTCTTTCCTCCTTATTTTCCTCTCAGGATTCTAGTATTTTAAACTCTTGGTCATCTATTTCTATCCCCTTTAAGGGAGTTTTGATTGGGAATTAGTCTAAAAAGGATAAGAGGAAGGATGTGAAATGGGACCCCCAGATTCTCATTTTGTTAAATTAAATTTTGAGGAGGCCTCTAGAGGCAACCCAGGCACATTTGGAGGTGGTTTCGTCTTGAGAAATTCAAACTCTTAGGTTATCAAGGAAACATGTTCTAGATTTCCTGATGGATCCAATAATGTTGCAGAAGCTAGAGCTCTTCTCCGTGGTCTAAAGTTGGTGTTTTCTTGTGGCATTCGCTACATTCACATTGAAAGGGAATCCCAAATCATTACCTATGGCCTTATGACAAGGGTTTTTTTTAGCTAGCACTTGCATTAAATTCTTAAGGAAGCTTGGGGTTTGCTTTCCCATTTTGAAGAATTTAAAATATCTCATTGTTTTAGGGAGGCAAACAAGTTGGCAGATTGGCTTGCTAACCAAGGTGTTAATATTCTCTCTAGCTCTATGTCGTGGGACAATGCTTCTCATATTAGAGTACTCAAGGATAAATTGGGACCCTTTTGGGTTGAGAGGGAATGAACTTCGATTTCGTGATCTCTTAGGGGGTTGCATATATATAAGCATTGTTTTCATGTTATGATAATATTAGTTCATCTGATCAATATGGGGTTTCAATTTCCTGTAAAATCGGGTGAGCTTCTTTTGGGCTTTAATGTTACTCTCACTTGTATGTCTTGAGGCAATATAGAATCATAGTATTATGTTCATATTAGTCATAAGGTGGTAGCCTTATCATGGTTAAATATACTCTTTGGGTCTATTTACATTTGTGTTTCGGCTGAGAAGGGAGCTTCTTTACTACTTCTTTCCTCTTGGAGCTTCACTGAAGCAGGTAATTAAATTAATAAAAATTAATGGCACTATTATTTTTACCCCCAAAAAAAAAAAGAGTTGATTATTAAAATGAAACTCCTAAATAAATAATTATTAAATTAAATAAATATAATTACGCCAAATTTGGAACTTTAATTAAATCTTTTGAATTTAACTCTTCTATTTAATTAATTCTTAATTAATTAAATATAATTAAAACATGATTTTTCTTTATAAAAACTTTGTTAAATTAAATCATTTAATACTCTTTTAATTTGATTTAATTATAACCAAAAATCACAACAAACCCACAAAACTAAATTAAAAAACTCATTTTAAAGACATAGTACTAAATCAAACTCAAGGTTCAAAATCTCGAATTCTCATCACTTGACGAATTCAGAAGGGTTAAAAAAGTCACATACTTGTCCTATTTTCTAGGATAATTTATTTGGGGTTAAGATTTGGACTCAAGAATTATGTCCTCTCTTTACCATTGAGATACTACGATAAGGCACGCTCATCCTGACAATTCAGGGAAGTCTATGCCCAGTACCTGTAATCTAAATAAAAGCTGAGCATGCACATATACATATAAATCTAATCTAAATAGGGAATGGTGGGGAGTGGTGCATCATGTAGATCCTGACTAGTAGGTGATTACAACTCCCTCCCTTAACCACATCAGAAACGTCAAACATAAAGTAAAACATACATGTACACCATACACATGCAAGTATGGGGTAAAGATCCATAAAACTACATATATAAATCTTCCATCTAACTATCATCATGAAATAACTGAAATCACTATATGCATCATCATCGAAGAATGATCATGGACACATGAAATAACTGTGTATCAAGTAGCTCATCACATATATCAACTAAGTATGAAATAACATCCAATCAAATCGGGTAACCAAGTAAAACTAATCATAAAACATAACCATAGAGCAACCCTAAAAGAATTCAACAAGATAACATGAAAAGTAAACTAGGGGTAGGCACTACAATCAACAATCAATGAATGCATTATCATTTGAACCATTTTGGGGAGAAGATGACTCATCTAAAGAAGAATACATTCCTAATGTCCACAGAAAGAATAAAGCAACATTACATTCAACAAGTTTTTTGTTTTTTTTAATGATGAAAAGCCTCTAATAAGGACAACATCTAAAGAGGAAGAAGGGATCATATATCTGCAACAATGGATCAAGTGAGGAGTAATTACATATTAAGAAACAAAACTATAAACCCAGATATAAGTAAGAAGACTGAAATGTCCACTATACATAAGAAAGATAAAGATAACATGATGCCCCGGGATCAACAACAAATTGAACCCCAGGTAACTCATTCTTTGGTTGGTGAGCAATTGGTAAGTAGTAATTCATTAATTTCTAATGCCTTATCATGATTGAAGGTTTCAGTACCATTTTTATAAATAGTTAAAATTCCTGAATATGGAAAAGAAAATTTGAATATGTTATCTTAACCAGCAAAGAGGGGTATGCTAATGTTGGCGAGACAGTGGTTGTTTATCTTGGGACAAATATCAACAAGGATGTCTCATAGGTAGACCCTTTTTACCTAACTCTATTAATTAATAACAAATTAGTAAGAAATTACATGGTGGATTCAGGAGTAGCTATGAATATAATGCCTATTGAAGTTATGAAAGAGTTAGGATTGAAAGGAGATATTCCTTACAAAAAGTGTTATGTTGTGGACAATAAATTAGAACCTATAGTGGGTGTGACAAATTTTTTTAATTTTAGATTCCCATCTTGCTTTGATATCTCCTATAAAATAGATATTACTACAGTTGAAGTTCCTGCCTATTACGACATGTTACTTTCAAGAATTGGTAAAGAGCCAAGATTTGACTAACTTGTTGAAAACTTCCACCCTGACAATAGAATCATTTTTTTCCAAATAGACATTGATTATTTCTAGGTAAGTGTAATTAAACCTATCCAAGTCATAGAAGATGTGAATGAAGTTCTGGTGCAGATAGAGAATAATGAGATATGGCAGATGCGTTTTGATGGAGCATGTAGTAAAGAAGGCAATGGCGCTAGGGTAATCCTAATATCACCACCAAGTAAAATATTCAAGTATTCCTTTTTATTGAACTTTGAATGCACAAATAGTATTGTTGAATATGAGGCCTTGATTCTAGGATTAAATGTAGCCAAATTTCATAAAGTAAAGTTACTTTTAGTATTTGGTGACTCAAAATTAATAAAATATCATGTTAGAGATAAATTCATGACAAAAAATTCAAGGTTAAAAAGGTACATAAATTATGTGTGGGATGTACTAGAGTTTTTTTTTATACATTTTCAATTAATTGGATTGATAGAATGGATAATGTTTTGATTGATATGATGGCTAATTTAGCCATTAAACAAATTGACATTCCATTGCAAGAAGTGTTTTGGGTTGAGATGAAAAATAGACCATCTATCCTAGATAATGTGCATAAATAGCAAGTCTTCAAAGATGACAAAGATGTATTACAATTTTTGACATGGGAATGAAGCTTTGAAGATACTAGTCTTGATTAGAATGGTCTTGTTGTGAGTCATAATAGCAAGGAGGTTGTTTTTGGAGAAGAATTATGCAACTTAAGACCAATAAGATACCAAAAGGATTGGTAGCTTTGGAATGCATTTTTGATGATCATAAAAATCTCAAGAATCATACACCTATTATCGTGCAAGAGCAAATTGAGAAAAATAATCTTGGGAATACACATTCTCCTATTGGAAACTATAATTGGAGCAGTTGTTATGTTGTTATTGATGTCAAACCTATTGGTCAGAAAGAGTGTCAAACCTACTAGAGAGACATTTACTAACAATGTAGATTGAAATTTCATTTGATTGAATTGATGGAGAGGATTTGAAAAGAAGAAATCATGAAATGACCTAGTGAAAGGTTGAGTTGAGATGTGTTAATTATCATGGAAATACAATGGACACTTGATAAGTTAGTATTTGACATGATAATATGATGTTCAATCAATACATGAAGTGAATAAAATAGTTGGATGAAGCTAGGAGTTGAAACAAGTCAAAAGGATAAGCTTGACCGAGTATCAGTATTGCACGATCAATTAAGGAGTTGAAGCAAAAGATTAAGGAACTTTTTTAGAAGCTAAATAAAATAGTTCAAGTCGAGTGTTAGTTATTTCCAAGAAAATGTATGAAGAAGTGTAGTAGTGAATGATCATAGTAATGGATGAGTGAGCCTATTGATGCCAAGTGAGACAATATAGTTTATGTTGAGCTACACAGTGATTGTTGAGTGCCAATAATAGTTACAATTTGAGAAAGATTTGATTTTTAAGCTAACACAGTTGGAATTTTGAGTTAGTCAAAATGCATGAAAGATAAAGATTGATGAGCTAGCATATGTAATGTACAAGGATATTTTATCATGTGATCAAAGGCAATGATTTGATCAAAAGTTTATAGAAGAAGGGGAACAAAAAGATGGAAGGATTTAATGAATCTTACCTAACCCTAATATCAATGTTGATGTTTAAGAGACAAACAATCAAAATTACATATTTAAGGAGGCATAAGGATGAATTTAAAGATTGGTTTGTGGTTGATTAGTGATATTAAGGTGAAGCTATGAAGAGTTGAACAACAGAGGTGAAGTGTGAAGAGTTTGTGAAGAGCGATTGCTTGAGGAGATGCCAAGAAGATTAGTGATAGAGATGTCAATGGAGGCTAGACAATGAACTAACATATGAGAAAATGGAGATCTAAATTTGTAAAGTGATTTGTACTTTATAGATCAAACCAACTATTACATTCTAACCACTGTATCAATTTGAATTACTTTAATCAAGGTTGACCTAATAGTCATTTTGTAAATCTTTTAATCAAGGTGACATTCTTATGGAATATTCTAAAGTACTCTAACACGACCACTCCTAACATGGTGATTAAATCCTTTAACATGGTCACATTTAATAGTAGATAGGGTTCACTCTTAATCGAGCTTACTTCAAAAGAGTAAAAATTTGGTAGCATGTTACTTGGTGGTTTTTCCCAAATTGGGTTTCCATGTTAAATCTTGGTGTCAAAGTGTTATTTTCATGTGTGGATGTTATTTTTATGTATGCTATATTTTACAATAGTTTATTTACTAGAAGTCAACACTTATAAACACATAAAGTTAAGTAATTGAATGAAATGTTAAATTGTTGATGGTATGCTATAGAAACCAAGTGGGTATTTAAGATCTATGAACCTATTCAAAGTGATTTAAAAGTTAGATTGGTACATCTGGACTTGAGGATAACTGATCCCTGCTCTAAGTTATTCTAAACATTATAAAAATTGGTATTAGGGCATTGGTGCTTGTTAGGAAAGATTAAAGGGGTTCAAGCCAAAGATCAAGATGTACAACAAAGAGATACCTAAGTTGAATGAAGAGAACTTCCTTAAATGGCAAAGGTTGATGAGATTGCATTTATCTAGTATTGGAGATTCCACATCTTACTTCTTAGAGAATGAATATATTGAGGTTCCTAGACCTATGATAGTTGAGGAGATGAAAGAGAGCAGGAGCACAACCAAAAGGTGATTTAACTTGTAGCAACCATAATTTATGCAAAATTTGATGATGTCAAGGAATGCACTACTACTATGAAAATGTGGGACAAGTTCACAAAAATGCATGGAGGAAACAAAAATGTGTTGAGACTTAAGGTGGAAAGATTGAGAGGAAAATTTGATGACATGATAATGCAAGAAGGTGGGAATATTGCGTCGTATTGTGGTTGAATCAAACAAGCGGTGAATGCTACCAAAGGAGATGAAGGACATATAACTAACGAGACTTTGATAAGTAAGGTATTGAGAACTTTACTTCCTATATATGCAACTCAAGAACTAAGATGTACACTGGTAATGATCTAACCTTGGATAGTCTGATTGGTAGACTTATTGCATTTGAACTATCAAATTTTTATAATTACTCCCCTGTTAATGTTGAATTTACATTCAAAGTACAAATAACCCTTGATGGATCTAAGAAAAAGAAGAAAAGCAAGTATGTAGAAAGTGATAGTGGATCTGATGATGAACTTGATGGACTTGAAGCATTGTTGGCTAGAAGACTTCCTAGAGGAAAAGGTGAATACAAAGGTAAACTTCCTATTATTTGTTTTACATGTAACAAAGCTGGTCATATTGTTGCCAGATGTCCAAACAAAGATGATAAAGATGAAATGAAAGACTTTAAGTACAAAGGAATGAGAGATGATAAAGACAATAGAGATAGACAAGACTACAAATATAAAGGTAATAAATCTTGCTATATTGCTAAAGAGGATGGTTCTGACAGTATCACAATGAAGAATTTGTTTATGTTGCAATGAAAGATGATTCTAACGAAGATGAGAAAACTGTATTTATCTCACATGTAAGAAAGAATGATAGATGGATAATTGATAGTGGTTTCTCACATCAAATGACTAGTGATACAAGAAAGTTTGATAAGATAGAATATTATAATGGAAGTAGTGTTAATTTTGGTAATGATGCACCATGTTATGTGAATGGTAAAGGATCAGTTATCAAATGTGACAATGCATATTAGGTTGATGGTTTGAAATACAACTTTTTGAGTGTCGTATAGTTGATAAGTTTAGGCTACAAAGTTAATTTCCAAAACAAGAAGGCAGAGATCTATGATGCTACTGGTGAACTAGTTAGATGTGGAGACCAAACAAGAGGTAACTTGTTCTATCTAGACCTATTTGAAGATACTTGTCTATTTGCACAATGTGAAGATGTTTGGTTATGACATAAGAGGCTATGTCATGTGAACTTTGATAACTTGGTAAGCATTAGTAAAATGAAAAGAGTTAGAGGGTTACCAAGACTAAGCAAACCTGATAAAGTGACGTGCAAAAATGTCAAATGGGTAAAATGTCAAAGTCTAGTTTCAAGAGCAAGACCTATTCTTCTGAGGATATTTTGGAGTTGTTTCATATTGACTTGTGCAGTCCTATTGGAATACAAAGCTATTATGGTGATAAATACTTTATTATGTTTTTGATGAGATTTATAGAATGATGATTGTGATGTTTCTTGAGGAAAAATCTAATGCATTTCAAATGTTTAAGTGGTATCTTGCTAGAGTGGAGAAAGAAATAGGAAAGATTCTAAAATGTTTGAGATCAGACAGAGGTGGTGAATTCATTTCAGACAAGTTTAGCATATTTTGCAATGATAAAGGAATCAAGTGGTTAATGAGTGCACCAAGGACACCACCACATAATGGTATAGTTGAAAGAAGGAATAGAAAAATGATGGATTATGCAAGAACAATAATGATGGAAAAGAATGTTTCACAGAAATAAGGGAGAGCGACAGTTATCACTAAAGACTACACTCTAAATCGAGTTCAAGTAAAGAAAGAAAGAAAGAAAACACCTTTTTTAGTGTGGATATGCACCAAATGTGAATTATTCTAATTTTTTTGGAAGCAAGTGTTAGATATTAAAAGATGCAAGAAAAGGTAAAGTTGATGCAACAAGTGATCAAGGCATATTCCTAGGTTATCCTACTAAGACTAAAGCTTATAAGTGTTTGAATTCTAGCACTAACAAAATTGTGGAATGTGCAAATGTAGAGTTGATGAATTTGCAGAGAAAAATGAAGAAGACTACAAGAAAGAACCTAAAGATTGTAGAAAGTTTGTATATATATATATAGAGGTTAACCTAGCACCTTACCTAAATCAGAAAAGGCAGTTGCTAAGCATCAACAACCAGGTACTACCAAGGTTCTACAACAAATTTCTATTGAACATCATATTTGGAGGAAAAGATTCATTGAGCAAGTCATTTGTTGATCAAATGAAGGAGTTTGAAATCTCAATGTTTGGATAGATTAAATTATTTGTTGGTTTGCAAGTGTATTGAATGAACAAAGGTAATTTCATTACTCAATCAGAGTATATCAAAGAAATTTTGAAGAATTTTTGGTATAGAAGACCCAAGACCAGTTGGAACACCTATGGTGACTGGACATAAATTGCCAAAGATTGATGATTCTACTGAGGCGAATCAAACATTATATAGGCATATGAGTGAGAAACTACAATATATTGTACATAGAAGACCTGACATTGCATTAGCTATTGGAATTGTTGTTAGATTCTCTACTAATCCCAAAAAAAAATATGATGGCAGTAAAGAGGATATTGAGATATTGTAAAGTAACAAAAGACTATGGACTATGGTGCAAGAGAAGAGACAAATTTGAAATGAAAGTTTATGTAGACACTGATTAAGAAGGAAATGTTGATGACAAAAAGAGAAAAAGTGGAAGAGATTTCTTCTTGGGAAGAAGATTGATTTCATGGACAAGCAAGAAGCAAAATTGTATTTCACAATCTACAAAAAAGGTTGAATATGTTGCTGTAGTAGTGAATTGTTCAAACATTGTGTGGAACAATCAATTATTGAAAGGAATGAAGGAAGATATAACTAAATTAGTTATGATATATTGTGATAATAAAGTGTTTTAAGCATATCAAAGAACCCTATGATGCATACAAAGGCAAAGCATAGTGAGGTCAAGTATCATTACTTGAGAGAGGTGGTGCAAGACAAATAAGTGAGATTGGAATATGTGAACACAAAGGAACAATTAGCTGACATATTCACAAAGGCATTACCTAAGGCTACTTATGAGTATCTAAGAGGTAAGTTAGGGGTCATTCCCTTCCTAAAGAAAACTAAGTAGAGATGCTTCATTTCATCAAATGTTTGAATCATAATGTCTTACAAATTGATGTGAAAGGTCACACATTAGGAACTGCCTAAATGTGTGTAAAGAAAGACACTGAACTATGAGTAGATGAGGCTACAAGGAGTTGATGTTGAGATGACATTTCTATATCAATCAGAGCAATGACATGAATATGTGTGTATGGTATGTATTTGGAATTGTTGTCAAGGAGGGAGAAGTGTACAAGTTAGTTACCATACAACATTGATTAGAGAAAGAGGGAGAGTATGAAATTGAATTACTATACAATGATATATACAAAGAGGGAGAAGTCATGCAAAGAGAATGATTGTTGTAAAGAGGTGGACATATATTGCTACATATGTTGTTGATCTTGTTGAGATGTTTCTACAGAGAAATAATATGTACCAAACTGATAGAGGGAGTATTCTGAGACTACATGGATGAGAATCAGAATGAAACTAAGAAAGAGAGAACACAACCATAGAGGGATTTAATGGTATAATATTTAAGATTTTTGGATTGCATGGTAACTAGTGAAGTATGACTGGTGTTGCCATTAATGACAAAGAGGAAGATTATTGGAAACTACAACTGGAGCAATTATTATGTTGTCATTTATGTCAAATCTATTGGTAAGACATAGTGTTAAACTTGCTGCAAAGACATGTACTAACAATGTAGAGTGCCACATCATTTGATTGATGAAGAGGATTTGAAAAGAAGAGATCAGGAGATGACCTAGTGAAAGGTAGAGTTGAGATGCGTTAAGTATCATGGAAATATAATGGGCACTTGAAAAGTTAGTCCTTGAAAAGATAATGTGTTGTTCAATCAATACATAAAGTGAAGAAGACAATTGGATGAAGCTAAGAGTTGAAACAAGTCAAAAGGATAAGCTTAACCAAGTATCGGTGTTGCATGAATGAACGAGCTAAAGCAGAAGATTAACGAACTTAAGCAGAAGCCAAACAAAATAGTTTAAGATAACTATTAGTTATTGCAAAGCACGTGGAAGATAATAATTGATGAAGTGTGAAGAGTTTGTGAAGAGTGATTCCTTGAGGAGATACCAAGCATATTAGTGATAGAGATGTCAATGGAGGCCAGTTAATGAGCCAACATATGAGTGAATGGAGATCTAAATTTGCAAACTGTGTTGTACTTTATAGATCAAACCTATTGTTATATTCTAACCATTATATCAGTCCAAAATCCTTTAATCAAGGTTGATCGAACAGTCATTTTGTAAATCCTTTAATCAAGGTGACATTCTAATAGAATGTTTTAAAGTCCTTTAATAAGGCCACTCCTAATAGGGTGATTAAATCCTTTAATAGGGTCACATTTAACAGTGCGTTGTGAACCCTTTAAAGTTGGCTTTGTTGGAAATATAAGAGGCGTAATGGAGAGGAGAGGGGTGAATCAATTACAAATTAACTTAGTTGCATACACATAAAAGAAATAGCATGAGCACAAGTGACACCAAGATTTAACATGGAAACCCAATTTGGGAAAAAGCATCAATTGCAACTAGTTATTAATTTTCACTCTTATGAAGTGAGCCTTGTTAGGAGCCAACCCTATAAAAGGTTACAAAACACACTATTAGGTGTGACCTTGTTAGAGGATTTAATCACCTTATTAGGAGTGGCCTTATTAGAGGTATTTAGACAATTCAAATAGAAATGCCACCTTGTTAGAGGATTTACAAATAGTTGTTAAGCCAACTCTGTTAAGAGATTTAGATCACTGCTACAGTGGTTAGAGAGTAACAATCAAATGACCTAATTTTTGATGCATCTTAATTGCTAATTACAGATCTCAATTCTGGCTTGAATACTTGATCCATCCTGATCGAATGTATCTCTGCAACTCAACAAGGATATTTTGCTTATCCTTCTAATTCACTTCCTCTAAGCATCATCAAATCTTCTATTATGTTCTATACATTCAATCCTCAACTTGACCTTATATTTATATCTTAACCATTGTCAAGTTGGCTTGAATACAACTTAAAATACTTAATATTCATCTCCTCAGTTAGCTAGAATCAACAAATAAATCAATCGAACTCAATATGCCAAAATAAAAAAATCCTTCGTTAGTCGACCATGCTCGGTAGACACTAACTCATAAATGATTTTCCTATGTTCACCAAGTGAACTCATTTAACACTATATATTCGGAAAGTTCTGTTGGTAACCAAGTGAGCTTGGTTAACACTGGTTCCATCCAACATTTCCTTCATTAACTGAGTGAGCTCGGTTAACACTCAACTTTTGCAAATTAGACATTGTCTTTTGAACTTGGCAAACTCTAGAATGCTCAACAGACACAAAAAATTGCCTTCATCACCTAAGTGGGCTCGGTATATACTAACTAGTAATGATATGACATTTTGTGTAACATCAAAGATAATACACAATTAATCAATTATTTTCAACAATCTCCCTCTTTTGCATTGATGGCAATACAACATTTCATAATAAAATGAAATTTTTAGAGCACGAATAAAGTAAGAAACATATCCTTAGTTTCATTCTGATTCTCATCCATGAGAACTCCCTCTATCAATGTGAGCTCCCTCTGCCTTCAGTTTCTCCCTCTGTTAGCAAAACTTTGTCTTCAACATCTTCTTCTGATAGCAAACTTTCCTTCTTTGATATTAGACCAAGTTTTCCTTCTTTGATATCTCTGAAGTAATAAATTTTTTGGTGAGACATGACAACAAACTTCTCCCTCTTTTACATCTCATGCCAAAGATAATATACATTAAATACCAATGCACCTCATGTACTGATTCATTTGCAATGTGCCTTGTCAATACTGTATCAACTGTCTGATCTTCAACATGCTCTGGATGATGCATCACTAAACTTCATTTAGTGAGCTTCAGATAGGGGAATGACCCCTTAACTTACCTCTTATATACAAAAATGTATCCTTAGGTAATGACTTAGTGAATATATCTGCAATTTTTTCTTTAGTATTCACATATTCCAATCTTACCTCTTTATCTTATACCAGTTATCTCAAAAAATGATTTTTTATAGCAATGTGCTTGGTTTTGGTATGCAAGGATTTTTAGATATATTAATTGCACTGGTGTTATCATAGAAGATAACCACTAGATCCTTGATCTCTATCTTCATACTTGCCAATAATTACTTGAACCAAACAACATTGGAACAAGTAATCGTTGTTACCACATATTTCACCTCTTTGTGGACTAAGAAATACAATTCTGCTTCTTGCTTATCCAAGACACTAGTCTTTTACCAAGAAAGAATGCTCCACCACTTGTTCTCTTTCTGTCATCAAAACTTCCTTCCCAATCAGCATCTGTGAATGCTTTCAAATCCAAATTGCATCCTTTTTTGCACCATAATTCATAGTCTTCAATACCTTTAAGATATCTAATGATTCTCCTGATTGCCATCATGTGATTTTCATTGGGATTTGCTAAGAATCTTGCCACCATACCAACTGCTAATGTAATATCAAGCCTTATGTGCACTACATACTATAATTTTCCAATCATTGATCTGTATGTGGTTTGATCTACCTCTTTGGAATCATCATTTTTGGAAAGCTTATGTCCAGTAGACATTGGTGTTCCAATAGGTTTTGAATCTTCCATTCCAAAAAATTTTAATATCTCCTTGATATATTTGGATTGAGTAATGTAGATACCATCTTTCTTTTGTTGGATCTGCAATCCAACAAAGAATTTTATCTCTCCAAACATGGACATCTCAAATTCTATACTCATCTCTACTAAAAATGTTTTGCATAAATCATCATTTCCTATAAATAAAGTGTCGTCCACAAAGATTTCAGCCAACACAATCTTTTTGTTTGGTCCTTCTTTAATATATAAATTGCTATTATCATATTTTCTTTGAAAACCAATCTTTATCAAGTAGTTATGAAGTCTTTTATACCAAGCTCTGGGAGCTTGCTTGAGACCATAGAATGCTTTGTGTAATTTGTAGACCATATCTCTTTTCCTAGGATCTACAAAACCTTCAGGTTGTTCTATGTAGACTTCCTCATCAAGAATTCCATCCAAGAATGTAGATTTTACATCCATTTGATAAACTTTAAATCCTCCATGTCCTACATATGCTAATAAAATTCTAACACCTTCTAATCTTGCAACAAGAGCAAATGTTTCACCATAATGAATATCTTCTTCTTGAGAAAAACCTTTACAAACTAACCTTGCTTTGTTTCTTGAAACTTTTCCATTTTCATTTAGCTTATTTCTGAATACCCACTTTGTGCTAGTTACATTTTTATCCTTGGGTCTAGGAACAAGAGTGCAAGTCTTATTCTTCTCTATCTGTTCTAACTTTCATTATCCAAAGCATCTTTAACATTTCTAGGTTCAAATTCAGCAAGCAAACATGTACCTTTCAATTTTATTTCTTGCCATTGTTCCATCTGATTTGTCTCCAATGATCTGATCAGGTGCATGGTGCCTTCTGACATATCTTGCTAACATAGGTACTTTGGATTTAGAACATGTTCCATTAACATCTTCACGATCTTCTATATCAATCTCGGGTTCCATTGTCTATAACTCGAGTCCATCTAACTAAGTTTGCTTTGGCACTTGCTCAGTAGCTTCTAACTGCAACTTGGGTCCTTTAGACTATGACTTAGGTTGAACTAGTTGCAACTCAGTAGCTTTTGGAGATTTTTGGGACTCAAGAGGTGAGGCCTCCTGACTTCCAAATAGATTTGGCAATGTATTAGGCTCATAATAAATAAATTTTATGTAGTCCTCAAGTTCTCTTCTACTTTCCTCTTCACTCTTTTCTACAAATTTATCAATTCTCACATGTGCACTTTCTATGATCTTATGAGTAGTTAGATTCAAACACTTGTATAATTTATTTCTATAGGAGTATCCTAGGAATATACTTCATCACCTTTGACATCAAATTTACCTTTCTTAGATTCCTTCAAGCTATAACATTTGCTACCAAATACTTTCAAGTAACTTATATTTGGTTTGTAGCTATACCATATTTCATAAGGAGTTTGATTTGAGTCTTTCTTCAATTGTACTCTATTCAAGGTATGCATGGAAATACTAATTGCTTCCCTCCAGTATTTGATTGTAACACTCTTTTCTATCATTAAGGTTATTTCATAATACATGATGGATCTATTCCTTCTTTTAGCTACACCATTCTACTAAGGTGTACCAGGGGTTGATACCTGTCTCTTAATTCCTTTTTCAATGTAGAATTTATTGGAAATGAATTCACCTCCTCTATCTAATCTCAATCATTTCAGCTTCTTTCTATTTTCTTTCTCCACTCTAAAGCTTATTAAAAGCTTTAGCCAGATGCCACTTAAACTTATGAGAAGCTTCAGATTTTTCTTTTAGACACATTATGGTCATCATTCTAGAATAATCATCAACAAATAGAATAAAATACTTATCTCCACTATAGCTCTCTATTCCAATAGGTCTGCATAAGTCTATATGAACTAGCTCAAAGACTCCTTCTGAATGATAGTCTTTGCTTTTGAAACTTTTCTTTCCCATCTTACCAATTTGACAATTTTTGCATAGATCCATATCAAGTTTCTTTAGACTGGGAATACCTCTTACTCTTCTTTTTTTTTGCTTATCTTGACCAAATTATCAAAGTTCATATGACACAACCTTTTATTCCATAACCAACTTTCTTCTACTTGAGAAATAAAACATGAACTTTCACTAAGATCTAGGTAGAATAGGTTACCTTTTGTTTGTTTGCCAAACCCAACTAGATTACCTTTTCCATCTAGCAGCTTGTCCTTCCTATTCATGAATTCCACCTTGAATCCAATGTTATTCAACCATGCCACACTTAGTAAATTATGCTCTAGTGCTTCCACCTAATAAGCATTGTTACATCTACATTCATTGGTTAGTGAGATACAATCTTTTCCCTTTATGCAACTAGGTTCATTGTTTTTGAATTTCACAATACCACCATCATAATGTTCCATGTGTTCAAACTTTATTTTATCACTAGTCATATGATGTGAGGAACCATTATCAATAATCCATGTATCATTTTTGCTAACATGAGAGTGTTGGAAATAATTGAAAAGATCATGAATGAAGAGAAATGGAATTGGTAAAGAATGTTTCAATCATTGTTTTGTCATTGATGTCAAACTTGCTACTTGTAGGAATGACAATTGCTTTAGTGATCCAATACTATAAGTTGGTTGATTGACAAGGAGGTGGCAATCAATAAGATGTAACTAGAGTACCAAGAGAAAGGTTGAAGTTATGATGATGTAATGAAGTATAAGGATAAGCTAAGCCATTGATGAAATAATGTATTGATAACATACTCTAAGAGGATGGACACACTGAGATATATCAAAGATGTAAGGATTAACTAAGTTCATTAGAAAGAACCAAGCAAGCTAGTTAGAGCCAAACAGATTCTTAGTTGAAGCTGAGCAAGTTCAACTTCAGTATAAGCCGATTGATTACTCAGATGTAGAGTAACAAAAAATCCTTCAGGTGCCGAGTAGTAGAAAAAGATAATGGATGCCGAGTAAGTTTTCAAGTGCTGAGCAAAGCCAAAATGCTTCAGGTGCCAAGCGCCAGTAAATAACATTAAGAAGTCGAGTAACATAGAAGGTGTCGAGCATCAGTAGACCAATAATGCCGAGTTGCTGCATTATTTGTTAAAACAAGATTCGCCAGATCAGCAACGATAAGGTTGTTACATCAAATTTTGTGAAGTAGTTGAAAGTTATGAATGATGAGTAGATGCCACAGAATTCTATGTAATCCATGCAAACCAATCCAAGGTGAATGCTAATGGATTTATCATGAAGTTTCTAGATAGAAACAAGATATGGGATAGATACATTGTATCCTACCTAATCCATTGAAACCCCAAAAATTGGAGAAGGAGATTTGAGTGGGAAATCAAGAACATAACTTCTTTATAAGGAGTTACAGGTCAGAGATCAAGTGCACATGCAAGAAAGGGAATTGGTCATAAGTGCAATCATGCGAAGAAGCCTAGAGGAGTAAGAATAGAGCATCAAGACTCTGAGTTGATCAAGTGACCAGAGATTGCATTAGCATAACAAGTGGAAGAACTCAAGGAGACAGATCTTGAAGGGTGAACAAGCTATCAGCACTGCAAGGAAGAGAAGCCAAGCAAAGAAAGGAACTGAAGAGTGATCTGAAATCTGCACAACAAGGGTTGCAAATTTGTATCAGGTCAAAACCTTTCTAATAATTTCCTACCATTGTATTAGATACTGAAACCCTACATTGCTAGCTTAGCTTAACAGCTAGGTGGATAAGCCTTAGGAAAAGAATAGAAGATCCCGAGGAGAAGGACAAAGAGATCCTCAAGAGAAGGATAAAAAGATCCTTAGGAGGAGGATAGGAGATCCTTAGAGAGGGATGAAAGATTCTTTTGTGAAGGTGACTGCAAATCCCATAAAACTTGGGTGAGCCTAACAACTCTATGTAAATCCTTTAATAGGGTCACATTCCAAGTTGAATGTTCTTAAATCCTTTAACAAGGTCACATTTAACAATGTGTTGTAGGCCTTTAACAGGGTAGACCATCAGAAGTGGTTGAAATCAATTGCGTAGTTATTTTGTGGGTATCATCCCCACTCCAGTTTTACCTTCTTATTCTTGGAGGGTTTCTAGGTTATCAAATTCGTAGTGATATGGTGTGATGCATGTTTACTTTTCATGGTTGTTTAATGTTCAATTGCATACATGATAATTTCAGTTATATACTATTAAGGATTTGTAAAAAAAGTTGTATTGGATATCATTGGACCTTGAATAACTGATTCACCCCCCCTCTCAATTATTCTAAATAATTCTAACAATTGGTATTAGAGCAGACTGTTGATTTATTTCAAGGTACTAGCAGCAGGAAGAGCAAGATGTCCAAGAGAGAAGTTCCCAAGCTAAACAAAGACAATTTTTTTGCACGAAAAAGTCTGATGAAGCTGCATCTTAGATCAATGGGTGACTATGCACAAACCTTAATCACAGTTGACCATGTAGACCCTACAGGACCCCTCACTGCAGATGACATGAGCACGAAGGAGGAGCACAATCAAGCAATGTTAGATATTGCTTCAGCACTAAGCTATGCCGAGTATGATGACATCAAAGGATGTGATACTTCACATCAGATGTGGAATACATTATCAAGAATCTATGGAGGAGATGACAATGTCAAGAGAGCCAAAAGAGAAAGCCTAAGAGGAAAGTTTGATGATATGAACATGGAAGAAGGTGAGAATGTTGCTCAATACGGTGCAAGAATGAAAGAAGTAGTCAGTGCCATAAGAATCCTAAGAGGACAGTTAGTAGAAGAAACAGTATGTAGCAAATACTTGAGAACTTTGCTTCCCATCTATGCTATAAGAGTATCAACCATCCAAGAGCTAAGGTGTGTACCAGGTTACACAGTGACATTTGAAGGAATAATTGGAAGAATCACTGCCTTTGAGCCATCCAACTTTGACAACTACAAGCCAGAAAATTTTGAATTTGCATTCAAAGCTAAGATGACAATGAAAGACAACGAGGAGGTTCAAACAAAGAAAAATAATGGAAAAGGAAAGTATGTATCCAATGATAGCAGCACTGATGAAGATGATGTGGACCAATTGGAGGCATTACTAGCAAGGAGATTTCACAAAGGAAGAGGCAAATTCAAAGGTAAGCTACCAATCATTTGTTTCAATTGTAATGAAGTTGGTCACATTACAGCCATATGCACACAAAAGAAAAATTACAAGGATGGAGAAAATGTCAAGAACAAGAAAGAGGAAAACAAGGACTACAAAGGTAAAAGCAAAAGATGCTATATTATTGAAGAAGACTCTGACGAGAATGATGATGAAGTAGTTTATGTTGCTATGAAAGATGAATCAGATGAAGATGAAGCAACTGCTTTAGCAACCTGCATGAACAAAAATGATAGATGGATCATAGATAGCGGATGTTCTCATCACAAGACTAGAGATAAAAGTAAGTTCATTACCTGTACTCAATCTGAAGGAAATAGTGTTAGATTTGGTAATAATGCACCATGTCAGATCAAAGGGAAAGGTAGTGTCAAGCTTACTGAAATGATATCATGTGTTAATGCATACTATGTTGAAGGCCTGAATTATAACTTGTTAAGTGTCTCATAGTTAGGCAACATAGGATGTAAGGTTGAATTTGAAAAGGGAATTGCTAAGATTTATGATTCTCAAGGAAGTCCAATAGGAAAAGGTGAACAGACTAGGAGTAACTTGTTTTACCTTGACATGGAAGATGCTTCTTGTCTTATTGTTCAAATTGATGATGTATGATTATGGCACAAGAGGCTATGTCATGTAAATTTTTACAATTTGATAAGCATTAGCAAGGTGAAGAAAGTCAGAGGACTACCAAAGTTGAAGAAGCCTGATAACATCATGTGCAAACAATGCCAACTAGGAAAGATGACCAAATCAACTTTCAAAAGCAAGACTTATACTTCAAAAGAAGTATTAGCGCTAGTTTGTACAGACTTGTGTGGTCCTATTGAAGTACAAAGCTACAAAGGTGATAGATACATAATGCTATTTGTAGATGACTATTCAAGAATGATGACAATCATGTTCTTAAAAAAAAAAATTAGATGCATTCCAAATGTTCAAATGGTACTTGGCTAGAGTTGAGAAAGAAACTGGAAAGAGCCTAAAATGTCACAGAACTAATAGAGAAGGTGAATTCACATCAAGAGAATTTGAAGAGTTCTGCAACGAAAGAGGAATCAAAAGGCAAACATCAGCACCTAGGACTCCACCTCAGAATGGTATATTAGAGAGAAGGAATTGATCAGTTATTGACTATGCCCAGACCTTAATGATGGAGAAAAACATTGCACTCAAGTACTAGAGAGAAGCTATAAGTATTGCAGTCTACACACTCAATAGAGTTCAAGTCAAGAAAGGTACAAATGCAACACCTTTTGAATTATGGTATGGACATCCTCCTAATGTAAAACATTTCAAAATATTTGGATGCAAATGCTATATATATAAAGAGTCTAGAAATGGAAAGTTTGATGCAAAGAGTGAGGAAGGCACATTTCTTGGTTATTCTACTAGAAGCAAAGCTTATAAGTGCTTGAATGTTAACACTAACAAAGTAGTAGAAAAAACAAATGTAAAATTTGATGAGCTTGTAGAATTTCAAAGTATTGAAAACACCAAGAAAGCAAAGGAATACAAGACCTTTGTATACTTTTATGAAGGTATACCTAATGATGGTGAAGTTGCAACTCAGAATGACCATCAACAACAAAATCTAGTATCTGTTGAGTCACAGACAGTGAATGCCGAACAATAGACACATTTAGAAGTCGAGTTGCAAAATGCAGAAAATGTTCATTCAGACTCTGAGAACAACCAACAAGAAGAAAATGAACAAATACCTAATGAAAATATGCATGAGGATACACATTCTGAAAGAGACAACATGCAAACAAGGAAAAAACCTGTATTGGTAAAGTATGTGAAAAGACATCATCTTGGAGATCAAATTATTGGAAATAAAGAGGCAGGACCAATGACAAGGAATAGACTCAGAACTGAAACTTGTCTGCTCAGCAAAATGGAACCAAAAATAGTAAGTGAAGCCATAACAGATGATGACTAGTATAATGCTATGAAAGAAGAGATAGAACAAATTGAGAAGAACAAGACATGGCCCTTAGTCTTAAGACTAGCTGACAAGAATGTGATTGGAACCAAGTGGGTGTTCAGAAACAAGTTACATGAAAATGGTGAAATCACAAGGAACAAGGCAAGACTAGTTTGTAAAGGGTATGCACAAGAAGAAGGACTAGATTATGGAGAAACTTTTGCTCTAGTTGCCAGAATGGAAGGAGTAAGGACCCTACTGGCATATGCAGCCTTGAAAGGATTTAAAGTCTATTAGATGGATGTTAAGTCTACATTTTTAAATGGTATACTTGAAGAGGAAGTCTACATAGAGCAACCAGAAGGTTTTGCTGATGAAAAGAACAAAAATAAGGTATGTAAACTGCATAAGGCTCTATATGGATTGAAGCAAGCCCCTAAAGCTTGGTATGAGAGACTTCACAAGTATTTGGTGCAAATAGGATTTGAAAGAACTGATGATAACAACAACATGTACATCAAATTAGAAGAAGGTAAGGATATTATTGTATCTAAAATATTTGTGGATGATATAGTTTTTGGAGGAAAGGAAGCACTTTGCAAAAGTTTTGCTGACAAAATGAAACATGAGTTTGAAATGTCTATGTTTGGAGAAATCAAGTTCTTTGTAGGATTGCAAGTACATCAACTAAAACATGGCATATTTGTAACACAATCAAAATACATCAAAGAGATACTTAAAAAGTTTGGATTAGAAGACTCCAAACCTGTCAGCACACCAATGGCAACAGGACATAAGGTATCTAAAAATGATGAATCAGCTGAAGTCAATCAAACAATGTACAGATCCATGATTGGAAAACTACAATATGTTGTACATAGCATACCAGACATAGCACTAGCAATTAGAATAGTGCTAGATTCTCTGCCAATCCTAGAGAAAATTATCTCATGGTAGTAAAAAGGATAATGAGGTATCTCAAAGGAACTGATGATTTTGGCCTATATTGCAAAAAGAATGAGAAGTTTGAGCTCAATGCATACACAAATGTAGATTGGGGAGGAAACATTGATGATAGAAAAAACACAAGTGGAGGAACATTATTCTTAGGAAAAAGGCTAGTTACTTGGACTAGTAAGAAACAAACATGCACGTCTCAGTCCATTGCAAAAGCAGAATATGTGGCAGCAACAGTCAATTGCACAAACATTGTATGGCTCAAACATCTATTGAAAGGAATGAAAGAAGAGGTAACTAAACCTGTGATACTACATTGTGATAATACAAGTGCTATAAACATATCCAAGAATCCAGTAATGCATGCAAAATCCAAGCATATTGCCATCAAATATCACTATGTTAGAGAATTGGTGGAAGATAAACAAGTGAAGATGGAGTACATTCATACAAAGGAACAAATTGCAGACATCTTCACCAAACCATTGCCTAAGGATGCTTATGAATATTTTAGAGGCAAGTTGGGGGTAATGCCCCTAACTCAAGCAGTCTAAAGCAACATGGAAGATGCCCTGCATCAACAGGAGTAGATCATTGAAATATCAGAAGTGTGATGCAAAGGATGACAATAGGAGCAGAAACTCTAGATCAGTCACAAGCATGGTGATAGAGGGAGAAAAACATAAAGATGCAAGGCCTCTATTTAGCATACTAAAGATGCTACATGTTTGGCATTTATGTCAAAGAGGGAGATATAGGTGAAACTGATCTGATCAATACAAAGAGGGAGATATATGATATATATGAAGGATCAGGAATATAGAGTAAGGATGCAGTAGTCCAGAGTGAGAAGAAAAACAAAACAGATTTAGATTTTGGTGGAAACTAAGTTGATCAGCTTAATCATTTGATCAGTTTAGTTTGCCATCAATGTCAAAGAGGAAGATTGTTGGAAATGATTGAAAAGATCACGAATGAAGAGAAATGGAATTGGTAAATAATGTTTCAATTATTGTTTTGTCATTGATGTCAAACTTTCTACTTGCAAGAATGACAATTGCTTTAGTGATCCAATACTATAAGTTGGTTGATTAACAAGGAGGTGGCAATCAATAAGATGTAACTAGAGTACCTAGAGAAAGGTTGAAGTTATGATGATGTAATGAAGTATAAGGATTAACTAAGCCATTGATGAAATAATGTATTGATAACATACTCTAAGAGGATGGACACACTGAGATATATCAAAGATGTAAGGATAACTAAGTTCATTAGAAAGAACCAGGCAAGCTAGTTAGAGCCGAACAAATTCTCATTTGAAGTCGAGCAAGTTCAACTTCAGTATAAGTTGAGTGATTACTCAGATGCCGAGTAGTAGAAAAAGATAATGGATGTCGAGTAAGTTTTCAAGTGCCGAGCAAAGCCAAAATGCTTCAGGTGCCGAGTGCTAGTAAATAACATTAAGAAGCCGAGTGAAACAAAAGTTGCTGAGCATCAGTAAACCAATAATGCTGAGTTGCTGCATTATTTGTTAAAACAAGATTCACTAGATCAGCAGTGATAAGGTTGTTACATCAAATTTTGTGAAGTAGTTGGAAGTTATGAATGATGACTAGATGTCATAGAATTCTATGTAATCCATGCAAACCAATCCAAGGCGAATGCTAATGGATTTATCATGAAGTTTCTAGATAGAAACAAGATATGGGACAGATACATTGTATCCTACCTAATCCATTGAAACCCCAAAAATTGGAGAAGGAGATTTGAGTGAGAAATCAAGAACATAACTTCTTTATAAGGAGTTACAGGTCAGAGATCAAGTGCACATGCAAGAGAGGGAATTTGTCATAAGTGCAATCATGCGAAGAAGCCTAGAGGAGTAAGAACAGAGCATCAAGACTCTGAGTTGATCAAGTGACCAGAGATTGCATTGGCATAATGAGTGGAAGAACTCAAGGAGACAAATCTTGAAGGGTGAACAAGCTGTTAGCACTGCAAGGAAGAGAAGCCAAGCAAAGAAAGGAATTGAAGAGTGATCTAAAATCTGCACAGCGAGGGTTGCAAATCTATATCAGGACAAAACCTCTCTAATACTTTCTTACCATTGTATTAGATACTGAAACCCTACATTGCTAGGTTAGCTTAACAGCTAGGTGGATAAGCCTTAGGAAAATAATAGAAGATCCCCAGGAGAAGGACAAAGAGATCCTCAAGAGAAGGATAAAAATATCCTTAAGAGAAGGATAAGAGATCCTTAGGAGGAGGATAGGAGATCCTTAGAGAGGGTTGAAAGATTCTTTTGTGAAGGTGACTGCAAATCCCATAAAACTTGGGTGAGCCTAATAGCTCTATGTAAATCCTTTAACAGGGTGACATTCCAAGTTGAATGTTCTTAAATCCTTTAACAAAGTCACATTTAACAATGTGTTGTAGCCTTTAACAAGGCAGGTCTTTAACAGGGTAGACCATCAGAAGTGGTTGAAATCAATTGCGCAGTTATTTTGTGGGTATCATCCCCACTCCAGTTTTACCTTCTTATTCTTGGAGGGTTTCTGGCTTATCAAATTTGTAGTGTTATGGTGTGATGCATGTTTAATTTTCATGGTTGTTTAATGTTCAATTGCATACATGATAATTTCAGTTATATACTATTAAGGATTTGTAGAAAAAATTGTATTGGACATCATTCGACCTTGAATAACGGATTCACCCCCCTCTTAGTTATTCTAAATAATTCTAATAGAGAGATAAGTGTCATTTTATCTCCTTCATCATCAGATTCATCTTTTACAACAATATAAACCATTTCATCATCTTCACTACTATCTAAATCTTTAGCCATAAACCAAGATTTCTTACCTTTGTCCTTATAGTCCTTGAAGTTCTTAAAATCCTTCTTGCCTTTGTACTTGTTGTGTTTCTTTTCATATTTGTCTTCTCTATTTGGGCACCTTGCAGCAATGTGTTGAACTTCTTCACGAGAAAAATAGATTAGAGGAATCTTACCTTTATATTTTCCTTTGCCTTTGGTATACCTTCTTGCAAGTAATGCTTTAATGGCTTCAAGATCACTGTCAAAACTATCTTCTTCTTCACTTTTAGATTGTCTGCTTTTAGATCTTTTAGCTTTATTCTTTAGTGATACCTTGGCTTCAAATGTAGACTCAAGATTGCTAGAACTAGGAGTATAATTGTCATAGCTATCTAGTTCAAATGTTGTCAATCTTCCCACTAGAACATCCAAAGTCATATTGCTATTTGGATCACATATCATTTCTTGAATAGCATACACTCTAATTGCATAGATAAGAAGAAGGGTTCTTAGTACCTTGCTTACCACTATTACATCTTCAATTGTTCCTCTAGAGGCTTTGATAACATTGACACTGGCTTTTATTCTTTCAATATAGATTGCAATGTTTTCATCCTCTCTCATTTTCATTTGATCAAATTGTCCTCTAAGACTTTTTGATTTGGCTCTCCTTCCATAGATAGTTTTTAGCTTGATCCACATTTTATAAGTAGTTCCACAATCTTTGACCTCATCAAATTTGGCATAGTTGAGACATGAAGCAATATCAATCATCATGATATTATGACTCTTCTTCTCTGCAATTTCTTCAATAATCAAAGTTCTAGTGGGAGCCTTGTATTTAGTGTCTAGATTCTTTAGCTTTGAATCTCTAATGGTTTCCAAGTGTAGCCTCATGAGTTATTGTCATGCCTTGAAGTTATCTTTGTTCATCTTTGGGATCTCCATTTTGTAAGACTTCCTAATCTTTAGCTTAGGTCCTTGAAACCTTCTTTGCAAGCACCAAAAGCTATGATACCAATTGTTGAAAATATAAGAGGAGTAATTGAGAGGGGAGAGGTGAATTAGTTACAAATTAACTTAGTTACATACACATAAAAGAAATAGCATGAACACAAGTGACACCAAGATTTAATGTGAAAACCCAATTTGGGAAAAAGAACCAATTGCAACTGGTTACTAATTTTCACTCTTTCGAAGTAAGCCATATTAGGAGCCAACCCTATTAAAGGTTACAAAATACACTGTTAGGTGTGACCCTATCAAAGGCTGTAATTACCCTATTAGGAGTGGCCTTGTTAGAGGTCTTTAGACACTTCAAATAGAAATGCCACCTTATTAAAAGATTTACAAATAGCTATTAAGACAACTCTGTTAAGTGATTTAGATCATTGCTATAATGGTTAGAGAGTAAAAATGAGATGACTTGATTTTTGATGCAACTAAATTGCTAATTATAGATCTCAATTTTGGCTTGAATACTTGATCCATCTTGATTGAATGGATCTTTGCAGCTCAATAGGTATATTCTACTTATCCTTCTAATTTGCTTCCTCTAAGCATCATCAAATCTTCTATTATGTTCCACACATTCAATCCTCAATTTGACCTTATATTTATATATTACACATTGTCAAGTCATCTTGAATACAACTTAGGATGCTTAATATTCATCTCCTTAGTTGGCTAGAACCAACAACTAAATCAATTGAACTTAATATGCCAAAACAAGAAAATCCTTCGTTAGCTGACCATGCTCAATAGACACTAACTCAAAAATAATTTTATTGTGTTGACCAAGTGAACTCGGTTAACATTGCATATTCACAAAGTTCCTTTGGTAACCAAGTGAGCTCAGTTAGCACTGGTTCTATCCAACATTTCCTTCATTAACCGAGTGAGGTTGGTTAACACTTAACTTCTACACACTTTCATTTTGATGATAGAGTGAACTTGGTAAACATTGTCTTTTGAACTTGGCAAACTTTGGAATGCTCAACAGACATGGGAAACTGTCTTCATCGCCTGAGTGAGTTTGAAATACACTGACTGGAAATGATATGACATTTTGTGTAACATCAAAGACAATACACAATTAATCAATTATTTTCAACAGGTTCTTCACTGAGCTCACTTCAGTAAAGTGAAAAATTGGTAGCATGTTACTTGGTGGTTTTTCCCAAATTAGATTTCCACATTAAATTTGGTGTCAAAGTATTATTTTCATGTGTGGATGTTATTGTTATGCATGCTATATTTTACAATTGTTTGTTTATTGATAGTTGACACTTATAGAATATAAAGTTAAGTAATTTCATGAAATGTTAAATTGTTGATGATATGCTATGGAAACCAAGTGGGTATTTGAGATCTATGAATATGTTTGAAGTGATTAAAAAGTTGAATTAGTACATTTGGACCTGAGGATATTTGATTCACCCCCTCCCCCTCCCCCTCTAGACTTGAGGATAACTGATTCAATCCCACTCCTAGTTATTATAAATCATTATAACATCTCCTAGAGAGGTTTATATTGGAAATAATTTATTAGACAAAATAAGATCATAATTAGTTGCTTTTTTGAGGAAATATAGGCATGTATTTGTGTGGACATATTACAATGTAAAAGCATATAGAGAAGATTTGTTCCAACATGAAATACTTTTGAAACCAGATGCCAAGCCTTTCAGACAAAAGAAAAGACTAATAAACCCTATGCTAGCTCCCAAAATGGAATATGAATTGATTAAAATGAGAGATGTTGGTATAGTCAAACCCATTAGATATTTTGCATGGGTGTATAACTTGGTGCCTATCAAAAAGAAGAATGTAGACATAAGATTGTGTGTTGATTTTAGAAATTTGAATATGTTGGTGTTTTAAAAAGCACTAAAACTACTAAGCGACAAAATGCTTAATACCAGAATGACAGTACATACACAATCTAAAGACTAGCCAATTCTTATTAACAATTGCATATGCAAAGTATTTGGACCCAACTTCAACAAAACCACAGACGGTTTTCTACTCTTTTGGCTCTACAAAACCAAGGTGGGTGTACCCAGGGATGATTCAAAACTAGAACAACTGTATGAGGATTATTCTTAGTTTTATTCTGATTCTCATTTCAAAATCCTCAGACATATACATAATTCTTACTAACTTGGTAAACACATCCCATAAAACAGATATGGCCAAGAATTCTTCTATAGATCTGCAGATGTTCTAGACAATAGTGGCTAACTGAAGCTAAAACATTCCATGCAGACAAGTGTTGGCCAACTTTGAAGATCTATAGGAAATAAAAGTAAAGTTTGATTTAATGCTACATTTTGTTAATCATTTATGATATATTTCTCCTTCAGTTGTATCAACTTGATCAGTGCCTAATCCATTGGGATTCAGAGTCTATAGCAAGTTCTCAGATCTATTTTGTTGCCTTACAACAAATTCTATCAGCAATTCTAATCAGAATTCATCATTCAAAATCCTTTCCACTACTAAAGAAACCTTATCACATTCATCAAAGCTTTTATTTAATCCATTGAATTAACAACAGCGATAAATAGATATACAACCTAACTAGATTGCATTCGATTGCACAAGCCTTTACTTATACAATATCAAGACAACCAAGTAATTGAAAGGAGACAAGATTCAGAAAGAAATGATATGGGGACAGTTCACAATTTGTATTCATTTCCTTTGAAAATGGTATATCCTTTACAATAGACTTAGAATGACCTTCAGAAAGAAATATAGCTCATTCTATATTCATGTATTCTCAGATAATTGACAGAGAAAATACATCATAAACTTGTTTTCAAAATTTGGACCAAAAATAGACGATGCATATTACTTAGAAAAATATAATTCAGACCCTTCTTTAGCCTTGGGATCTCACTTAAATAGTGTGAGATGCAACAAGCTTCAGGCTAAAGATAAAAATGACAGGTGTCCTTTAAAGACACTTACATATACTTTTGTCATAAAAGACAAAAACAAATAACAGAAAGGCTTATTACATCAATAATTCCTTGGTGGGTCCCTTTTTGTTATGCTTCTCAGTTGTTGAGACAAGAAAATATGATCTGATTTTACAATCATTCTTCATCCTCGGAGTACATAGTCATGAGGTCTGAAAGTGATGTATCATCTTCAGTTACCTACAAACTTACTTTAACCTGGGGATTTTCCATGTCTTCATTACTAACTACAAGGGTAACTTTTACTTTTGCATCTTCCTCCTCATCATCTCCTGACATCTGTTCTATAAACTCATTTTTCCATTTATTATAGGCAACATCATCTGGCCAATCAAAATTTAGAGCCCCTCTTTGTATAACCAGTAAAGAATCTGCAATTTCTTCTAAATCATCAAGCTCTTTTCTGATGTCATTATAAAATAACTGTATCTTTACCAATTCTTCATTTGTCCTTGCCCAAAACCAGTGGCCAGTTTCACTCATGATGTTCCTGATCCTTTCATCAAATATTTCATCTAACTCCTTTTTCCACTTTTCTTTTTCCTTTATTGTATCAACAGATTCTAAAGCACAAGGAAATAAAGTGAATTTTTTAGCAATATATTTGGAAAAACAGAGTGTTAATATTTTCTGTAAAGAATCCCTTTTATCATCAAAATCTTCTAGTTTATTTAACAAATCAAAAATTTTCTCTACTTGATGATAAGGCATTTGGACGACAGATATACATATAATTGTAATATCATTATTCCTCTCCCTCCACTTCTGTGCTAGGGGAGTCAATTTATCCTTATCTCTGTTTAACTCATCCATGAGGGTTGCAATTCTTGTCAACTGATCAAAGAAGGTTGACCATTGTATTTTATTTCTTAAATATATCACACCCTACTTTAATTTTCCTTCATATTGATTTTTTAAGTCTACTTGAAACTCATGTAATTTGGTTTTTTCTTCTTCAAAGTCTTGTGCAATATAGAATTGGGGCCTTTTAGGGGTGTCTGGTATTTCGATAATAGGGGTTGGTCCAACAAATGACCGTGAAGAGTATGCAATTCTAGGTGCACTAGATTCTCCCACCTTTCTTTTCCCAAGTATCTTCTCCATTTGAGATACCTTGTTTTCAAGTGACTGTATCTGTATACCTCTTTCCTCATATGCTTATAAGACTTCTTCAAACCTAGCATTGAGTTGGGTAAACTTATCTTCTTCCTGGCCAGATACAACACCACCCAATTTTAGCACTTCTGAGGCCATTCCCATTACTTGTTTACTAGTTACCTCACCAGCCCTGTATACTGTCAATGTACCAGTATGCTCTGCTGTAGGAAACTCATGCATCCTGGTATTTTCCCTCTTATCTATGGACCATATAACAAGGGCTTGGTGGTCATCACTAAATTTGACCCCTCTATGAGCCTGTAGTACTTCTTCAACAGTTGTTAATTGAACATCCTTCTACTTCCTTACTGAATAAAAAACAATAGCATTTGCTATATCCCATTCCGGCAGAAGGAGGACTCCTGATTGTCTAACTATTTGCCTCCCAGCTTTAGGAGTAAATTGGGCAAAATCATTCAAAATTTTTGACTTTACCTCTTCTTTAATAACCAGGTCGGGTTTATCTGGTTGCTCAGCCTTGATCTTCTCACAGGCTTTCTCAAAAATTTTCATATTTAATCTCCATAAAAACTGTGCAAAGGCTCTAGATCTTACAAAATTTTCATCATTAATAAATCTTTCAGAAGCCTAGGCAACAATTGGGTCAATTTCCTTACCTTGGTAATCACAATGGTTAGGTCCAGGGAAGGTATAGGAGGTTCTTGTGGCTCTCCAATATCCAGTTCTATAGAAGTGACAATCACATCCCCTTCTCCACCCATTTGTCTAAGCTATTCCCTTAGAGATGCCTTATCATCTATCTAGATTGGGACTAGCTTGGGGAGTATTGTTCCTTTTGAGAAGAAGAAGACCCCTGCTTTAATTTTTGTCTTTTTGGAGAGCTGGCTGCAGATGGACTTCTTGACCTTGATTTCTTATGAGGGGGCGCCTGTTGCACATTTTGAATCATGACATAACCTGCCCTTTTCTGCAATGTATGTTGGCCAGGAGCTACCATATTTCTATTGCTTATTCTTCTTTGTACTTCTGCTGCCTTGTCTGGATGTGCCTCAACAAACATAGCTTTCTTTTCATTCATGGTTTGAATTATTAAGGCAAAATTATTCATCAATGCCTGTATTTTGGCTCCCCAGTATTTCTTATCTTTCAATGGGTCATATTGGGGGTCAAAAGCATTAATGAATTCCAGGGTTTTACTGAAAACCATCCTTTTCTCTTTCCTCAATTCTTGCTCTTGCAATGTGAAGATGTTTCTGATTATATCTTCTGGCTAGTAAACTTGATGTACCATACGGGAAGCTCTCACCCTTTCTTTAAATAGGTCATAGAATCCTTTAGGGTCAATGAATTGGGTGTGAGACTCTGCCATGTTATACCTATCCAAAAACAAATTTAAGTGCTTCCACCCCTTTTTGACAAAGACAAAATCATGCACCACAGTAACCATTGGAAATAAAGTGCCCTTCTTAACCAATTCCCTCTCATCTATAGTGCTAATCTGCCATAAGAGCTCAGCAATCCCTATCTTCAAAGGCACATGAAATGGTAGCACATGAGGTTTTCCCAAAAAACCATAAACTCTTATCACTGTTGAAACATTGTAGGAAATCATATCCCCCTAGTTATGACTGACAAGTAGCCCTTTAGCATGGTCCTTGGGTCTGACCAATTCTAATAATGCTTGTGGGATTCTAGGGCTATCTCCCCTTAAAATCAGTCTAAGCTTTGATGCAAAATACCTGTCAAATCTTACATAGCTAGCTCTGTTTCTTTCTGAAGGTCATTCTGAGTCTATTGTAAAGGATATACCATTTTCAAAGAAAATGAATACAAATTGTGAATTGATCCCATACCATTTCTTTCTGAATCTTGTCTCCTTTCAATTACTTGGTTGTCTTGATATTGTATAAGTAAAGGCTTGTGCAATCGAATGCAATCTAGTTAGGTTGTATATCTATTTATCGCTACTGTTAATTCAATGGATTAAATAAAAGCTTTGATGAATGTGATAAGGTTTCTTTAGTAGTGGAAAGGATTTTGAATGATGAATTCTGATTATAATTGCTGATAGAATTTGTTGTAAGGCAAAAAACCAGATCTGAGAACTTGCTATAGACTCTGAATCCCAATGGATTAGGCACTGATCAAGTTGATATAGCTGAAGGAGAAATATATCATAAATGATTATCAAAATGCAGCATTAAATCAAACTTTACTTTTATTTCCTGTAGATTTTCAAAGTTGGCCAACACTTGTCTGCATGGAATGTTTTAGCTTCAGTTAGCCACTATTGTCTAGAACATCTGCAGATCTATAGAAGAATTCTTGGCCATATCTGTTTTATGGGATGTGTTTACCAAGTTAGTAAGAATTATGTATATGTCTGAGGATTTTGAAATGAGAATCAGAATGAAACTAAGAATAATCCTCATATAGTTGTTCCAGTTTTGAATCATCCCTGGGTACACCCACCCTGGTTTTGCAGAGCCAAAAGAGTAGAAAACCGTCTGTGGTTTTGTTGAAGTTGGGTCCAAATACTTTGCATATGCAATTGTTAATAAGAATTGGCTAGTCTTTAGATTGTGTATGTACTGTCATTCTGGTATTAAGCATTTTGTTGCTTAGTAGTTTTAGTGCTTTTTAAAACACCAACAGAATATATCATCATTAAAGGATAATTATGCTTTTCCAAATATGGAGGTTTTATTGCAAAAGGTTTCATAAAATAAACTCTTGCCTATGATGGATCGTATTTCTAGTTACAACCAAGTGAACGCCAAAGAGATAGAGCAATATAAAACATGTACAACCCAATGGGAAGCATATGTCTATGCTAGAATGTCATTCAAGTTGATAAATGTTGGAAAAATTTTCAAAGAGCGATGAATGTTGCCTTTGAGGGACTTATTTATTATATTTTGGTGGTTTACTGGGATGACCTTACTACTTATTCAAAAAAAGATGAGGACCATTGTAATCACTTGGAGAAAATCTTTAAGAAGGCTCTCAAATATGGGATATCACTAAACCCAAAAAAGTGTCAGTTTGGGGATAGAGAAGGAAAATTGTTGGGACACATTGTATCTAAAGAACATGTAAGAATATACTTTGAAAGAGTCACTCTCATTGATAATATAAAGGTCCCTAAAACTATTAAAGCTATTCAATCATTTTTTGGACAGATTAAGTTTGTAAGAAGATTTGTATCTAATTTTGCAAAAATTATTAAATCCATGTCCAAAATGTTAAAAAGGGGGGACAAATTTGATTTGGAATGATGAAGCTCTACAAGAATTTGCAAATATAAAGAAAAAAATAAAAGAGGTTCAAGTCCTTAAAGCACTAGATTTCAAGGACCTTTTCAAATATTCTCTTTTGCATCGTATCATACAATTGTTGTAGTCATATTCCTGAAGAATGTAGAAGCATATGAACAACCAATTTCTTTCTTCAATAAGAGTTTACAAAGCTTATAATTGAATTATGAGATCAATGAGAAGAAAGCATACACTTTTGTAAAGGCAACTAAGGCTTTAAGACAATATTTGGTGGGCATGTATATCATAGCATATGTTCCTAATGCTGTAGTTCAAGATATCTTTAGATAGATAGAGACCGCAGTGGTGTAGGAGCACCTAGCCATCATATAATTAAAAGAGATCATAATTGATTCTTTAATGATATATGTTCAATCATATATGTTTCAATGTAATAGAATCCAATTTTTTAAAAAAAGTTGTAACAAAAATGTAATGTTGTCCACATTGTCATAGTTAAGGTCCCAATTGGTTTAATAAGTAAAAAGTTGTAAAATGACCTTTTAAAGGATAATAACTATGTAAAAGGTTATTAAATGGTCATTTCAACATGCCTTTAATGTTTATGCAAATTTATGGAATCGCATTTGTCAAAAGTCTCTAACATTTTCAAGAAGGTAAAGAGTTGCAAATAATGCAACAATGTAAAATTGCACTAAAGTTGTAAAAGGAAGTCCAAAGGTCATGGGTGGTATTTTTCAAGTATTAATGGAAAAGAAACTATAAAATTCATTTTAAGGTCGAACCAAATCATAATGGAGGTAATTAGTAACATTTGAAGCAAATTTAGAGTGATTCTAACTTGTTATTTTGAGTGGCTTTCTAGTTATCTTGTTGTTTGCAGGCTTTGTACATCCATGTACTACCTGAAAATGATATATTATTGATATGGTGGAGTAGGAAAATTAATAATCCTTCCATTTCTTTTGGTTTGAGTTTATTTCATCCAACTTTAAGAAAGTTATGAGCATTCTATGGATGACAGTTTTTCAAATTTTCAAATTACAGTCATATTGAAGCAACATGTATGAATGTTTAGTTGTTGTTTAAAGGAATGAAAATTATATTTGTGGAAAAAGGAATGAATAATATTTATAATTAAATTGATTTGGCACATTTTTGTTAAGTTTTGTACAAGTTATGACCATTATAGTGAAAACCAGTTTTTAACCATCTTCAATGGAGTCACAGGAAATGGGTCTCGTTGTAGAGACTATAACATTGGATTCTAATGTTCGATGTTTCTGATTTTTGAATATATTTTTGGAAACCTAATTTTACATAATATTGATGTTTGGATTGAAGAAATAAGATTTGGTTAAAAAGTTATGAATCTTTGTATGTAGGCCTATCTCGAATGGCATAATTGAAGTCTATGTTTTCGAGTTTGATTTGTTATTTGATAATGGTGATTTTATGGATGAATGTATTGGGAAATATGTATTGAAACCTCTATAACTTTGAATAAATTATATTCATGATGGAACTCCATGACTTATTTGAGGGTTCTTGAAGGGTTATAATGATACTTGGATCATGTGGGAAGAAGATGCTGATGGATTAATTAAATTCAGAAATTTATTATTAATATTCAGATAACTAAGCTAGTAAGAGGTCTAGGATAAGCTAAAATTATGATTGATTCTAACTTAGAAGCAACACAAGTTAATCAAGTGGAAGAAGAACAATATCAAGTAAGTATAGAAAGGTGCCCTTGGTATTCAAACATTGTATATTACTTAAGATGTATAAAATATCAGGAGGGTTTGAATGAAAATAAAAAAAGAACCATAAAGTTAAAGGAAAAAAAGTATATTCTTGTTCAAGGTGATCTTTATTGGAAAAATAAAGATGGAATTTTACATCTTTTCCTAGATATGGGTCAGACATCTATCATTCTAAAATAGATGCATGAAGGTGTATGTGGAGGATATTTTTCTACAAAGATAACGGTTCATAAGATTTTGTCGGTAGGATACTTTTGGCCTTATCTTTTTAAGGATTGTTGTGCTTATATAAGGAAGTGTGAAGCATGTCATAAATTTTGAGGAAAGTTTAAATATAATGGAGCTTTTCCTCTTAGGACTCTACAAGAAGAACCATTTTAAATATGGGGAATTGATTTTATAGGTGAGATTTGTAATAAATCAAGTAGTAGACATAGCTGGATTATGGTGGCCACAAATTACTTCACTAAATGGGTAGAAGCCATACCAACTAGATGTTCTACAAGTATGGTTGTTATATATTTTCTAATGAACAACATTATGAATAGATTTAGAGTCCCATAAAAGGTTATTGTTGATAATAGCATGTATTTTATATCAGAAGATTTTTCAAAATTTTGTGGTAAATATGATTTTTCTATCTCTTATTCTTCTCCTTATCATCCATAAGAAAATGGTCAGGCTGAATCTAGTAATAAAATTATACTTAAAATCATCAAGAGGATGTTGGGTAACAATAAAAAAGCTTGGGATTGCAAGATGTGTCTTGCAATATAAGCATATAGGATTACAAGGAAAAAGGCCACAAGGCTTTCACCATTTGAACCTATATACAGGAAAGAAACTAGGCTTCCTGAAAATAATTTATTACAAGTTTATAGGTTCATCAAGTAAGAAAAAATTGAGGACATCAACTTTATGGATGAAAGGATTAATTCATTAGCAAAATTAGATGAGATCTCGAGAACAACATTGGAGGATAACATTAAAAAGAAAAAAAGGGTTAAGTATCTTCATGATAAGAAATCAATGGATAGAACATTTAATATTGGTTATTGGGTTGTAAAATAAAATGTTAAGGATCAAGACAAAGGAAATAATGGAAAATTTGATGCTCTATGGATAAGACCTTTTATAATATCAAAAAAGGCAAGGGAACATTCATTCTTTTTACAAGATACTGATGGGAACACAAAAGAGTTTCCTATTCAAGGCCAATATCTTAAAACTTTTCTCTTTTTATATGGCATTTTATTTCTTGTATACTATTAGAATAGGGTTGATTTTATTTGTTTTCCTTGTTTCTTATTTGTTGTCCTAGATACAGGTGGATTCTTGTTAATTGTGATGAAATATGCATCCTTGAAAAGAGTCATTGATGGAGCTTTAGAAAATTGTTCTTCAAAATAAGTTATTTCCTATTTTCAAAGCTTTGGAGTAGGAAGAGTTCCAATTTAGCAATTTGTCGTTGTTTCAAATAAGAGGAATTCATAGGATAGTGAAGATCCAAAAATTTGGAGTATCAAATAGGTGGTAAAATGGAGCTTCCAATTTTGTGATTTTGGAAGCGAAGTAATCATGCTTGTCCAATTTCGCGATTTCACTAAGTATCAAATATGAGCTTTCCAATATGGCGATTTTGCATCAAACATAATTTCACTTGTCCAATTTCAGCATTTTGTGGTTCATGATTTTCTTACACCCTTATCTCACAATTTCTTGAATAGAGAAGCAATATTATCTCGATTTTGTGACTTCACATTAGGAAGAATTCTTCAAAGCCATAAACATAAAAATCAATGTTATGAGGAAATACAAAATTATTTCTTTAGCCTCATCACATGACAAGAGTGTGAGATAGATAAGCATATTTCATTTGTCTTAAATTCACACTGAATTAGATGTGACAATTTCTTTATATTGGCACATGTGGATAGTTGGTCGAATTCAATGCATCTCCTAACCATTGTTAAAAATATATTATGAGATCACTCACCAACAACATTCTTGTAGTGCACTTTTTGTGTTTCTAGTGTGCGGGTTTCAAAGCTACTTGACCATGGGATTGCCAATTTGGTGCAGAGGCACCTAAAGTAAAATAAAAATAGAGGTTAAAATTATTAATGTGAGAGATTTAAATTCATTTGAGTCATAATTTTGGTCTATGTTGGTTTTATGCAAAAGTTGTAATGCAAAAATGCATAAAGTGCATAAAATGTTGTCAAAAATGCAAAAGGGTTAAGAGAATGTAATGAGTTGGTTTAAAAAGTGGTTGGAAAGTTGTAAATTACCAAAAACACCATAAAAGATTTGTATTGGTCATTCCAAACAGGGGAATGAATGAGAAGAAGAAGAGATCATTTTGAATCAATTGGTTTCTTAAGAACTTGTCATTTTGATTGGTGTTAACTATTTTTGTGTTGGTTCCAAGTCTTGTACAACCATTTATAGCCTAGAACCCATGTTAATCCTATATTTTTGAATATTAGGATTAATAATATTCTTTCTCTCTTTTTTTTAGAGCAATTTGGTTAATTCTTGAAGAAGTTATTCTAGTTTTGGTAAAAGTGGTTATTTGTAGATACGAGGATGCCCAACTACAGTCGAATTGAAATGTTTGATATGGACACATTTTGATGAAAAAAAACTATAATTATATTCATTGGAATGATACATGAACTAGAATTCATTTCCAATTGGTTTGAGTCATTTTCATTTAGATATGTATAGGTTATGTTCATTTTAATGAAGACTAGTTTTTAAGGATCTCTGTTGAAGTTGTAGACAATAATTTGTACTTGTAGAATGATTTATGAATTGGAAGGAATAATGACTTACATATTATGAAATTATATTCATAGAGGATAAATTTGAAATTTATTTGGTTTTATTTGGAGTCATTTTGACGAAGTTATTGGATTCCCTAGGCAGGTTTACTAGTTTTACTTCGGATTTATGATAGAGAAAATGGGTCTACATGCAGAGACTATAACTTGTAATGGATTTATTATTTTTGGCTCAGCTTTGGATATGTTTTAGTATTCCTAATTTGGAAAAATTTCATCAAATTTTTTGGGAAGAAAAGTTCAGATTAAAAGTTATGAATAATGTACTCGAGTATGGAAATCAGACCATGTGAATGGTGAGGTGTTGTAAACTAGTGTTGGAAAGAGTTTTGTTTTGCCTCATGAGATGTCTAAGAATGAAATTTATTTCATGAATTTTGAAGGGATCAGCATGTATCCCACTTATTGGTTTATTTTTAATATGATTTGCATCACAATTCAAGCTTACAATATAGAGGATGACCTAAAGCCAGTCACACAACCAGATTTAACTCTAGCTTAGGAAGACTAGTTAGATGTTCTCAATAGCATGTATGTGATTTCTTGGGAATTATGAACTAGTTATTCAAGACATTCCAATGATTCTTATAAGTTAAAGCTCAAGGAAGAAAAGGTCAAGGTTCATGCCATTCTTGTAGAGTTCCAGGATCTTTAGGGCAACCAACATTTTAATGAAATTCTTGACTTGATTCAAGAATTATAGTTTTCTTTGATTTTTTTAAAACTCTATTGTAAATTTTGGTGAATGGTTGTAATTAGTTATTATTTAATTTCTTCTGTAAAAGTATAAGTCTTTTTGCACTCTTTTTTTCTATAAGAAAGGGTACCATGACCTCATAATATATACGAATTAGTAGCAAAAAATCTAAACATATCAAAGAAAATACAGATAAATTGTATATGCAATATAGGATAGATATTTCAACCAATCATAACCCAATTGTACTTATTTTTGGAATCAATAAAAATACCCTATTTCTACTCCAAAGACTAGGGATAGATCACCAATATTTTTATCTGTGAAGTGCTCCTTTGGATTCATACTGTTGTTGATAGATTGAAATTGGGGCAAGCACTAAAAAAAGTGAAACTCGTATGCATTTGTATGTTTTTTGCATAATTGGTGTTCATCCTTTGAAGTTAAATTTAATTAGCTAGGGTTACATGAATCCAAGTTCTTCGTCCAACAGGTCTCTAAATATTTTGGCATTTATAATAAATATTATAATTGACACTATTCTCCCAACGAAAAAGGACTAGTCTTTTGTTCCTTCTACAAAAATTTACAATTTTATGGAAGTTGATATTCTTTATCATACACATATGCATACATACCCTAATTCATCCCATCATTTATATATATCCAAAACTTCAAAATTGATTTCTCTTTGAGAAGATACTTTCCAACTCAAGAGTATCAGTAATAAAGCATGCATTATTAATCTTTAAGCTTGCCTTAAGGAATGCTGATATAGGTATAACCATCTAGGTTTTGTAGAGCCTAAAGTGTGGAGATTGAATACGTTGTAATTCAATCTTCTTTGTTGGCAAAGATTATGTTAATATTCCTAGCATCAAGCAGGAAAGGCTCGTAGGAATCCAACCAACAATTTTGAGAACGAACAATGACACCTATTTTTTTAAAATTAGATTCAAACATAGGCGTATGCTCAATACTAACAAGTCATCAACGATCAACTTAAGTGTCAAACATTCATTTTTTTTCTCAATTTTGTTTAAAGGAAAAGCTACAACCTTATTTTGTTCAATTTGGAGAATTATGTAGGATTTAACTCATGACATCATGATCTAACATTGGATTGACATTTTATTGATAAGGGGAAATTATGCATATGCATTCTACATGATGTATCTTCCAGTTCCTATAGTAAAATGTTAAATCAAATGAATAAATTAACCAAGAAAAAGGAAGGGGAGCGAGTGACCTTTTTTAACTCAATAAATTAAAATCTACATAATTATGTTCAAATACCAGAGAGAAAGATATTTCTAAAGAAATAAATTAAAAATCTCAAAGCTAGACTAAGATTTTAACCTATGAAAAAGGGTCAAGGTTACAATTTCATTTAAACAATCATAAGATAAATGTTGAGAAAATAAATATGGAACTTTATCATCCACATGTCCAAATATGATATCCAACTTGTAGAACTCTTTAGTATATTATTTCACTCTCACGTCCTTTGTTGACCCTAAAGGCAATTGTCAATTAATGCAAAATACTTAGTCATTTATTAGGCAATATTGGTCGGCCATCACTATAATCGAGACACTATATAGGCCGAGCTACCAAGTAAAGAAGTGAATAAGTTTAGTATGTGTTGAGACAATTATAGTTGCCAAGTGTATTTAATCGTTGTTGAGAAATCCATGGTCACACAACATTTTATTGGTTTTTGAGTGATTTAGGAGGAAACGCGCATCGAGAAATTCAGATAATAAACTTAGTTTTAGCTAAGTCATGTTCATGTTGAGGGATAACATGAAAGAACAAGCATAGCTAAGTGATAGGAGCCATATGTACCAAGTAATAGAGTTCTTGTATTATAAGTTTGGAATGACACAAACTCATATGTAAACCATTTTTTTGAGCTTGAAACATGTTTATATGATCAAGGAGTTAATCAAGGAGGTAATTATGCATGTAATTATAGATCATTAATCCCCATGTTGTGTGATCAATCAATTAGAAAAAATGGAAAGGTTAGGAAGCAAAAAGGATGAACCCTGATTATTGATCAAAATCTAGAAGTTTCTTTCGATGACTATAAAAGAAGGGTCTAAGCCAAAAAAAATATTTGTTGAAGTTTTTAGAGAGATGATTGCATAGTTGAAAGTGAATCAAAGGTTGAAGGACTAAGAAGACCAAGTAGCGTAGAGAGGAGATATTACATCTATGTTACATTGAGGTGATTATATATTGGAAAGAGAAGATCTATTGTTAGAAGTCAAGTGCAAAATAAAGAATCATGGTACTAATTACATTCTAACCATTGTATGAGGAAAATTTCTTAACAAAGTGGTCATAATAGACCTATTGTAAGTCTCCTAACAGAGTGATCACTTTATTTTGATGTCTAAATCCTTTAATAAAGGTAGAATTAATAGTCTTGTAATATTTTAATAGAGAAGACCCCTCACAGAGTAGATCATCATAAGTGATCAATGTTGTAGCCCTAACATGCACACTTTATTTTTATAGTAGTGAAGATTTTATGGATGTCATCCCCACCATAGTTTTACCTTCACCTTGGAGGGTTTTTGCGTTACCACATCTGGTGTCATGTGTTGATTATGTATTTATGTGTTATTCATGTTATTAGATATTAGATATGATATTACGTGTTGATATATGATTAAGGTTGAGATACATGCACACTTTATTTTTATAGTAGTGAAGATTTTATGGATGTCATCCCCACCATAGTTTTACCTTCACCTTGGAGGGTTTTTGCATTACCACATCTAGTGTCATGTGTTGATTATGTATTTATGTGTTATTCATGTTATTAGATATTAGATATGATATTACGTGTTGATATATGATTAAGGTTAAGGTACATGCACACTTTATTTTTATAGTAGTGAAGATTTTATGGATGTCATCCCCACCATAGTTTTACCTTCACCTTGGAGGGTTTTTGCGTTACCACATCTGGTGTCATGTGTTGATTATGTATTTATGTGTTATTCATGTTATTACATATTAGATATGATATTACGTGTTGATATATGATTAAGGTTGAGATGCATTGTGAATTAAGTTTGAATGTGATTCATGTTTGAAGTGGTAAAAGTTTTATAGATCTTGATTCACCCCTCCTAATTGGTACCTTACTTTCCCATTAGATTTCCAACAATTGGTATTAGAGCTAAGTTCTCTAAGAAAGAAGTTTAACCACTTGAGAGTCAAAGATCTTGGAGATGGAAACCTACAAACTGAGAAAGGCAATTGAGAATATCTTAACAAAGTGGTCCTATCAGGCCTATTGTGAATATCGTAATGGAGTGCTCACTTTATTGTGATGTTTAAATCCTTTAATTAAGGTAGACTTAATAGTATTATAATATTTTAATAGAACAAATCTCTCATAGGGTAGATCATCAAAAGTGATCATATTGTAGCCCTAACAGACACACTATATTGCTATAGTAGTGAAGATTTTGTGGTTATCATCCCCACCATAGTTTTACCTTGACCTTCGAGGGTTTCTGTGTTACCACATCTAGTTTCATGTGTTGATTATGTATTTATGTTATTAGATGTTAGATTTGATATTACATGTTGATATATGATGATGCATGGTTAAGGTTAAGGTTAAGGCTTTATTTGCATCTTACATTTGAGAAATTCAAGGTTACAAAGGAGGAACTAAAGAAATCCTTGAAGTGAAGGAAGTAAATGGCAATCCAACAAAATGACACATAATACAAGGAAGAACGAATTGAAGACTTATGTGATGAAGGCTGATCCAGTGAAATGGATGCAACAATAGCAGATCTATTGGAGAAGAACAACATCTTGAATGAAGAGGTAAAAGCATTAAGTTGCAAACATTCATGTTTTTCTCAATTTTGTTTAAAGCAAAATCTACAACCTTATTTTGATCAATTAGGAGAAATATGTAGGATTTAATACATCATGATCTAACATTGCATTGACATTTTATTAATAGGGGGAAATTATGCATATGCATTCTACATGGTGAATCTTCCAATTCCTATAGGTTAAAATGTTAAATCAAATGCATAGTTTAACTAAGACAAAGGAAGGGGAGTGAGTGACCTCTTTTAATTCAATAAGTTGAAATCTACATAATTATGCTCAAATACTAGAGAGGAAGATATTTCAAAAGAAATAAATTAAAGAACTCAAAGCTACACTAATATTTTAACTTATGAAAAAGTGATGCAGGAACATCCTGGGTGTAAGGGAAATCTTGCATCACCCAATTTTTACTTTTATTTTTAGGCTTTTCTATTTTAATAAGGACTAGTAGACAAGGTGGTTATTATTTATGGGAACTTGCTATTTTTAGTAAGTTTTTCATACGATTTTGGAATGTTCTCATTTTCTACAGGAAGGTTCATTTTAGAGATTTAAGCCTACCATAAAAATTTCATTGCTCTAGCTTAAGTATCAGAGAAGTTATTGCAGATTTTCGGTGGAAAAATTTGTAGAAAAATCTTCAGGCTCACTGTCAGAGGCCTTAGAGTGCCCAAATGAGGTATGAAAACCCAACGAAAGGTGCTAACACTATTTAGAACTTGTAGATCAAGAGCTGACATTTCTGAAAAGTGGTTATAATAGCCAATTGGAGCAACGGTTCGTGAGTTATGGCCTTCGGAAGTTGGGCTACCAAAATTTCTAAAATAATTTGTCAAAGATGTATTTGGCCGACTCTATGTGTATTGTTAGGGTCTATCGGCCCTAGGTATTAAGTTTGAGCATCTAGAACCTTCACGAGCAGCATAAAACTGCCTATTTAAGAAAGGCCCAAACATTGTTTAGGACAATTTTGGGTGGTAGTTCACAGCACTGTCTTGCAGATTACTGTAATGAAGGTGCCCATTTGGGTTAGCATATTATAATTGAGAATTCTAAAATTTTGCATTTGCGACAAAATAATAAGTACATATTTTGTTCTCGCATTTGCTGTTGTTTCTTTGTTTATGTTATGAGTTTATGGTATTAAGAGGGAGTACCTTGCATCAAGTGGTATCAGAGCTAGAGTTCTTGAGTGTGTGGACAAATTACCGATTGTGAGGTAGTTTGCACTAGGATTGTGGTTTGGGCTAAGTGTGTAGACAGATCGCCGATTGTGAGGAAATTTGCACTAGGGTTTTAGCAGAAGCGCGAAAATACCTCCACGAAGAGAGCATGGTGGAAGAACTATAGGTGTTACACCTGAGGTTTTCTAAGCCCTCCAAAGGCAAATGCAAGCATTGGAGGAACAAATGCAAAGAGTAATAAATCTTCCTGTAAGAGATGAAAGTGAGGACAAGGATGAAGTAGAAGAAAATGTCGAAGCAGAGGCAGTTCTAAATCTAGAGGAAGAGAGGCTTTTTAGGGCCATCTCCAAGATTGGAAAAAGAGCTAAGTTTGAGGTTCCCACATTTTTAGGAAATGTTAGCCTAGAAGAGCTAATCAATTTGATCAATAAACTAGAGGAGTACTTTGAGTATGAAGATATTGAGGATCTGGATAGGGTCAAGTTTGCGAAGGCAAAACTGAAGGGACATCCAAAGATCTGGTGGCAAGAGGTTCAGTTGGAGTGAAATAGAAAGGGAAAGGAAAAAATCACTAGATGGGATCAGATGATAGCTAAAATAAAGTGATAATTCATTCCTATGGATTATGAGCTTGATCTATTAAAGAAGATGCAAGGAATGAAGCAAGTGGAAAAATCTGTTCAAGAGTATACCTAAGAGTTCTACTGAGTTCTCATTAGAACTGACCATATAGAAGCTGATAAGGAGAAAGTCGCCCATTATCTTAATGGGTTAAGGCAAATCATTCAGGATGAGATAAGTCTAGTTCGAATAAACAATATTGAGGAGGCATACCAGTTTTCCCTAAGAGTTAAGGGAGAAACTAAGTAAGAAGTTTGACAATAAGAATAGTGGAAGAGGTCATGGTGGAAGATCTGGTGGACGATCTTATGGAGGCCGTAATGATGATCAGAAGAACAAGGATGAGGTTGGAAGTAACAACCAGAACCAAAGGGGAAATAATTCCAATTGTTTCCATGATCAGAACAATAGAGATCATAGAGGAAGAGGTAGAGGACAAGGATTTGGAAGAGGAGGCTTTCGTGGAAAATATTTTCACTATGGAGAAGGTCATTGAGCATTTGAATTTACCTAGTTCCAAGGAAGGACAAATCAAAGAACATAAGGTCTAGTGAGAGTTGCACATGTTGATGAAGATGCCAGATCCTCACATTCTGATGATGCTAAAAGAGGAGAAGTCCTAGTCAACAGAAGAGCCCTGTTGAGTAGTGAGAATGAACTTGATCAAAGAAGGAGTTTATTTCGCACAAGGTGCAAATGTGAAGATAAGTGTTGTGATGTGATAATTGATGGTGGAAGTATTGACAATCTAGCTTTAGAAATGATGGTCACCAAGTTGACGTTGAAGAGATAGAAACAATCGCGTCCATACCATTTTGCTTGGGTGCAAGATGACCACAAGGTTATGGTTAATGAGAAATGCTTAGTGAAGTTCAAGATTGGGAGCTACTAGGATGAGGTACTATGTGATATCATACATATGGACATATGTCATATGTTGTTGGGTAGGCCGTGGCAGTTGACAGACATGTTGTACATGGTGGCCGAGCAAATACCTACACTCTCACTAAGGATGGAGTGAAACATAGGCTGAAGCCATTGAAGGATAAAGAAGAAAAGGTATGCAGTGCTTCCAAAATAAGTTTTGTTGATGGAAAAGAGTTTCTGAAAGGTATGAAACATGAGCATATGTGTTTTGCTATAATTCCTAAAGATAGTAAAGAAGAAGTAGGGGAGGTAGCTGTAGAAGTTGTAGATATGTTGGAAGAGTTTTTTGATATTGTATCATATAATGTACCTAATGGATTGCCCCCAATGGTATCAGTTGAAGCCGAGCAAGTTCAACTTCAGTGTAAGCCGAGTAATTACTTTGATGTTGAGTAACATAGAATCCTTCGAGTGCTGAGTAGCATAAAAAGATAATGGATGCCGAGTAAGTCTTCAAGTGCCGAGCAAAGCAAAAAATGCTATAGGTGTCGAGCACCAGTAAATAATAATAAAAGCCGAGTAACATACAAGGAGCCGAGCATCAGTAAACCAATAATGCCGAGTTGCTGCATTATTTGTTAAAGTCAAAGATTCGCCAAATTAGTAGCGATAAGGTTATTACATCAAATTTTGTGAATTAGTTGGATGATATGGATGATGAGTACATGTCACAAAATTCTATGTAATCCATGCAAACCAATCCAAGGCGAATGCTAATGGATTTAACATGAAGTTTCTAGAAGAAACAATTTGGATGGAAAACAATACCATTTTCTCAAGAGAAAATTAAGATTTGAGAGAGAAATGAAGAACATAACTTCTTTATAAGGAGTTACAGGTCAGAGATCAAGTGCGCATGTAAGAGAGGGAATTGGTCATAAGTGTGATCATGCAAAGAAGCTTAGAGGAGTAAGAATAGAGCATCAAGACTCTGAGTTAATTAAGTGACCAGAGATTGCATTGGCATAACGAGTGGAAGAACTCAAGGACATAGATCTTGAAGGGTGAACAAGCTATCAGCACTGCAAGGGAGAGAAGCCAAGCAAAGAAAATGACTGAATAATGATCTAAAATCTACACAATTAGGGTTGCAATCTGTATCAGGTCAAAACCCCTCTAATGCTTTCTTACCATTGTATTAGATATTGAAATCCTACATTGCTAGGTTAGCTTAACAACTAGGTGGATAAGCCTTAGGAAAAGGATAGAAGATGCCCAGGAGAAGGATAAAGAGATCCACAGGAGAAGGATAAAGAAATCCCCAGGAAAAGGATAAAGAGATCCTTAGGAGGAGGATAGGAGATCCTTAGAGAGGGATGAAAGATTCTTTTGAGAAGGTGACTATAAATCCCATAGACTTGGGTGAGCCTAACAGCTTTATGTAAATCCTTTAACAAGGTCACATTCTAAGTTGAATTTTCTTAAATCCTTTAACAGGGTCACATTTAACAATTTGTCATAGCCTTTTACAGGGTAGAACATCAGAAGTGGCTGAAATCAATTGTGCAGTTATTTTGTGCGTATCATTCCCACTCCAGTTTTACCTTCTTATTCTTGGAGGGTTTCTAGGTTATCAAATCCTTAGTGTTATGGTGTGATGCATGTTTACTTTTTATGATTGTTTAATGTTTAATTGCATGCATGATATTTTCAGTTATTTACCATTAAGGATTTGTAGAAATTTTTTTATTAGACATCATTGGACCTTGGATAATTGATTCACCCCCCCTCTTAGTTATTCTAAAGAATTCTAACAATTGGTATCAGAGCAGACTGCTGATTTGTTTCAAGGTACTAGCAGCAGGAAGATCAAGATGTCCAAGAGAGAAGTTCCCAGGCTAAACAAAGACAACTTTGTTGCATGGCAAAGTTTGATGAAGCTACACCTCGAATCAATAGGTGACTATGCACAAACCTCAATCACAGATGACCATGGAGACCCTGCAGCACCCCTCACTGTAGATGACATGAGCAAGAAGAAGGAGGACAATCAAGCAATGTTAGATATTGCTTCAACACTAAGCTATGCCGAGTATGATGACATCAAAGGATCTGATACTTCACATCAGATGTGGAATACATTATCAAGAATCTATGGAGGAGATGACAATGTCAAGAGAGCCAAAAGAGAAAGCCTAAGAGGAAAATTTGATGATATGAAAATGAAAGGAGAGAATGCTACTCAATATGGTGCAAGGATGAAGGAAGTAGTCAGTGCCATAAGAAGCCTAGGAGGACAGTTAGTAGAAGAAACAATATGTAGCAAATACTTGAGAACTTTGCTTCGTATCTATGCTATAAGAGTATCAACTATCCAAGAACTAAGGTGTGTACCAGGCAACACAGTATCATTTGAAGGAATAATTGGAAGACTCACTGCCTTTGAGCTATCCAAATTTGACAATTACAAGCCAGAAAACTTTGAATCTGCATTCAAAGCCAAGATGACAATAAAAGACAATGATGAGGTGCAAACAAAGAAAAACAATGGAAAATGAAAGTATGTATCTAGTGACAGCAAAACTGATGAAGATGATGTAGACCAATTGGAGGCATTACTAGCAAGAAGATTTCATAGAGGAAGAGGCAAATTCAAAGGTAAGCTACCAATAATTTGTTTTAATTGTAATGAAGTTGGTCACATTGCAGCCAGATGCACACAAAAGAAAAATTACAAGGATGGAGGCAACTTCAAGGACAAGAAAGAGGAAAATAAGGACTATAGAGGTAAAGGCAAAAGATGCTACATTGTTGAAGAAGACTCTGATGAGAATGATGATGAAGCAACTACCGTGGTAACCTGCATGAACAAGAATGATAGATGGATCATAGACAGTGGATGCTCTCATCACATGACTGGAGACAAAAGTAAGTTCATTACCTTTACTCAATATGAAGGAAATATTGTTAGATTTGGTAACAATGCACCATGTCAGATCAAAGGGATAGGTAGTATCAAGCTTACTAAAAAGATATCATGTGATAATGCATACTATGTTGAAGGCCTGAATTATAACTTGTTAAGTGTCTCATAGTTAGGCAACATAGGATGTAAGGTTGAATTTAAAAAAGGATTTGCTAAGATTTATGATTCTCAAGGAAGTCTAATAGGAAAAGGTGATCAAACTAAGAGTAATTTGTTTTACCTTGACATGGAAGATGCTTCTTATCTCATTTTTCAAACTGATGATGTATGGTTATGGCATAAGAGGCTATGCCATGTAAATTTTGACAATCTGATAAACATCAGCAAGATGAAGAAAGTCAAAGGTCTACCCAAGTTGAAGAAGCCTGATAACACCATGTGCAAACAATGCCAACTAGGGAAGATGACCAAGTCAACTTTCAAAAGCAAGACTTATACTTCTAATGAAGTATTAGAGCTAGTTCATACTGACTTGTGTGGTCCTATTGAAGTGCAAAGCTACAAAGGTGATAGATACATAATGCTATTTGTAGATGACTATTCAAGAATGATGACAGTCATGTTCCTGAAACAAAAATCATATGCATTCCAAATGTTCAAATGGTACTTGGCAAAAGTTGAGAAAGAGACTGGAAAGAGCCTAAAATGTCTCAAATCTGATAGAGGAGGTGAATTCACATCAAGAGAATTTGAAGAGTTTTGCAATGAAAGAGGAATTAAAAGGCAGACATCAACACCCAGAACTCCACCTCAGAATGGTATAACAGAGAGAAGGAATAGATCAGTTATTGACTATGCTAGGACCTTAATGATGGAGAAAAGTGTTGCACTCAAGTACTGGAGAGAAGTTGTAAGTACTACAGTCTACACACTCAATAGAGTTCAAGTCAAGAAAGGTACAAATGCAACACCTTTTGAATTATGGTATGGGCATTCTCCTAATTTAAAACATTTCAAAATATTTGGATGTAAATGCTATATATATAAAGAGTCTAGAAATGGAAAGTTTGATGCAAAAAGTGAGGAAGGCAATTTTTTTGGTTATTCTACTAGAAGCAAGGCCTATAAGTGCTTGAATGTTAACACTAACAAAGTAGTAGAAAGCACAAATGTGAAATTTGATGAGCTTGCAGAAGTTCAAAGTGTTGAAAACACCAAGAAAGTAGAAGAATACAAAACCTTTGTATATTATTATGAAGGTATACCTAATAGTGGTGAATTTGCAACTTAGAATGATAATCAACAACAAAATCCAGCATTTGTCGAGTCACAGACAGTGAATGCCGAACAATAGACACATTCAGAAGCCGAGCTGCATAATACAGAAAATGTTCATTCAAATTCTGAGAATAGCCAACAAGAAGAAAATGAACAAATGCCTGATGAAAATATACATGAAGATTCAGATTCTGAAAGAGACAACATGCAAACAAGGAAAGAACCAGTATTGGCAAAGTATGTGAAAAGACATCATCCTGCAGATCAAATTATTGGAAATAAAGAGGTAGGACCAATGACAAGGAATAAACTCAGAAATGAAACATGTCTACTCAACAAAATGGAACCAAAAATAGCAAGTGAAGCCATAACAGATGATGACTGGTATAATGCTATGAAAGAAGAAATAGAACAAATTGAGAAAAATAAGACATGGACCTTAGTCTCAAGACCAGCTGACAAAAATGTGATTGGAACCAAATGGGTGTTTAGAAACAAGTTAAATGAAAATGGTGAAATCACAAGGAACAAGGAAAGACTAGTTTGCAAAGGATATGCACAAGAAGAAGGACTAGATTATGGAGAAACTTTTGCTTTAGTTGCTAGAATGGAAGGAGTAAGGACCTTACTGGCATATGCAGCCTTCAAAGGATTTAAAGTCTATCAAATGGATGTTAAGTCCGCATTTCTAAATGGTATAATTGAAGAGGAAGTCTACATAGAGCAACTAGAAGGTTTTGTTGATGAAAAGAACAAAAATAAGGTATGCAAATTACACAAGGCTCTATATGGATTAAAGCAAGCCTCTAGAGCTTGGTATGAGAGACTTCACAAGTATTTGGTGCAAATAGGATTTGAAAGAACTGATGATAACAAAAACATGTACATCAAATCAGAAGAAGGTAAGGATATTCTTATATCTGAAATATTTGTGGATGATATAGTTTTTGGAGGAAAGGAAGTGCTTTGCAAAAGTTTTGCTGACAAAATGAAACATGAGTTTGAAATGTCTATGTTTGGAGAAAACAAATTCTTTGTAGGATTGCAAGTACATCAACTAAAACATGGTATATTCATGATACAATCAAAGTATATCAAGAAAATACTCAAAAATTTTGGACTGGAAGACTCCAAACTAGTTAGCACGCCAATGGCAACAAGACACAAGCTATCCAAAAATGATGAATCTACTGAAGTCAATCAAACAACGTACAGATTCATGATTGGAAAACTATAATATGTTGTACATAGCAGACCAGACATAGCACTAGTAGTTGGAATAGTGGCCAGATTCTCTGCCAATCCTACAAAAAATCATCTCACGACAGTAAAAAGGATAATGAGGTATCTCAAAGGAACTGATGATTTTGGCCTATATTATGAAAAGAATGAGAAGTTTGAGCTCAATGCATACACAGATGTAGATTGGGGAGGAAACATTGATGACAGGAAAAGCACAAGTGGAGGAGCATTATTCTTAGGAAAAAGGCTAGTTACTTGGACTAGTAAGAAACAAACATGCACATCTCAGCCCACTGCAGAAGCAAAATATGTGGTAGTAGCAGTCAATTGCACAAAAATTGTGTGGCTTAAACATTTATTGAAAGGAATGAAAGAAGAGGTAACCAAACTTATGATACTGTATTGTGATAATACAAGTGCTATAAACATATCCAAGAATCTAGTAATGCATGCAAAAACCAAGCATATTGCAATCAAGTATCACTATGTCAGAGAATTGGTGGAAGACAAACAAGTGAATATGGAATACATTCACACAAAAGAAAAAATTGTAGATATCTTCACCAAACCATTTCCCAAGGATGCTTATGAATATCTTACAGGTAAGTTGTGGGTAATGCCCCTAACTCAAGCAGTCTAAAGGAACAAAGAAGCTGCCCTGCATCAACCGGAGTAGATCATTGAAATATCATAAGAGTGATGCAGAGGATGACAACAGGAGCAAAAACTCTAGATCAATCACAAGCATGGTGATAGAAGGAGAAAACATGGAAATGCAAAGCTTATATTTAGCATGTTGAAGATGCTACATCTTTGGCATTTATGTCAAAGAGGGAGATATATGAGAAACTGACGAATACAAAGGGGAAGATGTATATGAAGGATTAGGAATACAAAGTAAGGATGCAGTAGTCCAGAGGGAGAAGAAAAACAAAGGATTCAGATTTTGGTGGTAACTAAGTTGATCAGCTTAATCATTTGATCAGTTTGGTTTGCCATCAATGCCAAAGAGGGAGATTGTTGGAAATGATTGAAAAGATTAGGAATGAAGAGAAATGGAACTGGTAAAGAATGTTTCAATCATTTTTTTGTCATTGATGTCAAACTTGCTACCTACAAGAATGACAATTGCTTTAGTGATCCAAATACTATCAATTGGTTGATTAACAAGGAGGTGGCAATCAATAAGATGTAACTAGAGTACCTAGAGAAAGGTTCAAGTTATGATGATATAATGAAGTATAAGGATCAACTAAGCCATTGATGAAATAGTGCATTGATAACATACTCTAAGACACAGAGGATGGACACACTAAGACACATCAAAGATGTAAGGATTAACTAAAGTTCATTAGAGAGAGCCGAGCTAGCTAGTTAGAGCCAAACAAATTCTCAGTTGAAGCCGAGCAAGTTCAACTTCAGTGTAAGCCAAGTAATTACTCTGATGCCAAGAAACACAGAATCCTTCAGGTGCCGAGTAGCATAAAAAGATAATGGATGCCGAGTAAGTCTTCAAGTGCCAAGCAAAGCAGAAAATGCTATAGGTGCCGAGTGCTAGTAAATAATAATAGAAGCCGAGTAACATAGAAGGAGCTGAGCATTAGTAAACCAATAATGCCGAGTTGTTGCATTATTTTTTAAAGTCAAAGATTTGCTAGATTAGCAACAATAAGGTTGTTACATCAAATTTTTTGAATTTGTTGGATGATATGGATGATGAGTAGATGTCACAGAATTCTATGTAATCCATGCAAACCAATCCAAGGTGAATGCTAATGGATTTATCATGAAGTTTCTAGAAGAAACAATTTGGAGGGAAAACAATACCATTTTCTCAAGAGAAAATTAAGATTTGAGCGGGAAATGAAGAACATAACTTCTTTATAAGGAGTTACAGGTCAGAGATCAAGTGCGCATGCAAGAGAGTGAATTGGTCATAAGTGTGATCATGCAAAGAAGCCTAGAGGAGTAAGAACAGAGCATCAAGACTTTGAGTTGATTAAGTGACCAGAGATTGCATTGGCATAACGAGTGGAAGAACTCAAGGAGACAGATCTTGAAGGGTGAACAAGCTGTCAGCACTACAAGGGAGAGAAGCCAAGCAAAGAAAAGGACTGAAGAGTGATATGAAATCTGCATAGTTAGGGTTGCAATCTATATCAGGTCAAAACCCCTCTAATACTTTCTTACCATTGTATTAGATATTGAAATCCTACATTGCTAGGTTAGCTGAACAACTAGGTGGATAAGCCTCAGGAGAAGGATAAAGAGATCCTCGGGAGAAGGATAAAGAAATCCTTAGGAGGAGGATAGGAGATCCTTAGAGAGGGATGAAAGATTCTTTTGAGAAGGTGGCTGTAAATCCCATAGACTTGGGTGATCCTAACAACTCTACGTAAATCTTTTAACAAGGTGACATTCTAAGTTGAATGTTCTTAAATCCTTTAACAGGGTCACATTTAACAATGTGTTGTAGCCTTTAACAAGGCAAACCATTAGAAGTGGTTGAAATCAATTGCACAGTTATTTTGTGGGTATCATCCCCACTCCAGTTTTACCTTCTTATTCTTGGAGGGTTTTTGGGTTATCAAATCCTTAGTGTTATGGTGTGATGCATGTTTACTTTTCATGATTGTTTAATGTTTAATTGCATGCATGATAATTTCAGTTGTGTGCCATTAAGGATTTGTAGAAAAAGTTTTATTGGACATCGTTGGACCTTGGATAACTAATTCACCCCCCCCTCTTAGTTATTCTAAAGAATTCTAGCAGTTGATAAACTTGAAGAAGTGCAATTTTTTAAAGGAGTTGGATTACTTGGGATTTTTAGTCTAAGGAGAAGGTTTGAAAATGGACCCAAAGAAAGTGAAGGCTATCCTTGAATGGCCTACTCCAAAGAGTGTGATAGAGGTAAGATATTTTCATGGACTAGCTACATTTTACAGAAAGTTTATAAGAAGTTTTAGCAGTATTTTTGGACCCTTAACTGAAACAATAAGAGAGATATGAAAGAGTTTAAGTGGACTGTAGGAGTAGATAAGAGTTTTAATTTGTTGAAATGGAAAGTTACTTAGCAGCTTGTTTTAGCACTTCCTAATTTTAACAAGGTGTTTCAAGTAGATTATGATGTTAGTGGTACTACAATAGGGGCTATTTTGAGCTAGGAAGGTAGACCAGTTGCTTATTTCAGTGAGAAGTTGAATGATGCAAAAAGAAAATATTTTATTTATGATCAAGAATTTTATGCTATAGTTCAAGAATAGAAGAAGTGGAGACACTATCTTCTCCCCAAGGAGTTTGTTTTGTATACTGATCATCAAGCTTTGCAATATTTGAATAATCAAGGAAAATTGAACCAAAGGTATTTAAAGTGGGTTGAGTTTTTGCAGAGTTAGACATTTGTTTTGAAGCATAGAGGTGAGAAGTCTAACAAATTGCAGATGATCTTAGTAGAAGACAACTTTTGCTAACAAAAATGTAGATAGAGGTGGTTGGGTTCAAGGAACTTAGTACATTGTATCTAGATGGTCTTGATTTTGGTGAAGCATGGAAGGCTTGTACAGAACTTGTTATAATTGACAGGACAAAGTGGTTGGATTTTAGGATCCAAGAAAATATTTTGTTCAAAGGAAGCTAGTTGTGTATTCCAAGAAGTTTAATGAGACAGAATCTCATCAAGGAGAAGCATAATGGAGGATTGGTTGAAAATTTTGGCAGAGATAAAACTATAGCTTTGGTTGCTGAAAATTATTACTTGCCATAGCTACAACAAGATGTGACAAAGTTTGTACAAAGTTGCCAAGTATGTCAGATGGCAAAAGGAGTGAAGTAGAATACAAGGTTGTATTAGTCATTACTTGTACCAGAGAAGCCGTGGGAGGATGTTAGCATGGATTTTGTTATTGGATTACCGAGGACACAGTGCATGCATGATTCTATTTTTGTGGTGGTTGATAGGTTTTCAAAGATGGCACATTTTATTTTAGTTTTAGATCAAGATACCAAATTTGTTAGGTATTTCTGGTGTACATTGTGGGAAAAGTTGAAGATGGATTTGAAGTTCAGTTCATCATGTCATCCACAGACTGATGGATAGACAGAAGCTGTGAATCATAGTTTGGGAAACTTGCTGAGATGCTTGGTTGGAGATAAACCAAAAGGATGGGATATGATTTTATGACAAGAAGAATTTGCATATAATAATTCTATCAATAGGAGTACTAGTAAATCACCATTGTAGATTGTATATGGAGTAGTCCCAAAAATGTTTTTGAATTGAGTAAGTTGGATAAGGGAGAGATAAGTAGTGCTGAAGTAGAAGAATTTGCTAAACATTTGAAGAACATTCATGAGGAGGTGAGGAAGCATATCATAAAGATGAATACATAGTATAAGGCTAAGGTAGATGTGAAAAAGAGATATAAGGAATTTTAGATTGGAGATGAACTCATGGTTCATTTGAGAAAGGAACATTTTCCAGTAGGTACATATAATAAGCTAAAAATGAAGAAGTTTGGACTGTGCAAGATAATGAAGAGGCATGATTTTGGAAATGCCTATGAAGTGGAGTTGCCTACTAAATTGAATATTTCACCAGTATTTAATATTTTAGATTTGATAGAGTATTATGAAGGAGGTGATGGAGATGAAGTTGCATAAGTGTAGTGGAGCATTCCAGTAGCTAGTTCTGCTACCAAGGAGATACTAGACAGTCGAATTGGAAAAAGTACTAGAGATAGAACTTATGAGGAATATTTGGTCAAATGGAAAGGGAGACTAGTTGAGGATTCATCATGGCTAGCAAAGGAGGAGGTCAATCATCTTGGTTTTCCTTTGAACACTTGAGACGTAATGGGGTCACTTCTCAAATTACCCCGGGTGTCTGATGTAGGAGCATCCTGGGTGTAAGGGCAATCTTGCATCACTCAAAAAATATATTTTATTTTCAAAATTTTCTATTTTAATAAGACCAAAAGGATGGGATATGATTTTACTACAAGTGGAATTTGCATATAATAATTCTATCAATAGGAGTATTGGTAAATCACCATTCTAGATTTTATATGGAGTAGTCCCATAAATGTTTTTGAATTGAGTAAGTTAGATAAGGGATAGATAAGTAGTGTTGAAGCAGAAGAATTTGTTGAACATTTGAAGAACATTCATGAGGAGGTGAGGAAGCATATCATAAAGATGAATACACAGTATAAGACCAAGGTAGATGTGAAAAGGAGATATAAGAAATTTCAGATTGGAGATGAACATGCTCCTTTCTCAAATGAGCCATGAGTTCATCTCCAATTTGAAATTCCTTATATCTCCTTTTCACATATGCCTTAGCCTTGTACTATGTATTCATCTTTATGATGTGCTTCCTCAAATCCTCATGAATGTTCTTCAAATGTTTAGCAAATTCTTTTGTTTCAGCACTACTTATCTCTCCCTTATCCAACTTACTCAATTCAAAATTTTTTTTGGGACTACTCCATATACAATCTAGAATGGTGATTTTCCAGTACTCCTATTGATAAAATTATTATATGCAAATTCCACTTGTGGTAAAATCATATCCCTAGCTTGGTTGGAGATAAACCAAAAGGATGGGATATGATTTTACCATAGGCAAAATTTGCATATAATAATTTTGTCAATAGGAGTACTAGTAAATCACCATTCTAGATTGTATATGGAGTAGTCCCAGAAATGTTTTTGAATTGAGTAAGTTGGATAAGGGAGAGATAAGTAGTGTTGAAGTAGAAGAATTTGCTGAACATTTGAAGAACATTAATGAGGAAGTGAGGAAGCACATCATAAAGACGAATACACAGTATAAGGCTAAGGTAGATGTGAAAAGGAGATATAAGGAATTTCAGATTGGAGATGAAATCATGGTTCATTTGAGAAAGGAGCATTTTCCAGTAGGTACATATAATAAGCTGAAGATGAAGAAGTTTGGACTGTGCAAGATAGTGAAGAGGCATGATTTTGGAAATGCATATGAAGTGGAGTTTCCTGCTAAATTGAATATTTCACCAGTATTTAATATTTCAAATTTGATAGAGTATTATGAAGGAGGTGATGGAGATGAAGTTGTAGAAGTGTAGTGGAGCATTCTAGTAGCTAGTTTGGCTACCAAGGAGATACTAGACAGTCGTATTAGAAAAAGTACCAAAAATAGAACTTATGAGGAATATCTAGTCAAATGAAAAGGGAGACTAATTGAGGATTCATCATGGCTAGCAAAGGAGGAGGTCAATCATCTTGGTTTTCCTCTGAACACTTGAGACGTAATGGGGTCACTTCTCAAATTACCTTGGGTGTTTGATGTAGGAGCATCCTAGGTGTAAGGGCAATCTTGCATCACTCAAAAAATATATTATATTTTCAAGCTTTTCAATTTTAATAAGGACTAGTAGATAGGGTGGTTACTATTTATGGAAACTTTCTATTTTTAGTAAGTTTTTCTCAGAATGTTCTCATTTTCTACAAGAAGGTTCATTTTAGAGATATAAGGCTACCATAAAAATTGCATTGCTCCAACTTAAGTATCAGAGAAGTTATTATGGATTTTCGATGGAAAAAATTATAGAAAAATCTTCAGGCTCACCATCAGAAGTTTTAGAGTGCCTGGATGAGGCTCAAAAACTCGACGAAAGGCACTAGCATGGTTTTGAGTCTATAGATCAGGAGCTGGCATTTCTAAAAAGTGGTTATAATAGCCAATCAAAGCAACGGTTCATGAGTTATGGCCTTAAGAAGTTGGGCTACGAAAATTTCTAAAATAATTTGTCAAAGATGTATTTGGCCAACTCTATGTGTATTGTTAGGGTTTGTTGGCCCTAGGTATTAAGTTTGAGCATCTAAAACCTTCCTGACTGGCATAAAACTACCTATTTAGGAAAGGCTCAAACATTGTCTAGGGCAACTCTGGGTGGTAGTTCACAGCATTGTCTTGCAGATTATTGCAATGAAGGTGCTCATTTGGGTTATCATATTATAATTGAGCATTCTGTAATTTTGCATTTTCAATGAAATAATAAGAAGTCCATATTTTGTTCTCGCATTTGCTGTTGTTTCTATGTTTTTGTTATGAACTTATGGTATTAAGAGGGAGTACCCTACATCAAAAAGGGTCAAGGTTACAACTTCATTTTAACGATCATAAGATAAGTCTTGAGAAAATAAATGTGAAACTTTATCATCCACATGTCCAGATCTAATAGCCAACTTGTAGAACTCCTTAGTATATTATTTCACACTCATGTCCTTTGTTGACCTTAAATCCAATTATCTATTAGTAAAAAATATTTATTCATTTACAAGGGAATATTGGTCGGCCATCACTATGACTGAGACACTATATAGGCTGAGCTAGCATGTAAATAAGTGAATAAGTTCAGTATGTGTTGAGGCAATTATAGCTACCAAGTACACTTAAGCATCGGGAAAAAATCCATGATCACACAACATTTTAGTGGTTTCTGTGTGATTCAGGAGGCAACATGTGTTGAGTAATTCAGATAATAAACTTAGCTTTGGCTGAGTCATGTTCATGTTGAGGGACAAGATGAAAGAACAAGCAGAGATGAGTGACATGAGCTATATGTGCCAAGTAACATAGTTCTTGTATTTTAAGTTTGGAATGACACAAACTCATATGTAAACCATTTTTTTGAGCTTGAAACATGTTTATATGATCAAGGAGTTAATCGAGGAGGTAATTATGCATGTAATTGTAGATCATTAATCCCTATGTTGTGTGATCAACCAATTAGAAAAAATGGAAAGGTTAGGAAGAAAAAGGGATGAACCCTAATTATTGATCAAGATCTAGAATTTTCTTTAGATGACTATAAAAGAAGGGTTTAAACCAAAAACAAATTGTTTTAAAGAAGTTGTTAGAGAGATGATTGCATAGTTGAAAGTGAATCAAAGGTTGAAAGACTAAGAAGATCAAGTAGTGCAGAGAGGAGATATTACATATCTATCATATTGAGGTGATTACATATTGGAAAGAGAAGATCTATCATTAGAAATCAAGTGTAAACTGAAGCATCATGGTACTAATTACATTCTAACCATTGTATGAGGTAAATTTATTAACAAAGTGGTCCTAACAAACCTACTGTAAATCTCCTAACAAAGTGATCACTTTATTTTGATGTTTAAATCCTTTAATAAAGGTAGATTTAATAGTCTTGTAATATTTTAATAGAGAAGACCCCTCACAAAGTAGATCATCAGAAGTGATCAATGTTGTAGCCCTAACATGCACAATTTAATGTTGTAGTAGTGAAGATTTTATGGGTGTTATCTCCACCATAGTTTTACCTTCACCTTGGAGGGTTTCTACATTACCACATCTGGTGTCATGTGTTGAGTATGTATTTATGTATTATTCATGTTATTAGATGTTAGATATGATATTACATGTTGATAAATGATGATGCATGGTTAAGATTAAGGTTGAGATGCATTGTGAATTAAGTTTGAATGTGATTCATGTTTGAAGTGGTAAAATTTTTATATATCCTAAATCACCCCTCTTGATTGATATCTCACTTTTCCATTAGATTTCCAACAATTGGTATTAGAGCTAAGTTCTCGAAGAAAGAAGTTTAGCCACTTGAGAGTTGAAGATCTTGGAGATGGAAGCTTAAAAATTGGGAAAGGTGATTGAGAATATCTTAACAAAGTAGTCCTATCAGGCATATTGTGAATATCCTAATGGAATGCTCACTTTATTGTGATGTTTAAATCCTTTAATCAAGGTAGACTTAATGGTGTTGTAATATTTTAATAGAAAAAACCTCTCATAGGGTAGATCATCATAAGTGATCAAATTGTAGCCCTAACAGACACACTCTATTTCTATAGCAGTGAAGATTTTGTGGGTATCATCCCCACCACAATTTTACCTTCACCTTGGCAGATTTTTGCATTACCACATCTAGTGTCATGTATTGATTATGTATTTATGTTATTAGATGTTAGATCTAATTTTACATGTCGATATATGATGATGCATGGTTAAGGTTAGGTTGAGATGCGTGGTGAATTAAGTTTGAATGTGATTCATGTTTAAAGTGGTAAAAGTTTTATAGATCCTGATTCACCCCCCCTCTTAGCATTTTACTTTCCCATTAGATTTCAAAAATTTGGTATTAGACCCGAGTTCTCCAAGAAATAAGTTTAACCACTTGAGAGTCAAAGATCTTGGACCTGGAAACCTACAAACATGAAAAGGTGATTGAGAATCAAAAGCTTTATTTGTAGCTTACATTTGAGAAATTCAAGGTTACAAAGGAGGAACTAAATAAATCCTTGAAGAGAAGGAAGGAGATGGCAATCCAACAAACTGACACACAATACAAGGAAGAAAAAATTGAAGACTTATGTGATGAAGGCTGATCCAATAAAATTGATGCAACAATAGTAGATCTATTGGAGAAGAACAACATCCTAAATGAAGAGGTAAGAGCACTAAAAAGAGACCATGAAATACAATGAGGCTATGTAAAGTTATTGAACAAAAGAAAAAGGATGAAGATGACAAGGTAACACATGAATAAGAAGAAAAGGAAAATGACTACAAGCCTTGATGAGAGGATCAATGAAGTCTATAGGCTAACTCATAATCAATTTGATATGATCAGTCAATTATTGAGTGTTAATCAAAAGATTTCTAGGAATGTGGAAGAGATTGAAAATCTAAGATATGATAACAATCAATTGAAAAATGAGTTGAGAGCTGAGCACGAAATAATTGAAAGGATGAATAAATCTAGAAAGGATATGAGACAAGTTGATGAACAATTAAAAGCACAAAGAAGAGCTCATGAAACTATTAGATTAGGCTACACCAAGTTTATATCATCTACCGAGTAGGGAGAATAATCAAATCATGGAGAAAAAAGGAATGTAAAACCAAGGAACAAGAAGCCTACATCATATCACCATAGAAGACCAAGTCACATAACAAATGTTTGTAGGAGAAAAACTAGTAATCCTAAGCCTAAATCCAATGGTAATTATTTCAATTACAACAAACATGGACGTCAAGCACATGAATGTAGATAAAATACCAATAAGACACAAGATATATCTAGATTTGAAGGTTAATATTAACCATGTTAGAAGTGTGGTCACAAGGCAAAATATTTCAAATCTAATACAAAACATAGTTGGACATCTAAAGGTCAAGGAAAAACAACTACGCAAGTGAATACTATAAATTGGGATTACAATACTTGGGTCACTTGTTAGTTATGTGGTAAATATGGACATAATGCAGAAAATTATGAAAGGATACATCTCAAAGGAAGATTAGGAAGCTGGATAAATTTTGTTCCAGTATGTTATTAAGTATTAGAACGTAGAGATCGTATGAATCAAGCACCAACATCCAATAATGAAGAAAAAAATGGAAAATAAAAGATTAATGTTGAAGAAGTGAGAAGCCAAATGAATCAAATATGGAAGAGGAAAATTGATGAAGGCAACATTTCAAAAGGTGAAGTTTTGATCACCCAATCCAATGGATTAGGTGATTCCCCCATCATAAACTAAATAAAGAGGTATCTATGGAATTGTATTTCAAATTTCTAAATCATACATTAGTTCCTAAAGTGAAAAATTCTAGATGAGCATATGATTAGATGCATTAGGACATATTTGAAGTGTGAACCGATTAATGTGTATGGAAGCCAAGTTTAAAAGTTAATAATTGTCAAGTATCAACATTGAATGATGAAAGAGTTAAGAGGTTGAGTAAGATTGCTAGTATTGACTAAGTTGGTCTATTAGCTGAGTTGAAGACTGAAGGAATTATGATTGCAAAGTTTTGAAGAGAAGACCAAGATAGCTATCCACTATGTGTACAAAACATTTGTGAGGCCCTAAAATGGAAATTTCAACCATTCTAATGAATTTTTCCAATCATTTTGAATACCTTGCATTCAATATTTCAAGAGGTAGAAGAGTTAGAGCATTTTTAGAGTGAAGTTGAGTGATTTGTGTGGATATCTCTTATCATGCCATTGGAAATTAAGAGCGATTTGAAGATTGTGTCGACACTGAGAAAAGAAGAGTTTAAGTTTCAAACCCTAAATGTAAAAATGGCATCGAGTTTGACTGTTGAGAAGAGAGAAACATCAAAGGTTAGTGATGTGTAATTGATTCATAATAAAATTTTTAAACCCCCAAAGTTTAAAGTAAATTTAGAGATTACTGTAAAAAAAAGATGCATTTGGTGCCCTATCATCAATCCCTCCTAGGGTTATCATGATCCATGATGTTTGGTGATGCAGGAGCATCCAGAGGTATAAGGGCAATCTTGTGTCACCCCAAAAAAATGTACTTAGACTTAGTTTCTGTTTCATGTCTTTACATTTTTGGATACCCATTTGGCTCAAATAAAGGTTCCAACTCTCATAGTTCAACTATCAGTGCGTTTGAAAATCTTGAAAAAATAGGAGCATGTATTTGGGCCATCATTTCGGTAAACTAGAAGGTGTGAATTGGCCAGATGAATGTAATCATGATTTAGAGCATTCCAGAAAAAGAATCAGGTCAATAGGCCCCACAGTTTGAAAGTTATTGCAATTTTTTGAGTTTTCGAGACCTCCTAAGAATGCTTCAAAGTCAGGTTTGGGGCATTAAATGACCTCGAAAAGGGTCAAAAAATGGGGGATAAGAAAAGCTTGTCCATAGGGCTATAGAGCACTTCAAGAGCTTTCTGAAAATGTAAACGGTTTGTCAATCGGAGCTACGGTTCAAAAGTTATGCCTCCCGAAAGTTCGGTTACCGTTTCTGGATTCTTCTAGATTTGCACCGACTTCTAATGCAGCTTTTGGAACCTTCTATTTCGTTGGTGGATGCCTACTAGCACTTTCTAGAATGTACTCCTAGTCCTTAACCCTCCGGGGTCTATTTAAGGAGATTTCTGGCATTGTAAAAGGCAGTTCGGAGTGGAGTTTGAGAGGAGGTACCATAAGGAGAAATTATCTCTAGATTTATGCTATTGTAAGCCCTTAGGGCATGTTTTGAAGTTTATTTTCATGTATTGGTTGTACTAGCTTAGTTTCTCAGTTAATATAATTTCCCTTTTCTGTCGTTTCCATTCTATTCTTGGGTTGTGTCCCCATCAAGTGGTATCAGAGCGAGTTTTCTTGAGTGTGTAGACAGAGCGCCGACTGTGAGGCAGTTTGCACCAGGACTGTGTGGTTGTGGGTTTGAGTTAGAAGATGCCTCCATGAAGAGAGCATGGCGGAAGGGCTAGAGCTATTGATCCTGAGGAGGTTAGAGCCCTTCAAAGGCAGGTACAAGCATTGCAAGAGGAGCTTCGTAGAGGAGCAAATGTTGCCGCAGGTGACAATAGTGAGGATGACAATAAAAAGGAAGTAATGGGACTAGAAGAGGAAGTTGACGGAGAAGTTCTGAATCCTGTAGAGGAAAGGCTTTTTAGGGCCATTACTAAGTTTGGGAAAAGACCTACAATTGAAGTGGGTATATTTTCAGGAAATCTGAAACCAGATGAGTTGATCGATTGGATCAATGAATTGGAAGAATACTTTGAGTATGAGGATATAAGGGACCCAAATAGGGTTAAGTTTGCAAAGGAAAAACTGAAAGGCCATGCCAAAATCTGGTGGCAAGAGGTTCAACTGGAAAGACTTAGAAGAGGAAAGAAAAAGATCACAAGATGGGATCGCATGGTGGACAAATTGAAGAAGCAGTTCATTCCTATGGACTTTGAGCTTGATCTGTTTAAGAAGATGCATGGGTTAAAGCAAGCAGGAAGATCAGTCCAAGAATATATAGAGGAGTTTTATCGACTCTTGATTAGAGCGGGGCATGTAGAAGCAAATAAGGAGAAGGTTGCTCGTTATATCAGTGGGTTGCGACCTAGCATCCAGGAGGAATTAAGTCTGGTAAGAATGACCAGCGTTGAAAAGGCATACCAATTTTCCCTACGAGTCAAGGAGGAAGGGGAAAAGAAAAATGAAGATGTGGGTACTAGTAGAAACCAGAGGAATGAGGGTTTCAACCGCTCCCATGATCAAGACTTTGGAAATCAAAGAGGAAGAGGTAGAGGACGTGGACAAGGAAGAGAAGGCTTTCGCGGTACCTGTTTCCATTGCAATGAAGAAAGTCATCGTGCCTTTGAATGCCCTCAACGACAAGGAAGGACATATAGGAGAGCTGAGGGCCAAGCTAGGGTTGCTCATGTGGATGAGGATGCACAATCATCACATTCAGAGGATGCAGAAAGAGGAGAGACCTTGGTAAATGAAAGAGTCCTACTAAGTGGTGAGAATGAACCAGGACAACGAAGGAGTTTGTTTCGTACCAGATGCAAGTGTGAGGATAAATGTTGTGATGTGATCATTGATGGTGGTAGCACTGATAACCTGGTTTAAGAAGAGATGGTCTCTAAGCTAAAGCTCAAGAGGGAGAAACATCCCCAACCCTATCAAATTTCTTGGGTAAAAGATGATGAATAAAAGGTTTGAAGGAAGACAAAGAGGGTACGGTCAAGGAGGAAGGGGAAGCGGTAGATCATGTGGAGGCCGCAATGAAACCCAAAAGAAAAATGAAGATGTGGGTACTAGTAGAAACTAGAGGAATGAGGGTTTCAACCGCTCCCATGATCAAGACTTTGGAAATCAAAGAGGAAGAGGTAGAGGATGTGGACAAGGAAGAGAAGGCTTCCGCGGTACCTGTTTCCATTGCAATGAAGAAAGTCATCGTGCCTTTGAATGCCCTCAACGACAAGGAAGGACATATAGGAGAGCTGAGGGCCAAGCTAGGGTTGCTCATGTGGATGAGGATGCACAATCATCACATTCAGAGGATGCAGAAAGAGGAGAGACCTTGGTAAATGAAAGAGTCCTACTAAGTGGTGAGAATGAACCAGGACAACGAAGGAGTTTGTTTCGTACCAGATGCAAGTGTGAGGATAAATGTTGTGATGTGATCATTGATGGTGGTAGCACTGATAACCTGGTATAAGAAGAGATGGTCTCTAAGCTAAAGCTCAAGAGGGAGAAACATCCCCAACCCTATTAGATTTCTTGGGTAAAAGATGATCATAAGGTCCTGGTAAGTGAACAATGTTTAGTAAAATTCAAAATTGGGAGTTACCATGATGAAGTTCTCTGTGATGTTATTTCGATGGATGTTTTCCATCTATTGTTGGGTAGACCATGGCAGTTTGATAGACATGCAATACATGATGGACATGCAAACACATACTCTCTGACAAAGGATGGAGTTCGCCACAAATTGAAGCCCATGAAAAAGGAAGGTGAAAAGGTATGTAGCAATGCTAGGATTTGTCTTGTTGATGGAAGGAAGTTTTTAGATGGCATGAAACATCAGCATCTGTGCTATGCTTTGATTCCTAGGAAAGATAAAGAAGGTAGTAGTGAAATACCATTTGAAGTTTCAGATTTACTAGGGGAATTTGGAGATATTATCTTTGATAATGTTCCAGATGGATTGCCACCAGTAAGGCCAATCAGTCATCAGATAGATATGATTCCAGGAGCTAGTTTTCCTAACAAGGCTGCTCACAGGATGACTCCTACTGAAACAAACAAGCTAAATAGACAGGTTCAGGAGTTGCTGAGGAAGGGCTTGATTCGAGAGAGCCTGAGTCCATGTGAAGTACCTGCAGTACTTGCACCAAAGAAGGATGGAGAGTGGAGGATGTGTACAGATTCTCGAGCTATAAATAGGATAACCATCAAGTACTGGTTTCCTTTACCAAGGATGGATGATCTTATGGACTGCTTGAGTGGAGCCCAGTACTTCACAAAGATAGATCTAAAGAGTGGCTATCATCAGATACAGATTCGAGAAAAAGATGAGTGGAAAATAGCCTTCAAGACCAAGGAGGGTCTTTATGAGTGGTTAGTCATGCCCTTTGGATTGACGAACGCCCCGAGCACCTTCATGCGACTCATGAATGAGGTACTTAAGAAGTTCTTGGGAAAATTTGTTATTGTCTATTTGGATGATATTTTAATTTTCAGCAAGACTTTGGAAGAACATTTACTGCATATTTGTAGTGTCCTTGATAGGCTAAGGGAAGAGAAACTGTTAATTAATCTAAAGAAGTGTGTCTTTGCAAAAAGGGAGTTAGTCTATTTGGGATTTGTTATATCACCTGAAGGTCTCAAAATGGATCCAGAGAAGGTAAAAGCCATCTTGGAATGGCCTACTCCAAGGTCTGTTACTGAGGTAAGATCATTTCATGGTCTGGTTAGTTTTTACAGGAAGTTTATTAAGAATTTCAGTGGCATATGTGCACCTCTAACTGATACAATAAGAGGGGATAGAAAAGAGTTCAAATGGACTGAAGCAGCTGCGAGAAGTTTTGAATTGCTGAAGAAGAAGGTGACTGAACAGCCTGTGTTGGCACTTCCAGATTTTAGAAAAGTATTCTAGGTGGATTGTGATGCTAGTGGTAGCGCTATTAGGGCTGTATTAAGCCAAGAAGGTAAGCCTATTGCATATTTTAGTGAAAAATTGAATGATGCAAAGAAGAAGTATTCTGTTTATGATCAAGAGTTCTATGCAATAGTTCAGGCCTTAAAGAAATGGAGGCATTATTTATTGCCAAAGGAATTTGTTTTGTATACTGATCATCAGGCATTACAGTACCTAAATAGCCAAGGTAAATTGAATCAGAGGCATATGAAGTGGGTAGAATTCTTGTAGAGTTATACATTTGTGTTGAAGCATAGAAGTGGAAAATCTAACAGGGTTGCAGATGCACTAAGTAGGAGACAGTTGTTGCTTACAACAATGCAGGTTGAAGTAGTTGGGTTTGATGAACTCAAGAATTTGTACCCCGAGGATCCTGATTTTGCTGAAGCATGGAAAGCTTGTAAAGAACCTATTGTTGTAGATAGAACCAAGTGGTTAGACTATTTGATTCAGGATGGCATGTTATTCAAAGGTAGTCAATTGTGCATTCCAAGGAGTTCCATGAGGGAAAATCTGATTAAGGAGAAACACAGTGGAGGGATGGTAGGACATTTTGGTCGGGATAAGACCATAGCCATTCTTAGAGAACATTATTTTTGGCCTCAAATTACACAGGATGTGAAGAAGTTTGTACAGAGTTGCCAAGTTTGTCAAGTTGCCAAGGGGTTTAGTCAAAATACTGGCCTATATCAGCCATTGCCTATTCCATCAAGGCCATGGGAGGACATAAGTATGGATTTTGTTCTTGGATTGCCAAGGACACAAAGGGGTAATGACTCAATATTCGTGGTGGTTGATAGGTTCTCCAAAATGGCACATTTCATTCCATGCCACAAAACTCATGATGCTGTCCATATTGCAGACTTGTTTTTCAAAGAGGTGGTAAGACTACATGGTCTTCCAAGGAGTATAGTTTCTGACAGAGATACTAAATTTGTGGGGTATTTCTGGAGGACATTGTGGAAGAAGTTGAGAACAGACTTGAAATTCAGTTCCACGCATCACCCACAGACTGATGGCCAAACAGAAGTGGTAAATAGAAGTCTGGGCAATTTGCTGAGATGTTTAGTTGGAGATAAGCCCAAGGGATGGGATTTGATTCTACCATAGGCAGAGTTTGCTTATAATAACTCTGTAAATAGGAGTACTGGAAAATCACCATTTCAAATTGTATATGGGAATAGCCCAAGGACTGCACTAGAATTGAGGAAGATAGAACAAGGGGAGAGGACAAGTGCTGAAGCTGAGGAATTTGCTGAACACATCAAGCGTCTACATGAGGAGGTTCAAGCACACATTATCAAGATGAATCAAGAGTATAAAGCTAGGGCTGATCAAAGGAGAAGACATAAGGAATTCCAAGTAGGGGATCTAGTCATGGTGCACTTACGAAAAGAAAGATTTCCAGTTGGTACTTACAACAAGCTGAAAATGAAGAAATTTGGCCCCTGCAAAGTTTTGAAGAAACATGACTCAGGAAATGCATATGAGGTGGAGTTGCCAGATGGTATTCACATTTCTCCCATTTTCAACATTGCAGATTTAACAGAGTATCGTGATGATGGTGCAGATGAGGAGCTGGTTTTAGAGCCATGTCCAATTCCTGCTTCTAAGAAGGAGGAGATAGAAGACATTCTAGATCATCGTGTGGGTAGGAGTACCAGAAACAGGCAGTATGAAGAGTATTTGGTCAAATGGAAAGGATGGCCAATCGAGGACTCAACTTGGATTTCAGCAGCTGAGGTTTCCCATTTGGGATTTCCTCTACCATCCATAAAGTGACAGGGTCACTTTTCAATCTACCCTGGGTGTCTGATGCAGGAGCATCCAGAGGTATAAGGGCAATCCTGTGTCACCCAAAAAAAATGTACTTAGACTGAGTTTCTGTTTCATGTCTTTACATTTTTGGATACCCATTTGGCTCAAATAAAGGTTCCAACTCTCATAGTTCAACTATCAGTGCGTTTGAAAATCTTGAAAAAATAGGAGCATGTATTTGGGCCATCATTTCGGTAAACTAGAAGGTGTGAATTGGCCAAATGAATGTAATCATGATTTAGAGCATTCTAGAAAAAGAATCAAGTCAATAGGCCCCACGGTTTGTAAGTTATTGCAGTTTTCCGAGTTTTGGAGACCTCCTAAGAATGCTTCAAAGTCAGGTTTGGGGCATTAAATGACCTTGAAAAGGGTCGAAAAATGGGGGACAAGCAAAGCTTGTCCATAGGGCTATAGAGCGCTTCGAGAGCTTTTCGAAAATGTAAACGGTTTGTCAATCGGAGCTACGGTTCAAAAGTTATGCCTCTCGAAAGTTCGGTTACCGTTTCTGGATTCTTCTAGATTTGCACCGACTTCTAATGCAGCTTCCGGAACCTTCTATTTCGTCGGTGGATGCCTACTAGCACTTTCTAGAATGTACTCCTAGTCCTTAACCCTCTGGGGTCTATTTAAGGAGATTTCTGGCATTGTAAAAGGCAGTTCGGAGTGGAGTTTGAGAGGAGGTACCATAAGGAGAAATTATCTCCAGATTTATGCTATTGTAAGCCCTTAGGGCATGTTTTGAAGTTTATTTTCCTGTACTGGTTGTACTAGCTTAGTTTCTCAGTTAATATAATTTCCCTTTTCTGTCGTTTCCATTTTGTTCTTGGGTTGTGTCCCCATCATTTGGTTTTTCTATATGTGTAAGATTGGTGAAGTAGGTGATTTTGAACTGAGGAATGCATATGAGAGGTTGTACATTGATGGGAAACTAAAAGAGGAACACAAGAATATTCCCAAGGTTGGACTCACATGTGCCCTAGATTTTCCCAAGGTTTTCAAAGTAGAATAGATTAAAATCATTCTAAGCTGAGTGCATGAGATGAAGTTGTGGCTAGACTTATGTGTGGCCTAGATTTTCCCAAGGTTTTCAAAGTAGAATGAATTAAGATCATTCTAAGATGAGTGCATGAGATGAAGTTGTGGATAGAGGGTGAACTAGTGGAAATCACAAAAAATTATTCACCGAGTGATTGGTTATCTTGTGACAAATCAAGTGAAGACAATTCATTGTTAAAGCAAGGATGTAATTGAAGAAAATGAAATGCCAACATGGAAGAAGTATGGGATGATTATTTCCACCATCAAGGGCATTGAGACAAACTTTGTAGTAATAGTTATAACTCACAAGTTCTATCAATCAAGCATATTAGAAAATGTCCCCTATGTAATATAGTTGATGTTGCTTGGAAGATTGTGAAGAAAGGTCATACCTACAACCTCACCAACATGCAATTACAACAGTTGGATGAGAATTTGAGAAGCATCAGAAAGGAAAAGAACACAATGTGTAAGTTTGGTTCCCTATTTGTTTGCATATTATTTTTAGTGCTTAATCATTTTCTTACCAAATGAAATATCACATGGAATAAGAAAAAGTTTGTTACCGAACAGATTAATGAGTTTATTGGTCAATTGGGAGATAATTTTGATTTAGTTCTGGATGGTTATTTTGATGAATTAAAACAAAAAATGAAGAATAGGTCAAGGATACTTAAGCCATTGGTTAATAAGTACTATGAGAATATTATTTCTAGTAGAAATATAGATGAAGTAGTTGCAAAAATCACAACATTGTTAGCTAAACCCATAGACAAGGATGTCAACTCATTCAACATCTATGAAACTACCAAAGTTGAAATTACGATGGAGAAAAAGGTCCCTAAGATAAAATGGAAAAGAAAAGGAATGAAAGAGAATTTGGAGAGAGTTCTGGGTGAAGGTGTTGAACAAGAGGCACCAATGCAAATAACTAAAGGCAAAAGGTGAAGAATTATCTAGTGAAGAAAAAGAAGAAGAAGGAAATGAATAAGAAGAAGGTCATGAAGAAGAGGAAGCTTAAGGAAAAGGGAAAGAGATAGTTGTCAGTAAGCTACATACTAGAAAAGGTAAGAAGAAAGAGTCAAGACCTACCCCTGATACACAGATAATAATCAAATAGAGAAAAAGGGAAACTACAATTGCAATCGTGGAGCCATTAAAGAAGGGAGTGGTCAAAGTGATCAGACTAGATCAAGGAAAAAGTTTAGTAAAGAGGAAAGGTACCTTAGATAAGATTGATCTGATAAATCATATGAAGAAGATAAGGGGTGACTTATAGTTGCCAAGGAAGATGATAATGAAGAAAGAACCAAATTTAAGGACACAAGTTAGTTTAAGGTTGTTGTGCACAAGAAACCATAGATAACTAATGAGGTATGTGAAAACATTAGGGGGAGTACATGATTATCCGAATTTAATTTCATAAAGTTTGATAAATTAAGTAAGGAGGATAAGAAAAAAGTAGAAGAAGAGTTATTAGACATGATGGAAAACTTCAAATACAAACCATTAGAGCTAGGAAACATGATACCTAATGAGATCTATGGTAGAGTAGATGAGAAATGGAAGCTTTATTTAATGATAGAAAGGAAAAGGGAAGGAACACTTGCTCAGTTGATGCCTAAATTGAGCAAGAAGCAAATTTCAAAAGCCATGAAAGAGTAGAATAATAGATTTGTTCCTAAGAGGAGGGCTTTCCTAATTTTGAAGAATAAAGTGGAAAATATTGTAGAGGAGAGAAAAGTGATATTGATGAAGATATAAGGAATAATTCCTGATGGTGTATGGAAAGATGAGGAAGAAAGGATGAACAAGAATATGTGGAATTTGACAACATAGAAGATATCTATGATGGCACAGAAAATCTTGTTGAAATAGTTCACAATATGGTACAATAGAGTGAAGGGAAAAATTAAACAATTGTAATAGATGATGAACTAGAATAACCCTAGAGAAAAAAGTGTTAAGTGAGGAAAATGTCCCCACTAAGCTAGAGAAGAAAATTGAAGGTCACATATAGATTGAGTCTATACAGATGCTAGCTTGTGAGAAATTGATGGACCCTAATCGTGTGATTGTACAAGTAAGAAACCACCCCAAGATTGGCACAAGAGTCCATGCAACAAGTATAATCCACACTTATTGCCTCTACTATTCATGTTGTTACAGATACTTAAGATCAAGCATAAGTTGAAGGAAATGATGGTCATGCTGAGCAACAAATGTGTTGGCCAATGAAGAGAAAAATGGACAAGTACCAAAATAATAGAATCATGCAAATCATGCAAATGTAAATGTAAATATTGAAGAAGAAAAGAATGAAAAGAGATAGAATGATTTAGTGCATCAGTCCACTACAAGTGAGAGACTTAATGACATAGGACCTTAGATTAAAGGAATAAAGGAGGCTAGATAACCAAGTTCCACATGTGAAATCACTACTAATGTTGAAAAGGAAAAGGATAATGTACCTAAACAATAGGTGGCTATTACTAAGGAGAAAACAAAAAATGTGGAGCATACTCAGTGTGAGGAGGCACAAAGAATGAGCATAAATGTACAAACATTAGGCACTACCAAGATCCAACACCCTAGAATCAAAGGGGAAGAGAATAAATAATAAGAAAATAAAGTCTCCAATGAGAATTCAACATAAACTTGTTACACTTATGAAGTGATCGTGATCTCTAATTAGGACATACACGATTTAACCTATGATCATATGAAAAAATTAAGTGAGTTGTTAGCAAGGAAGGCTAAGCAAGAGGAAATGTGAAGAGAACATCTACAAAAATAGGTACTACATAAAATCTATTGGAAACTACAATTGAGATAATTGTTATGTTGTCATTGATGTTAAACCTTATTGGTAAGACAATTGCAATTTGAGTAGAGTGCCATATCAATATGATTGATGAAGAGGATTTGAAAAGCATGAAATAAAAAAAGGACCTAGTGGAAAGGTTGAGTTATGAGAAGCTATATGGGCACTTGATTAGTTGTACTTTGATAAGATAATGTGATTGTCTAATCATAACAAGGTGGGGAAGACAATTGCATTAAATCCTAGAAGAAGTGATCAAAGAAAGACCAAATGCATAGGCTTGACCAAGCAAAAGAGAAAATCATTAGGGAACTTGAAGTTTATGCCAAGTGATGCTAGAGTTGACCGAGTGACAGTATAATTTGAGAAAAATATAGTGTCAATTGAGCATTACTATTGACTGAGTTTCAATGAATGTGCCAAAGAAAATAGTTAGTAGTAATCGAGTAATCCAATGATGACTGAGTGTCTAAAACCAATGTTGGTCAAGGGAACACATTTGAAAGATTATATGGAAATAATGATTTCCAATCGACACAACTGATTTCTTGGAATATTTAAAGTATGTTGAAGATAAGCATGGATGACCTGGAGCATTTAATTCAAGGGGAATTGTGCTTGAGCATTTGTATGAAAGAATTCAAGGAAAAGTTTGTGTTAGAAACAATAGTCCACCAAGATAACTCGGGGGGGGGGGGGGGGGGGGTTGTGTGAATCAGTTATCCAATAATTAAAAAAATTATCTTCCTTATACAAACTTAACCATTCAACCAAAGCAAACAACAATATAATGAAATGCTCATAGACAATTACACCAAATGTTTTGACTAGGGAAACCCTTGATCAGAGGAAAAACCCCATTGGGAATGATGCCCACAAGATGATTTACTAATATAAATATTCCTTGTTAGAGGATGGACCCTATTAAGAGTTGATTACAAAATTTAGAGCAATGAGTCCCTATTAGGAGACTTTGAATCCTTGTTAGGAGATTCCAACCTTGTTAGGAGTTGTGCTACAATGTATGCAAGAAGAGCCCCCTACCCAAACATGAAATTTCAACTACAAGAAGAGCTCACTGCTCAAACAAGTAATTTACTATTATCTTCCTTTTCCTTTTTCTCTTTCATTTGTCCTGTCAATTAGACCAATCACTATTAGACCTTGTAGACTAGGTCATGAACCTCAGACCCAAATACCAGACCTCATATCACTCAACAAATCCTTAGCAATGAAGTTTCCTTCACTTTCGCACTACTTTGCTCAACTTCACATTCCACAATCTTTGCTACTTATCGAACATTCACAATCCACATTTCCACACTCATCATCATATCATGATAAAGGAAAATGTCCCTCCTTTATACTGAGTCCAAAAACAATTCCCTGAGTCAGCTATTTGACCTTCTTAATTAATTATTATAGGACCACATTAAGAATACGTTACACTTAGCGATAACATTAATCTTTTTCCTTGCAACTTGAATAATTTTCTATACACGCAATATTATGACAAGTGAGCTTAGCCACGCCATCCTCAACATGTCTTCTCTATGTCCTCAACCTCAATCCTCAAGATATCAACTCTGCTAAGAGATATAACAAGTTTACCAGAACATGCCTATGTAAACTCTATCTCAGAACAAACATCACCAAAACTTACATAACTTCTTCTAGAATTATCCTTTATTCTTTTGATATTAACTAAATATATCAGTAACTCAGATGTATCTCCCATAACTTTAGGTGGTTATAACGCTCAACTAGTCATCCATACCAACTTGATCTTTCTGCTGTTCTTCTGTCAGATACCACAAAAAATTGCTATGTTGACATCAATGAAAAACTCAGTCATGAATGTAACATATCATATTAGTAGTACTCCCCATAGGAATATCATCAACATTCATGCTTCCAACATATCTTCCAAATCTTCCAACAATCTCCCCCTTTGGCATTGATGGCAACATAGATGAAAAACATTTAGTTCCAAGAATACCAACAAAAGATTGTTAGTCTTCAAATCCCCTTCATCAATCATTCTCCCCCATTAATATACCTCAATTTTCTCTATACCAAACTATCATTTTGCATCTTGTGCCTATGCCAAACATCTTCCTCAACATACTATTTTTCATGCCAAACTTCTTTCCCATTGACATCAATGTCAAAGGTAACCAACTCTATTGCATCAAACTTTGCAACAATTGATACTTACTAACTCAAGTGTCAAAAGACACTGTTCAAAACAACATCTAACAAGAGTCCTAGATGACTCTTTCCATCACAGATACTCCCCCATACAACAAGCATCAACATTTAGTCCAGACAAAAAATGATGCTCTATTACCCTAGACTGATGCATTCTTGCATCTTCTACTCTGATGTAGGAAGGGGCATAACCCCAAGCATACCTCAAAAATACTCAAAAGTCTCTTTAGCAAGAGGCTTAGTGAATATATCTGCAATCTACTCTTTAGTACTCACATACTCCAATCTAATTTCCTCTTCTTGAAAATTTTTCTCTCAACATATGATACTTAATAGAAATGTGCTTAGTCCTTGAATGCAATATTGGATTCTTAGACATGTTTATCGTGCTTGTGTTGTCGCAATGTATAACAACAGGTTCACTAATTTTTATCCTTATATCCTTTAGGATCTGCTTCATCCAAATGAATTGATTGCAATTATTTGCTACTACAACATACTCTACTTCTACTATGCTTTGAAATGTACAATCCTACTTCTTGATTAACCAAGAAATCAATCTTCCACCAAGAAAGAAAGCTCCTCCATTGGTTCTCTTTCTGTTATCTATACTGCTTGCCTAATCTGCATCAGTATAAGCACTTAGAGTGAAATCATTAGATCTATCATACCATAATCCAAACTCAGATGTTCCCTTCAGATATCTAAATATCCTTTTGACTACTACATAATGTGCTTCTATGGGATTAGCCTAGAATCTTGCAACAATTCTAACTTCATTTTCTATATCTAACCTTGTGTGAGTCAGATATTGCAATCCTCTGATCATAGATCTATACTGCTTTTTCTCAATAGTAGGTGTCTATCTCATCCTTTGTAGATAACTTGTGTCTAATTATCATAGGTGTTCTAATAGGTTTGCATGTTTCCAAACCAAACCTTTTTAGTAAATCATTTAATTACTTAGTCTGAGAAATAAAGATTCCTTCTTTATTCTATACAATTTGCAATCTTAGGAAATATTTCATCTCCCATATCATACTCATTTCAAATTCCTTCTTCATTTCTTCTATGAACTTCTTACTTTCTTCATCATTTCCTCCAAATATGATATCATCAACAAATATTACTAAAATCATCAAACCATCATCAATTTCTTTCCAATACAGATTAGTATCTGCTATACCTTACTATATCCAAGCTTTGTCAAATGCTTTCCCAACCTTGCATACCAAGTTCTGATTGCTTGCTTCAATTGATACAATGCTTTCCTTAATCGACATACTATGTCCTTGTCATCTATCAAAGGACATCCTTTAGGCTGCTCAATGTATACATGTTCTTCAAGTTCTCCATTCATAAATGCTAATTTGACATCCATCTAATATACTTTGAATTTCTTCTATGTTGCATAGGCTAAGAATAAACTTATTGCTTCTATTCTAGCCACTGGAGCATAAATCTCTTCATAATCTATTCCTTCTTGCCATGAGTAACCTTTACATACCAATTATGCTTTTTTTCTTACAAATTCTCCTTGTTCATTCATCTTGTTTCTGAACACCCATTTAGTTCCTATCACATTATTGTCTGCTAGTCTAGGGACCAATTCCCATGTCTCATTCTTTACTATCTGATCCAATTCCTCTTTCATAGCTTATTTCCAATAGTCATCTTTACATGCTTCAGTTGCATTCATAGGCTCAACTTGAGATATAAAGCATAGTTCTTCATTTATTCTACTTCTTTTCATCACACCTTTGTCTTTTCTTTTGATGATCTGTTAGATGGGTGATTCTTTATCATATTATTTCTTCAAGTAGGAGTTGCTATTGGAATTACAATAGGAAGGTAAAATTCTGAGGGGGGGTGGGGGTGGATTAGTAGTTTAAACTTTGACCCATAAAAACTATCACCACACATCTATCTCATATATTCAATAAGTAAATTAAAATACCATGTAAAACATATACATCTAAATCATGTAAACAAGTAAACATTCACACATGTACACACTAGATATGATTACCTAGAAACCCTCCAATGAGAAGGTAAAAATGGGGTGGGGATGACACCCACAAATCTTCACTACTACATCAATAAAGTGTTTCCAATGAAGGTTACAATGTTTTGATCATGAGACATGATCTACCTTGTGAAAGGTCTACCCTATTAAAGGTTTATAAAGATTGTTAGGTCTCACCCTATTAAAGGATTTCAACACCCTATTAGAAGTGTGCCTTGGTAAAGGACTTCAACTCACAATTAAGTAAGCACCTTGCTAGAGGATTTTAATATAGCTTGTTAGGACTACTGTGTTAAGAGATTTGATTGATTCACCTGCTAGAAGGATTCAACAATGATCCTATAGTTAGTGCTTGGTTGCTTGATGACAGATCACCTCTAAAATGATGTATTCTCAATCCTTCTTGATCACATGTCTCACTGCTATATGCTCTTCTTTTCCTTTGTTCTCCTTTAACTGATTCTACAATGCAATCTCATATCATAACTCCTTAGCCACCATGAGTGCTCTATTTGTGCATGTAAACTTCTCTCTTGGCCACTTCATACACCTAGAAATTTTAGGGTTTTTCCTCCTTAAGAAGACATAGGTGACTGTCATGTCCCCTTTTCAAATAATTAAAAAAGAAAATCTTTGCTAAGGTAGGCAGGCCCAAGAAAGTGAAGTTTCAGAAAAAGGGGGTTAATCTTTGGAAACCGTTGGACTAATAAATGAAAATTATTATTAAAATAAGTTTCATTAACCTCTCTTGGACGTGAGTTACAGTTATTCCCTCTTTTAAGGGGTTTGGAGGCATTTTGGGCTGATTCCAGAACTTGATTTTGCTCATTCTTTGTTATTCTTCAGAGGCTGCCAAACCTGTGGAGAAGGAGACCCAAGAACGGGAGTTTGCAGGTTTCCAGGGAGACCCAAGAACGGGAGTTTGCAGGTTTCCAAGAAGGCTAAGGATGGGAGTTTGAAGCCATTCCATGTGCATGCTCATACAGAGTTTGCCTTTGTGCTAAACAGTGCAGATTTGTGAGTTTTTCAGGTGTATTTTTGTAAGAGTTTGGTGTTTCCGGTTGAGTATTTCATATCAGTTTGGGTTGCTGCTGTATATCAGACTTTTAAATGTTAAAATAGAGCTGAATATATGTATTTGGATATGATTATACTTCTGTGATAGATTATTAAGTTTTTTTGGTGATTTCGGGCTATTTTGTGCTATTTTCGGGAGCCCAATGAGCATTGTTTTTGTCCTCCATTTGGGAGCTAGGGTGTGCATGTTATAAAGATCTAGAAATGAAATTTTATAGGCTATTATGCTGCTCAAATTTTTATAAAAATGTCTACTTTCAGATTTATTAATAACAGGTGAAGCTGTGAAGTTTTTTGGCACCATTTTCGGCATACCCGATTTGGGGTTTCTTGAGAAATTTGGTGGATCTTTGTGATATCAATTGTTTGATTTTGAAAATCTGATTAGAGGTGTGAAATACCATATAAAATCAGAAAAGGGGACATTTCAGTGGTATCAGAGCCATGATCTTGCCAGCCTGAGGGTTTGTAGAAGTTGCAGGTCAGTTTTGACAACTACCCAGATCTTGCATTTCAGTTTTTAGAACTACCCAAATCTTGCATGCCATAATTTATGGTTGCATGTTGCTTCTAATCAGATGCATGTCAAAATTTATGGTTGCATTCTACTTTAAATCATTTTCATGTTAGTTCTTGGTGAATTTGGTGGTTGTAGAAGTTTGCATTTCAGTTTTGACAAGTACCCAGATCTTGCATGTCAGTTTTGACAACTACCCAGATCTTGCATGTCATAATTTGGTGGTTGCATGTAGCTTCTAATTAGTTTCATGTCAAAATCTATGGTTTCATGCTACTTCTAATCATTTGCATGTTAGTTCTTGATGAATTTGGTGGTTGTAGAAGTTTGCATGTCAGTTTTGACAACTACCCAGATCTTGCATGTCAGTTCTAACAACTACCCAGATCTTGCATGTCATAATTTGGTGGTTGCGCATGTTGCTTCTAATCAGTTGCATGTCCAAATCTATGGTTGCATGCTACTTCTAATCATTTGCATGTTAGTTCTTGGTGTTTGAAGAAGTTATATCCTATTGGGGTTACACTCTACTTTATCCAGAATGGACAGGTATAGTATAGAGTCTCAGAGGAAACAATCTTGGACAATTGATAGCCAGAGTCAAAACAGTAGAAAGGATGGTTATTTAGACATTCGAGATAAACTTATGAAAATAAGCCATGACATGTCTAAACAGTTGGTTGAGCACCATCGTATAATGAATGACATGTTATCTGGCCCAACTAAGGTGGATAAGTTGACTGGATTTCTATTTCGCAAATTTTCTCAGAGGACAGATGACACAATTCCCAAGAACTTGCATGAGGAGTTTGAGAAACTAGCTGATAGCCAAGTAGAGGTCTCAGATTCTACTCTGCCACAGGAGGTGGTGGGAAGGGATATTACACAGATTGATAGTAACGGTCAACTTGATACTCAAATTGAGACAATTGTTTACAGGTCGTCAAAGGGTGATGCCACAGGTATTCAGGATGGTATAGTTACAACAGGCAGTGACTACAGTGTAGTGGGTTCAGATGATGATTATGAGGATGTTGTTGTGCAGGATGGTGAGATACCTGGTAGAGATGAGCAGACATTGAGCATTCATGACTTTGCTGAGAAAGAGTACCAGACACAGTTAGATGCTTCATCACATGAGGTTGAGGCTGGTAGTACTTCACATGATTTTTCCAGCTAGCTGAAGGTGAACAAAGATAGTAGTGTGACTTCATTATCTCATCATGACAGGTATGTGGAGTTAGTTGGTATTGGTCATATTACTCAGGTGAGGAGTTTGCTTGAGTTACCAGTTGATTCTAGTTTACGGATATGGACTCGAGATTGTTATATTGGCATTTGGGATTCAGTTGATTGGAGATCTTTAACACTTTTTGGTAGCAGTGTTTGTTTGGGTGCTATCATGGATTTGATTAGCAGATTACATGGTGTTGTCTTTTCTTGTGCCAGTATCTTGTCTGATGTTGGTATTAGTTTTTATACACAAATGTTGGGCTTTGTTCATATATCCAGTCGGCCATACTTTCTGGAATTTGTTGATGATATTTCATATTTGGCAGTGTGTATAGATGAGTCCCAGGATCATATTGGCATTGATGACATCCAGAAGGATGCAATGGGCAGTTTTGAAGACTTAGTTTCCTTGGGTATAGAGGAGTTGGACAGCAATTGATACTCTGTATGTTGATATGAGCTTTAGATTTGATTCACAGGATATGGATGGTAATACTCTAGAGACTAGTAACTTTGAGGACACTCCTTCAGACAGTGCATCAGAGGAGGTTTGTAGGAGATAGTCAAGCTAGTGCCATCATGTGTCTAATTAGTTGAGAGTTAGTGACCAAGACATTGCTATCACTTGCCAACATTTCGATGCTGCTCGTCAATTGTTAGTAGTTTATGGATGGGGTTCTCCTACTAGTGATGAGCAGGGAGGAAGTTATCTTTCCTTGACAGAGATCCACTCTTTATGGGAGGCTATTCGGATTTTGAGACAGAATTATATGCAGTTGGTAGCCGACAGATATTATCTTATGGAGTGGGGCAGTACAGCATATGATGCATTGTTGGCCAAGGAAGATGAGGTGAGTGATCGTACTGAGCAGCTTGAGGTGACTTCTGAGATTCTTGAGAGTACACAATTGGCTCTCAAGGAGTCACAGTTTCATTTGGCTAAGGTGACCATGGAGTTAGAGCGACTATAGTCTTTACCTGATTCTATACAGTCACAAGCTGTGGTGTTTGGTGATCCGAGGATGTCCATGGCTGAGATTGTTAGAGACAGTGGAGATGGGGATGCATCCATCCTTGATACTAACATTGGCATATCAGGTTCATTCCCACTAGAGTCAAGTTCAATTGAGTTGGGTGCTGTAGCAGATTTTTGTGGTGTGCCTGACATGGTGGTGACCTCTAGTACTAATGGCATGAAGACTAGAGATGTTGTATCAAAGACCATGTGTGATGTTGGTGAGCTGATAATTGGCATGGTTCCTACTAGTAATACTACTCCCTTCGCAATGTCTTTAGAGGTAGTAGTCAGTTCCAACTTGGTTAATGATCGATTGCAGTTAGTTACATCTGGATTGTAGTCTAAGCCACTGACTGAGATTGGTGCATTCTATCGGCATTACACTGTGAGGTATGCTCATCTATCTACCTTTGATGACCATGTTGATGAGATGATGATACAGAGATGTACTTTGGTTCCTAGTGCTTATCATCAGTTATGGGATAGTTTGATGCCTTAGGATGAGAGTTGTGATGGGCATGACATGGTGATAGGTCCTGCAATTGACAGGTTGATAATACATGACTTAGAGCAGGAGTTTTGGAGTGATGCTTTAGCAGGTGTTGTTATTGATTCTACTCCTTTAGCTATGACATCTCTTGACTTAGCTGGTGATCAGTCACAGTGGGTTGTATCACTTCTTCATGGTGAGCTGTTGACTGAGGTTGGTTTTTTTTATCAACATTATATTGCAGGGTATGTACATCAGTTAGCATTTGATCCTTGTGCTAAGGAGTTGATGGCAGACAAATTTGGTTTGGATTCCATTTCTTACTCTTTATCTTGTAATGTCTTTTCACCATCAACAGTGTATGGGAGTTATGGTTATGAGATAGTGGCCGATGATTTGCAGAGTTGTGTTGACTGCAAGAGTTGTACAGTGTGTGGATTCTCCATACTTGGTACAGTTTCATTCGAAAGGGTTCACCATTGTTGCAGAGTTGGATTGTACATTCCATATAGGCTAGTGGGATGCGTTGATGGTATTTACTGTGTTGGTAGTTTGATTTGTCCACTTTACTTGGGTTCTGATGTTCTAAGAGTTTGTGCCTCATGGGTTTTTGATTGTGGTAGTGGTGATTTCGGAGTTTGGTTGAGCTATAATTGTCAATTTGATTATGAATTCCTCTTGGTCATATTGCAGAGGATATTACAGGAGCCTGTGTTAATTGGTAGTAGTATAGTTCATGACTACATTTGGGATCCAGGTGGATTGATTGGTTTATTGTTCAGCCATTGCTTGAGGACAAGCAATGATTGGGAGGGGAGGACTTGTCATGTCCCCTTTTCAAATAATTAAAAAAGAAAATCTTTGCTAAGGCAGACAGGCCCAAGAAAGTGAAGTTTCAGAAAAAGGGGGTTAATCTTTGGAAACTGTTGGACTAATAAATGAAAATTATTATTAAAATAAGTTTCATTAACCTCTCTTGGACGTGAGTTATAGTTATGCCCTCTTTTAAGGGGTTTGGAGGCATTTTGGGCTGATTCCAGAACTTGATTTTGCTCATTCTTTGTTATTCTTCAGAGGCTGCCAAACCTGTGGAGAAGGAGACCCAAGAACGGGAGTTTGCAGGTTTCCAGGGAGACCCAAGAATGGGAGTTTTCAGGTTTCCAAGAAGGCTAAGGATGGGAGTTTGAATCGATTCCATGTGCATGCTCATACAGAGTTTGCCTTTGTGCTAAACAGTGCAGATTTGTGAGTTTTTCGGGTGTATTTTTGTAAGAGTTTGGTGTTTCCGGTTGAGTATTTCATATCAGTTTGGGTTGCTGCTGTATATAAGACTTTTAAATGTTAAAATAGAGCTGAATATATGTATTTGGATATGATTATACTTCTATGATAGATTATTAAGTTTTTGTGGTGATTTCGGGCTATTTTGTGCTATTTTCGGGAGCCCGATGAGCATTGTTTTTGTCCTCCATTTGGGAGCTAGAATGTGCATGTTATACAGATCTGGAAATGAAATTTTATAGGCTATTATGCTGCTCAAATTTCTGTAAAAATGTCTACTTTCAGATTTATTAATAATAGGTGAAGCTGTGAAGTTTTTTGGCACCATTTTCGGCATACCTGATTTGGGGTTTCTTGAGAAATTTGGTGGATCTTTGTGATATCAGTTGTTTGATTTTGAAAATCTGAGTAGAGGTGTGAAATACCATATAAAATCAGAAAAGGGGACATTTCAGTGACTTAGGGTTAGGTATGAATCAATGACTGTGATTCATCTATTTTTCCACTTAAACCTTCCCTTTACTTTTTTGGCTACATGTAATTGCATTGGGAATCCAACTTAAGATTCATCCTTATCTCTAAAATATTGAAATTCATCTTTAAGTCTACTAAAAAATGGTTTACATAGTTGTTTGTGCCATTACAAACAACTATGTCAAAACTATCTTACTCAACATTTGAAGTCTTTGATGCTCGGCATATACTATTTTCTATATTGTGACTCGGCATCTATATCACTCAACATGCACTACTTTCTTGGCTCTTGAATCACTTAGCATACGCTATCTTCTCGACACTTGAGTGACTCGACACATGAGTGACTCGACACTCATTGTGGACTTGGCATGCTCTATTATATATATTTTGTGCTTGACATGTACTACTTGTTCAACATGAACTAAGTAAATGACTTAAGTGTGTAGACACTCAATTGTCAAAACCAATTTGAGATCAACAATCTCCCCCTTTGACATGAGTGTCAAAAACACTTGGTCATGCACTAATGTCTTTATCCTTATGAGCATAACATATCTCTTATTCTACTTATGTACAAAACTTCAAAAATTCAAAATTTTGTAACAACAAATACCTCAAAATTTTATAACTCCCCTTGAGTTGATAGGTCTTATTCTAAACTAAAAAATTCTGTACTTCTGCTAAGTAAATATGTCTCAACTATTACTCTTTGACTTCATGATGTTCTTTTCTTGCTCCCCCTTAGCTTTTTCTATGTTTTTCTCTATCCCTTTTCTCTATCTCCTCTCTATCTCTATATCTCCCCCTTTTGCACTCTTTCTCCCATTTTTTGATGCTAATGTCAATGGGCTATACATTAATAGTGTGTTTGTCTAGAAAATAATTATGGACCTCTAGTATAATCTTGAGAGCTGCATCCCAATTTGCACATGCTACATCTAGAGACTTGATTTGGATGGCTAGCTTGGTAGCAAGGTGGACTAGGCCATCTAGTGTGAAAGATTGGGGTCATTCTTCATAAGAGTTTCTACATAGCCTAACTCCTTTTGAAAAATCTCCATGTGTAGGGTCAATTTTGTTTGGATGTTAATCAGTTTGGCCCTTATGTTGGCTTCTTTTGATGATAATGCAACTAACTAAATTTGGGTTTGTAGTAAAGTTCTAAAGTGCTTCTCACTTTGAGCTGGAGTCATATGTAGTTTTGCACTTGATGCTTTAATTTGACTTTCTTGACTCAAAATGTGTCTTCTTATCTCTTGTGTGAAGAGTGCTAGATTGCATAGTGAGAAAATGTTCTCAAGTACCTTCTTCACATTTTCTACTTTTGTTGCCAATGCAACTTGTGTGAGTGCTATGTCACCTGATATTTTCTCATTCACTTTATTTTAAAAAATTTCTTTTTAGACAATTCTAACAATTTAGCATTTGTGTCAAGGTTTGCATCACTAACCTTTTCCACTATAGTTTTTAGTTGTTCAATGAGTGGCTTGGTCTCATCTAGAGTAGGTAGACTGAATGCCTCTAAAAGGATGTCTTTAATATCCAGTAGTGCTTGCTTCTACCTGTGCTCCCTTCTGAGCAATTCCTGATGCTTCTTTCTAGCTAGGGCTTCTTGGAGTATGCCCATTTGCTCAATTGTCATTATGTCATAATCATGCTTTGGTAACACAATTTATTCACCAAGGCTTACATCTCCATATTGTATCGCTTCTTCAACCTTTGATGATCTTGGAATCGACACTGAGATCTACAATGGTGTTTCATCTATGCCCAGCTTCTGAAGAGTATGACTTGAAGGAGTGCCAAATTCTAGCAAAGTTACTAGGGATTGAATTTCTACTTGCTCCTTCACCTATGGTGTCAAATTTGTCTCTTTAGGCTTGTCCTTGTGTTCCAAAATGCCTTTACTTGCACCTTGCACTTGTGCTGGAGGTGCATATAAGTCTATATGACTTGTTTTACTTTGTGTATTAGTAGTGGCTTGGGTTTCCACTATAGCCTTTCCAACTACATCAACCTTTTCTGATGTGGCTTCTAGTACTTTATCCAAAGGTTATACATTAGTGACTTGAGAGGTGATAGTAGGTGGTTCTTGTGTATTCACCTCTTTCCTTGTTGTGTCAGTCTCTTGTTTTTGCAATTCATCTACACTCACCAATATAGGATTATCACATAGTTTTGCTTGCAGTGTAGACTAATCTAGTATCTTTTTTAGATCTTCTTGTGTAAGGGGATTGATGTTCTTTGTAGTTAGATTAAAAACATCCTTTACTATGATTTTTTTAGTATTCTCAGTTGTTATATGTTGAGAACTAACATTAGGTAATTATGTATCTGAGACACTTTGTTCTTCTTGCTGCTCTACCTCACCTATTGCCTGGTCATCCACATTCACTTCTATACCTCCCTCAATAGTGTAAGAATTTGGTATAGCTCTGATACCATGTAAGAATTTTCCTTAGGGAAAAATCACACAAGACCAAGAAGCACAATAACTAGCACAAAATAGACCAATAGAGTATGATCAGAATAATAACATGATATTCAATTAATGTTTGAATCTTTGGATATCAGATCATTCAATAATTGATTGATGTACAAATACACTAGAAGTGCCTATATATAAATGCCTCTAGAATTCTTCTAGAATGTCTAAGAGTTAGCAATATGATAAGCCTCACAACTAAGCACATGTCCACCAAGAGTGGATTATCTTCCATTAAGCACAAGAGTTAGTGCGATGATGAGAGGATAAGCCTACAAAGGTGTGTCATGTAAAATTATGGTGTAGACACCATGTGCTTAAGAGTGCGAACAACTATGTTGTCAACATGATAACTCAGTTGATTGTGCAAACTCCAGTGATGTAGACACCACATGCTAAATTAGAGTTGCTAACTCTTGTGTTGTCAACATGAAAACTCATATGAGTACACAAAATCCTAGGTGTCTAACCTAATAAATAATAAAATAATGCATTTATCCTAAGAAAACTTAAGTAAAATGTAAATAATAATTATTTACACTAACACCTCCCCTTAAGTGAAACTTAGGGGAATGCACTTAAGCTCACAAAAGCTATGATAAAATGCATAATGGGTCTTGGCTACTAGGCCATGTTAGGTACCCAAGTAAAAATGCAATGTTGTACATACAATGTAATCTCATTGAAAATGGAGAAAGAGGGAAAACCTCAAGGGAAACACCCTCCCCCAAAAAGAGAGATAAGTACAATAAAGAAAGATACATGTATGGATGGAGTAATAAAGACCCCCCCATTATGACATACATCATGCATATAAAATAGAGAATCCCTCCATGAAATCCCCCCTTTAGTGAAGAATCTCCTGATGATGAGTACTTGAAGACAAAAGGAAATCCAATCCCTACAAACAACATTTCTCCCTTTAGGAAGAAGATACACCAAGTATAGGTGCAAGCATGCTTCCCATTGTGGATAGGAAGATGGAAGAGGAATCCATATATAATATGCTATGGATGCTACCTCTGAAGTTTGCTCATATGTCAATAAGTTCTTGATGAATGTAGATGCCATGAACCAATCTAGTGAATGCCCACAAGAAGGTGGCAAACAAGGTAACATGTCCATAGATGAAATTGAATCAAACTCCAAATACAATGAAGCATCCTGATAACCAGATGTAGGAAGAGAAGCAATGTCGCCTCCCCTTAATAATGTAGGCATACCCATGAAATAAGCTCCTTGATGACTGAAGAAGCTGCACCATGAAAGTTGAATGATGTTCCTCCTTGTAGGAAGAAATGGTGCCATAGGTGTAGTAGAGAACACTCCCTAGCTAGTAAGAAGAATCCTCAAAAAATATGATGTGTGAGGAAATTGAAATACAATCTCTGAAGACTAATGTGTCTCCTCTAAAGTAAACGAGTCCTTCTCCAACTACTATAAAGAAGTGTCCACAATCATGTTAGAATTGAAAAACAACTCAAGTGGTTGAGGGTTAGAGTGTGCCCTCGCAACCAGTGAAGAAGTCTCCTCAACAAAGAGAAGATGAATGTCATTGGTGATGTCTCCCACATCTTCAATGTGAGACTCCACAAACAACCCTACAATATCTGGAAGAAAGTCATCCCATGAAGTAGAGTGGGAAGACATGGTATTTCCTATTGCATTGAATTAGGAGCATCTATGGCTGGAATTGTATTAGTAGAATCAATAGGAGTATTAGGATGTGTGATCTCATCTAGGGTTGGAGGTACCATAACTAGAGTGACTAAAGATATAATGTTGTCTGGAAATGGAGGAACTGTAGGATCTCCATATGCTTTCCAAAGACCTATCCAAATATCATAAGGATGAGTGAACTTTTCAATGACCTCAAAGCAAGAATGAGTGACACTGAAATAAATGACATTTAGAATTATTTTAACTGGTGGTTTAGTAATGGAAGAGTGCAGTTCATTGGAACATAGATAAAGAAATACTTCCTTATGCTCTCTTCTTAGATGATCAATGATTAAAGCACTCCATTTTTGATAGTTCCTCTTTGTCAACCTTGGTCTAACACCAAATTGACATGTGAAACAAAACTCCATGAGATCAATGTATGTATGCATCCCCCAAAATGCAAAAATAATCAATCAATCCCCCCTAATGGAGGATTTGGCACTTTATAGGTAGTGCATTTAGAATAGGCCACTTGCCAATTTAGGCCTTAGTGGACTTCTGATTTTTTTGGTTTACAACCTCCTTTTGAAGTACAAATCTGAAACTTTACATTGTAGCTCAGAAATACAACAATTTTGAAGCAAAACAATGCAAAGAAAGGACCTATTTTTGAAAGTGATATTTCTATCGACACAAGCCTATAATCTGATTGTAGATTTGGAAAGTAAATGAAAAAATATGCACTTTCAAAAAAAATGGAACCTAATTTGGAGTCTAGATGAGCCTGTACTAAGCCTTTGAGATTGCAAAAATTGGGATTTGCAATTTGCAGAAAAATTTAGGAACAGAGAGCTCAAACATCCTACACCAATGTGTAGATCACAAAATTCTACCCCAAAACAAAAAAAATTTCTCAAAAAAAAAGAGTTTGTATGAGGGGGATATCACTGTTTGAAAATCACCTTTGTAATTGTTTTTCCTGAATCGCCATCGTCATGCCTCCAAAAATTAAATGACTCTAGATTTCACCTCAGATGTCTAATTTTGATGAAACAAAAGTCTATTTGAGAGTTTTTTTGATCTTCTGAATGTGATGCCAATATGTGATTTGCACCAACAAGCTCCAATCTTCACCTGCAAAAAATATCTCCTACTGGCCTGGTGGCCAAAATTTTTCTAGACAAAATACGTAGATTCAAAAAATAATGTAGAGAAATTGTAGAGATTGAAATAATAAAATATGCAGATGTGAAAATTATATTCAGAGATTTGAAATGATTATATTGAATTCACAAATTGAGCCTTCTGGTGTCTATTTGCAAATTTTTTTTGCTTCAGATTTGACTACAGCCTAGGGTAGGCAAATTTATAGTCAAAATTCACTGAATTGATCCTTTAAATGCAATGGTGAGGTTCACTTTGGCTCTAGATGCTCCTAATAGTCGTAAATACTCTAGATCTGAATCAAGGTTCTTAGATAGATGAAGCAAGAATGGTCTCCAATGGCTATGAAATGATGCCTCTATGGCTTTGATACCATGTAAGAATTTGGTATAGCTTTGATACCATATAAGAATTTGCCTTGGGGCAAAATCACCCAAGACCAAGAAGCACAATAGCTAGTGCAAAATAGACCAACAGAGTATGATTAGAATAACAATATGATATCCAATTGATCTTTGAATCTTTGGATATCAGATCATTCAATAATTGATTGATGTAAAAATACACTAGAAGTGCCTATATATAAAGGCCTCTAGAATGCATATGAGTTAGCAATATGATAAGCCTCACAACTAAGCACATGTCCAATAAGAGTGGATTATCCTCCATTAAGCATAGGAGTTAGTGTGATGATGAGAGGATAAGTCTACAAAGGTGTGTCACATAAAATTATGGTGTAGACACCATGTGCTTAATTAAGAGTGCAAACAACTGTGTTGTTAACATGATATCTTAGTTGATTATGCAAACTTTAGTGATACAGACACCATGTGCTAAATTAGAGTTGCTTACTCCTATGTTGTCAACATGACAACTCATATGAGTACACAAACTCCTAGGTGTCTAACCTAATAAATAATAAAATAATGTATTTATCCTAAGTAAACTTAAGTAAAGTGTAAATAATAATTATTTACACTTACAAATAGTGTCTTCATTGTTATCATCTTCCTCATCATCTTTCACCTCAATAGGCTCTTGTTCACCCTCCTTTATAGTAGCAAGCCCATAAGTTATCTTCCACATCTATGTGGACTTATTCACCACATCTTCAATATTATTTTGAAGTATGCTGAAGGATCTATATTTTGGAACAAATCTAATTGCATATTTCTTCATAGTCTTAGCAATTTTTGCCTTACTGAGTTCAGGCACGACTTGTGTAAGTGAAGTCTCCTTATCTGTCTTTCCAAGTTGAAGCAATAATTCTATTTTTTCTTAATTCTCTCATATAACCTTTTAGGTATATAGTTAGAAATCTCTAGTGGGGCTTTCTTAAAGTTTTCCATCATGGCATATATAGTTCCCTCTTCTTGATTCTTTTCTACTTTACCAAGATTATCAAAATCAACATGAGTAAATCCTAACAAATTTGCACTATTCTTAACATTTTCACATAGGTTTTCAAGATTTGATAGTGGATTGTGACTGACCACTTTGAATTGGGTATTGTCATCTAATTTGGTTTTCTCCTCATCAAATTTATCTTGTGCAATGTATTTCCTCCTTAATCTTTTCTGAGCTCCTCCTTCCTACTCTAATAGTTTGGCTTTCTCCTTGGCCTTTTGTGTAGTGACACATGCACTAGCCCTTGTAGTAGGTTCTGTAGGTTTGGACTGGCTTGGTTTAGTAGTTTTCTTAGCCCTTGTCATAGGTTGTGCCTTGGCCTTTCTCTTCTTTTGATCAGTGGGAGTAGGCGCTTCCTCGACTTCTTCTCCCTCGACACCCTTAACAACCTTTGTCTCCTCCTCTAGGTGATCTTCTCCCATTCCTTGTGTAAGTGCAAGTAGTGCTTGTGTTTGGATGTCTTCTTCCTCTTCCTCTTCCTACTTGACACCTTCACCAAATTTAGTTTTTAGTTTCTTCACCAACTTATCCTTCTTCTTTATAATAGAGGTAGTTTTCAATTCCATCGTACTTTTGGATTTTGCCATATCATAGTTTCCAAATGACTTGATATTTTTGTCTATCTCTTTGCATGTAAAGCTATAATGGCTACAAAGGCCTCGTCTACATTTATTTCATATCCTAATGGTCTCAACTATCTTACCCTTAGAGTTGCTGCTTGAACAAATGTGTAGTCAACATCCACTAGGAAACAAATATCATCACAATGTTTTTCTACTAGTGATATTGGAATTCTCAATCTTTTCTTCATAGATTTCTTAATGTCTTCAAAATAGCTGGTCATAATTGACTCAAAGTTCTCACCTAATTGTTCAATGAACTCACTAATATGTATTGCCATTGACCTATTTGTTTTCCATGCAATTGTGCCAAATGTGGGAAAAGTGTTTTGAACATAAAAGAAAATGCATATCAAAATAGAACCAAATTTACATTAAGAACTCTTAGTCTTTTTTATAGCTCCCAGGTTCTCAATCAGTTGCTGTAGTTGTAGTTCTGCAAGATCATATGTGTGATCTTTCTTGACAATCTTGTAACCCACATCCATTGCAATATAAGGCACACTATTTAATCTTTTGGATCGGTAGAACTTATGTGAAATTACCTTGATAGAAAAGTCTATTAATGGATATGTAATGGTATCAATAGTCATTCCTCTCTTATTCCACATGGCTCCTACATTCTTCTCAATAACCTCTTTTGAGTTGCTCCTTAGAGTCTTAGGCTGATCTAGGGTTGGATACCCTGTTACCCTATGGATTATCCTTTTGGTTATTTTGATAGGTCCATTATCTAACCAAAGTGAACTATCATGAATCCTACTCAGTTTAATCCTAATCCATTAAGTTTTGAACACATTCGAGAAATCTAGGGCTCATGTTAGCCCTTTCTTTTCTACAATTTTAAATTCTTCCCTTACTACACCATTCTCACAGAGTCTATCATATGCTTGCCTAATCTCCATATCTCCAATACTACCAATTTTTCAATTGTAACATTTTCTAACATCTTCAATCATTAAAACATTTGGTGGTATCATGGATAATGCACCAGAGGGGTCTTGTATGTAAGAAATATCTGGAATGGCTTTGAAAATCAATTACTTAACCTCATTACTAACCAGTTGAACATTCAAAACCTCCTTACCCTCTACACCCTTTGAACTAGATGCCATTATGTGAAACTAGGGTTTATAGAAATATAAATAATATAACTCGACACTTGATAAATACCTTGCAAGATCGATTGAAATGGTGTTGAGTCACTACTCAAATAACTTTTGATGGATTTATAGATCACCGCCTGCTCTCCTTGTTCTTTCTTGATTTCAAAATGATGTAAATTGTGTTGAAATTGATCAAATACCCTTTGAAGTACTGTAATTAATGCTGGGTGCTTACACAGTTGTAAGCTTGACATTAACCAATTTTAGGCTCACTTGACATCCATTAACATTTCATTTACTCGACAACCATTACGATCTTGATGTCAACTAGCCAGTCTGTTAGCTTGGCATCCTCTAGCATTTTACTCGACACATACATGAAACTTTTCATGCTTGGCAATAACATGAAAAACTTAGAGATTTTTCTTGGATTCCTAATAACATGTTGCATCTTTGTTCATGCCAATGTAATCTTTTCAGTACTAAATCCTTTGGAAATGATGTATGATATAACCTTTAAATATTAGTCCCACATACCTCTTGATTGGTGTGATCACCTGATCCATTGGGTGAAGTGATCCCTTCTTCATTTGATGTGCTGTAATCATCCTTTTTCTTCCATTTCTTGCTCATTTCACTTTTGATATTTTCAACATTTAACTTGCCTTTTCCTTTATCAAACTCACAATTTGGTGCCTTTGACTTTGTTGGACAATATTGACCGATGTGACCAGTCTTCAAACAACTAAAACATGTGGTTTGACTCAACCACCTCTTGTAGTCACCTCTGAAGTGTGTCCTAGTACAATTCTTAGAAACATATCCATATTCTTGACAATAATGACAAGTATACCTTGTATAATAATCCCAATTGTAAGAGTTTCCATTGTTCCTTACCTTTGTTTGCTTGTTTGATGACCACATGGGTTTGGATCTGCACTCAAAAGCTCTATGTCCATACTTTTGATAGTTGTAACAATATCCTTGAAATCGTTGTGTGTGCATGGTCCGGGTTCTACATTCATGTGCCTGATGACCTTGTTTGTTGCACTTATGATAGCGAACCATGTTCTTATGCTTGACATTCTGATTCATAGTTCTGCTATTGTACACATTAGCAATATGTACTTTCTTACCACAATTATGACAAGTAGGTTTGGAGTTCTTACCTTTCTTACTCCTTTCTTAAACACTTTTTGATGATTCTCCTTCTTCAATACTTGTGTATCCCAGTCTAGAAGTGTCATTATTGGATCTAGGGGATCTCAATAATTGCTCAAAGTATTTGTAGCTTCATTAGGTTTATTGAAACTTTCAAAAAATTTATTTTCCCTTTTTAGGTCACTTTTCAATTTCTCATTCTACAATTCTAATGTTGTTATCTCAATGTCCTTGACATTCAATTCGTAGTTGGTATTCATCATTTGACTCAGTATCCGATTGCATGTTGGAAATCTTGGTTAGCTCTGATGATTTTTCCTCCAGTCTGTTGCTCAAAATTTCTTTAATCATGGCTTTGTCTTCCATGGATTTCTTCTTCTATTTATTCACCTCACATTGTAATATGTCTTATGATTCTTGATCTAACTTGAGATTTCTAATTTTCACAACTTCAACTCTATTCTTTTCCATTAGATCTGCAACTGCTGCATCAAATTTATTGGAGTCTCCATTAGCAAATAGCTTAGTAGTATTCATCTATTTGTATTGTGTGTTATTCTCTTAAATATCAATTTCCTTCCTTATCTTCAAAGATTTCTTTAGTTCTTCTCTTGCTTCATTTAGTTGATGTAGAATGAGTTGTATTTTAATCCCCTGATTCTCAATGATCTTTCCCAACTTGTAGACTTCCATTGTCAAGATCTTTCCTCAAAGCTTCTTTTTCAGAGAACAAGGCTCTGATACCAATTGTTGCAATTACAATAGGAAAGGTAAACTTCTAAGAGGAGGGGGTTGGGGGGGGGGGGGCGACGGTGAATTAGTAGTTTAAACTTTGATCCATAAAAACTATCACCACACATCCATCCTATACATTCAATAAGTAAATAGAAATACCATGTAAACATTCACACATGTATGAAACTAGATATGATTACCCAAAAACCCTCCAATGAGAAGTTAAAACTAGGGTGGGGATGACACCCACAAATCTTCACTATTATAGTAATAAAGTGTATCCAATGAAGTTTACAATGTTTTGATCATGAGACATGATCTACCCTATGAAAAATCTACCTTGTTAAAGGCTTACAAAGACTATTAGTTCTCACCCTGTTAAAGGATTTCAACACCCTGTTAGAAGTGTGCCTTGCTAAAGGAATTCAACTCATAATTAAGTAAGCATTTGTTAGAGGATTTCAATACAGAATATTAGGACTACTCTATTAAGAGATTTGATTGATTCACTTGCTAGAATGATTTAGAAGTGATCCTATGGTTAACACTTCGTTTCTTGATGATAGATTACCTCTAAACCGATCTATTCTCAATCCTTCTTAATTAAATGTCTTGTTTCTATATGCTCTTCTCTTCCTCTATTCTCCTTTAACCAATTCTGCAATACAATCTCATATCATAACTCCTTAGCCACCATGAATGCTCTATTTGCGCATGCAAACTTCTCTCTTCGCTCCTTCATACACCTTAGAAAGTTTAGGGTTTGTACTCCTTAAGAGGACATAGGTGAATTAAAGTTAGGTATGAATCAATGATTATGATTAATTTATTTTTCTACTTAAACCTTCCCTTTACCTAATTGGCTATATGTAATTGCATTGGGAATCCAACTTAATATTTGTCCTTCCTCCAAAAAATCATATTTCATCTTTAAGTCAGCTAAAAAGTGGTTTACATAATTGTTTGTGCCATTACAAACAACTATGTCAAAACTATCTTACATAGCATTTGAAGTCTTTGATGCTCGGCATATACTATTTTCTATACTATGACTCGGTATCTATAGCACTTGGCATGCACTGCTTACTCAGCTCTTGAATCACTCACCATACACTGTCTGCTCGGCACTTAAGTGACTTGGCACATGAGTGGCTCAACACTCACTGTGGACTCGACATGCTTTATTATCTACATGTTGTGCTTGACATGTACTACTTGTTTAGCATGAACTAAGTAAATGACTTAAGTGTGTAGACACTCACTTGGCAATACCAATATGAGATCAACAGTTGCTGTCTCAACTCTTGGCTCTACTAAATGTTCCAAGCTTTGTTCCTGCCTTGGCTCTCCTTCATTTTGTAAATCATTGTTAGTCTCAAGAAATACCTCATCATTACTTGGCTTAGTAATAACATCATTTTACACAGTGTGAACACGTATTCATGAAACTTTAGTGTAGAATACAAATGGATTGACAAAAAACTATACTAGACCCAAGATATCATCATCAGAATGTAATCTCTACAAGCATCTCATGTTTTCCTAACCACAACTGCTAAAATAGCTCTTAGACTAGCATCTTAGTGATAGTTCTAGAATGGGATTATGCTAAAAATGAAGATCTACAATGAAAACATGCAAGATCTATGAACTTGCTACAATGGAAATCCTAAAATGATGAGTCTAAATATGCCTATAGTGTAGATGCATAAAAACATGGGTCCCTTGCCTCTTAGATTTCCCTCATATATATAGGATTTCAGAAGGGGTTGGGGTAAGAATCAGGATTTTCACCTTTGACTAGGAGTGAAAGTGAAACTGAAAATATATCATAAGAGACTAGGAGGAAGAGTCCAATAGACTTGGTTTTAAGGATAATATGAGGATTTTTCAAATTCTTTTAAATGGTAAAAGGGGGATTTTCATTTTTGTGAGGATAAATGATTTTATTGATTTAATAAATGTCTTATTTATTTTCAACACTTTGTCTTTTTCTTCCTCCCTTTTTGAATTTTATTTTATGAATTTGAATTGTTTTCTTCCTCTTTTAAAGTTGATTTAGGTCTTGTCAGTTTGATAGGTGATTAAAGACCTGATATAATTTTTGATTTGAAAGTCTGTTGTGTTTCTTCTGATTTTCTCTTTAATTTGGACTTGATTGATCGAAATTGCATGATTTAGGTCTTTGCCAAATTTTTGGTGTCTACAAATGCCCCTCTTTGAGCTAATATGCGAAGCATATTAAGTTAACGACTCTTGATTTTTTGATTTTAGGTCGAATTTTGATGATTTGGATATTTGGTCGTTGATGATTTGATGTCTGATCATTGACAATTTGATGTTTTGATGTCATTGATTTGATGATTGGATTGCGATATTGATTTGGTGTTGCAATAGTTTTTTTTTGGATACCTTGGTTTTGGTAGACTTGATGTTTGAAATTTTTTGACTAGGCTAGAACGTTTTTGATGTTTCAAAATTTTTTAATGCCCCAGTTTGACTGCCTTGGTTTGATTTGATGTTTAACATTTGGTTGTGGTAGGATGTTTTTGACATTTCAAAAAAAATTGATGCTCGGGTATACTGCCCCCTCAGAAACGAAATTGGAAAAAAGGATGTGCGAAATAGGGATGTTCCAATTTTATTTCTAAAAATGTTTACTAAGAATAGTTGATAGGGAATGTGTAGTCACAAAGTGATGTGTAGAATCAATCAGGTAATGCTGATAGATATAAAAAGTGCCCCCCTTAGGATACAAAGTAGAGAAAACTAACATGTTCATCTCAGGATATAGAGTAGGACAAATAACTAGTTCAAGATAGAACCATTAGTTGAATAGCTAGATGTTGAGATTTGATTGATGTAGGATGGTCACTTGTGATGAAAAAATGATGTCATTGTGCAATGTTCAATTGTTCAAGATGGGATGAGTGCCCCCAGTGAGCAGGGATCTTCAGATCAGACACAGACAAATGATGTAGATGGTAAGATGTAGGGTTGATTTGTGGAGCTTTTTATGGTCATTTGGCTAGCTTATCATGTATGTCATTTATGATGAGGACCCTTTTATGTTGATGTTGATGATTCGATCTCTTTTATTTATGAGATATTGAAGCTTGTTGATGTTCGGACTTGTGCACTTGTTATATCATGGACTTTTTTATGCATGTGATGGTATGATTTGATGGATATAGTAGTAGTGGATGCAAATGTGTATATATATGTGAATGATGAATGTAGTTGTATCATGATTTAGAATAAATGGTATGTCATTGATGATGTGATGAAAATGTGATATGATATTATGAATATAATGAAAGGAAATAAAATGTGGTGAAATAGAATATGATGTAATGAAATTGGATGAAATGAAATAATAAAATGTGATATAATGAAATATAACATGAGGTAATGAAAATGGTTGTAATGTAATGTAATGGAATGAAATGGAAAATGAATTGTAATGAGGTGAATGTCATGGTAATGGAATGAAATGTGATAAAAATGTGTGAAAAAGAAATGATATATGATGAAATACAACATGATTTAATGAGATAAAATAAAATGAAATAGGGAATGCAATGAAAAGAGTAATGAAATGAAATAGAATATGTAACGAAATGAAATGAGTAATGGAGTGAAATGAAATGTAATATGTAACAAAATGAAATGAAATGAGTAATTAAGTGAAATGAAATGTAATATGTAACGAAATGAAATGAAGTGAAATGAAATGTAATATGTAACAAAATGAAATGAAATGAAGAATGAAATGGATTATGTTACGAAATGAAATGAAATGAGTAATGGAGTGAAATGAAATGTAATATGTAACGAAATAAAATGAAATGAGTAATGAAGTGAAATGAAATGTAATATGTAACCAAATGAAATGAAATGTAATATGTAACAAAATGAAATGAAAATAAAATGGATTATGTTATTAAACGAAATGAGATAAGTAACGAAATGAAATGAAATGGAATATGTAATGAAATGAAATGAGATGAGTAATGAAATGAAAATGAAATGGATTATGTTATGAAACAAAATGAGATAAGTAACGAAATGAAATGAAATGGAATATGTAATGAAATGAAAATGAAATAGAATATATTATGAAACGAAATGAGATAAGTAACGAAATGAAACGAAATGGAATATGTAATGAAATGAAATGAGATGAGTAATGAAGTGAATGAAATGTAATATGTAACAAAATGAAATGAGATAAGTAACGAAATGAAATAAAATGGAATATGTAATGAAATGAAATGAGATGAGTAATGAATTGAAATGAAATGTAATATGTAACGAAATGAAATGAAATGAGTAATGTAATAAAATGAAATGAAATGGAATATGTTATGAAATGATAACTGAAAATGTAATGAAATGAAATGATATGATATGAAATGTAACAAAATAAAATGATAAGTGAGAGGTGATGGATTGAAATAGGGAACAAAATGAAAATGAAATGAAATGATATGTGAGGCCATGGTAGGTAATGAAATGAAATGAAAGGGGTATTGAAATGAAATGTGATAGGTAATGGATTGAAATAGGTAATGGGATGAAAATGAAATGACATGACATGTGATGTAATGCAACAAAATGGATAGTGAAAGGGAATGGAATGTCTAAGGAATAAGATGATATATGATGAAATGAATGGAAGTAATGAAATGTTTGAAGGAACAAAATGATATATGATAGGATGATATGGAATAAGCAATGAAAAAAGATGAAATGGAAGGTGGTTAAATGAGATTATTTGAGATTCAAAAGCCATGCAAGGCAACAAATGAGGTGGTGCAATCTAATAGTAACAAAAAGTGTTAGAGATTCAAAGGCCACATAACACAATGAGGGGAATGAAACAGTGAATTCATGAAGTGTAATGTTGGTGTGGATGGGATGAAGAAACAAAGTCCATGATAGTTGAGTGCTCAGAAGCTCGCTTTGAGGTTGATTTTGATGTTGTTGTTCATTTTGTCGTAAAGTTTTTGATTAATGTTGGCGAATTGTATCCTAATTTATGTGCCATCCATTTGTTTTGCAAGGAACCCAAGATGAAAAATGAAAACTAGATGAATGCAACTAACTATCATTTTTTTAAAGAGATGCAAACTAATTGTCATCATAGAGCATGCGATAAAAAGTGACTAAGTACAACCACCACTAGCTCAGTTATAGTGATATGAATACTATGTCACACTGAGAAGTACTAGCAAAGAGGAAAAATGTACAAGAAAACATGATAACCACTAAGAAATAGAAGCTATAGCTGCAAGATAATAAAAATAGACATACCAACTAGTCACATGTTAGATAAAAGACCTCACCTAAGGTAGTGCACAAAATTGGTCAAGGTACACATGGCATTCCATCCAAGAGTAGGCACTTATAAGTGGACACCAATAATGTGCGAAACTAAAGGATCATAGGAGTTAAATAGTGAAAAACCAATAAAAATATGGTGACTTCATCTCGGTACCTCTAGTCAAACACATCATCAAGGTACTAAAACTACATGATATCATAGAAAACCATTATGTGTGAACCAGACATGCTTCTAGTTGTGTGTAATAGTGTAGAGTTTGTTCAGTTTTTCCAGGGAGTAACTTGTACCAGGCAGATGGAAAGGTATCAGATGTTTCAATAGTGATTTAGCAATAGAATTCGATGGTCGGTGTGCATCAACAAAAAATGAGGTGGGTAAATGTTGAAGCCAAGGGTCAAGTGAACTAGGTACTAGTGCAATAGGATATAGAGAGTGGATACATGGAAGACTAGTACAGAACAAGGCTCAGTTGAATGACGGCTATAATGAAGCGAATAGTATGGGAATGAATCAAGGTGAAGTGAGGAATAGAACACAATTATTGGATGTATTGAAAAGTTGTAGGAATCATGCAAGTGAAAATATGACAGGCTCACTAGATCAGTTGCAACAGGAGGGTGATGCTAGCCAGGGAAGGTGGATGAGGCAAGGGTAGAGAGCAAAAAAAGTTAGGCAAACTTCTAAAGGTGTGTGTGGATAAGTTAGAACTCCAAGGGTTAGCTTCAGGTTTGGGTGAGGCAAGCCATCTAGGACAAGGGCCAATACAACTCGAAGAGGTGGGGATGGAGGCAGACAAAATTCTCTTGTCATCTTTAATGATGTTATTAGGGGCTGTAGCACAATAGGCATTGTAGGTGGTAGTAGATGATGAGCCAATGGTAGGTGGAGGATAGTCCACCTAAGAAGACAAAGAGTATGTTAGGAGCAAAGAAGGAAGTAGGGGAAATAAAATCTCCTAAAAATTCTGTGGGAGAAACTTTGAAGGATGTGGGAGGTGTTAGTGGTGGTGAAGTAATGAGTAGGAAACGTTAGTGGATTAGCCTTGGGACATTGGGATGAGGGTCAATAGAAGGGGGAACGAGTGGTGTAAATGTGGGAGAGCTACAGCTAGAGGTGGGAGACAGAGATCAATTATCACAGGATGTGGATGAATTACAAAGACTATTAGTTGTAGAGAGAGTTCGAGTGGAGAACGTAGAATATGAGGTCACATTTTTGCTATGATTAATGGAGAAGGTGCAGGAGGAAGGGGCACAAATAGAGGCAAAATGACTGCAGGTGGTGGTAGATGTAGAGTGAGCATGACTGCAATCACTAAAGATAGAGCTATATGTGGAACATGCATGAGCAGAGGGAAGTGATGTAGGAATGCGGGTTGAACGGTCAAGGGTTCAACAGTTGCAAGAATCATTGAAGATGGTGCAGGTGCATTTAAAGAGTGTGCATAATGAACTGGTGTTATTGCAGTTGCAGTTTGAGTCATTTGGGGAAGTGATTGAAAAGGTGAACTCATTAGCGTTGAAGTCATAGGAGTGGTTAGCATTAAGTGAGGGGAAGGTGAGGCAATTGCAGGAGCATTTGGGTGAGGTAAAAGTGGGCGTGGAGTGTTGGTGAATGATGACTGATCAAATGCAACAGGAGCTGGATGCACCCCAACGAGCGATCACTGCATAGGGGGTAAGAAAGTTGGTGGAGAATGTATTCGTAGAAATGCACCGGATGGAAAGGTACATCAGGAAGCCACTTATTGGATGGGACATTATTATCAAGAATTCTCAAATGAAGATTGGCAAGAGAAATAGTTTATAGATAGAGAATTTACACATCTATTGAACATACAATTATGCGAGGGAAGGTTTCCAATTCCTATGGATGTGGTGTGGACATGTAGGGTGTTGAAACCAGGGGCTTCTTTGTCTAGAGATGGGCTAGAAGAGACACCATTGATCAGACACCCTGTTGTGCCACCTCCCCCAGGAGGCCAGAATAAATAATCTACTAGACACTATTGGAATGTAATGCTGTCATTGCCATTGTAGGAGAATAAAATGTTTGTGCTTGTTGGTGTGGCAATCAAAGGGAAAATTGATGTTGATTGTAATGCTTTGTCATGTGTATGTTTGGTATTTTCGAAATATATTTTGATGTTTTTGTGGTTTTGTCAAATATTTAAATGTTTTTGGGATGTTGGTAAATATTTGAATGTTTTTATGTTTTTGTTGAATATTTAAATGTTTTTGGGATGTTTGGTAAATATTTGAATGTTTTTGTGTTTTTGTGATAAATGTTGGAACGGTTTGACTCTTGTAAAAGTGGGAACAATACAATATGTAGAGTGAGGATAACTGTGACTGGTAGGTGAGAATGTGTATATTAAGAACCATTATAGATAATAATAAAGCTAATGTGGGGATGTTTCTCTAGGTGCAGGACAAGACGAACATTCTCAGGGCTTATGAAAAGGTGTTTGGGGCCCAAAAGAGGACACTTGAGTCTCAAGTAGGTGAAATAGGGCCTTGAAAAGGTGCTTTAACTTGAGAAAGGCCTGTTGGGGGCCCAAAAGACATCGGGGGTCTTGAAAAATGGCAAAACGGGGCCTATAAAAAGGTGTTTGGGCTGAAAAAGTCATTTGAGGGGCCAAAAAAAGATGTTTAAGGGGCCTAAAAAGAAGCTTTGGGCCTAAAAAGACATTGGAGGGGTCCAAAAGGACACTTGGGCCTTAAAAAGGTGTTTGAGGGGCCTAAAAAGGCAATGGAGGGTTCCAAAAAGGATGCTGGAGGGGTCTAGAAAGGACACCTGGGCCTTGAAAAAGGCACTAGAGGGGCCTAAAAAGGTGCTTTGGGTTTAAAAAGGCACTGGAGGGGTCCAAAAAGGACACGTGGGCCTTGAAAAAGATGTTTGAGGTGCCTAGAAAGGCGCTGGAGGGGGAAGCCAAGTTTGCACTCTTACACTTACTTATTTTGTGCCTCTGGTTGAGTGAGGATGAAAGAGTCTAACAAATATCTAGGCTTTCAAAATAGCATTGATATATTTGTTGAAGGGGGCTAGACTAATCGTGGCCACTGTAACTTAAATAAGACAAATGATCCATGGGGAATTGTTGCTCTTGATAAGAGGAAGGAAATGAGGGCACCTCTTGCGCTATCCGCATTGTGCCAGATTTTCCAAAGTCCCGTAAAATGTTTCAGGACATTAATAGGTTGCTTCTTAGTATTAGCAAGGCATGTTGGGTTCAAATATCTAATGTCCTATTGTATAGCCTAATTGAGCTAAAGTGAGGTAGGAATTGACAGGAATTTTGGGGTGTTGTTAATGTTTCAAGCTTTCATGGCCATGTTTAGCAATTATGACCCCCTTTTGAATGCTTTGTGCTATTTGTGATTTTTTTTTCTATTTTTAGATGATATTTGATTTAAAAAAATTATATTTTAGGTAATTTTTGAATTTTTTTTGGTATTTGGAGGCAAGTTTTGAATTTTTAAAATAAATTTAGGCAATTTTTAATTTTTTTTGATAATTTTAGGCAATTTTTGAATTTTTTTAGTATTTGGAAGTAATTTTTGTTTTTTTCTATTGATATTTGGATGATTTTTGGGTTTGTGGGGGTGAAACCAAGGATGTGAGTGAGATTTGTTGGAATATGGGGGTAACCAAGACCATGTGAGGTACCTAAAGAGGCAATGAAGGGAGTTTATGACATCAAATGGGTTGAGTGACGGATAAAATAAACATTGGAGATTATTGGCCAAGGTGGATAGTGGAGATTGCATTGATTTTCCTGCAATTCATGTCTATAGTATCTCAATACATAATTAGACTCCCTACTTTGCTAAATTTGTTGTGCTCCCTGTTGTTGCTATCATACTAGCTATCTCTACTACTATGAACTACATTTGATGCCAAAGAACCATGAAATTGTGACCCACAAGTGTTTCTTGAATCCTACTACTCCCACTTCTAGTTCTAGTTTAGTCTTTGCTTCATGGTATGGACAGGGGCTGTTGCATGAACATAAAGAGCTGTGGGTGTACATTCAATCAAGGAAAAGGGCTTTGATTTGCTCTTGTTATTCTTATTGTTATTGCTATTATGGTTTCTATTTCCCTTGCTCTACTGCTACTGTCATACTGGTTATTTCTATTGCTGTGAACCACATTTGATGCCAAAAGACCTCAGAATTATAACCCACGAGTGTTTCTCAATTGGGTATGTGTGAAATTAGCTGGGCAGTACTTGAAACAAGCAAAATTTATCTAGAGACGTTTGCTTGAGGGCTGTCTTAACTATTTTTTAGAATTGAAGGATTAGGGAAGTCCAAAGGTGCTATCTCTTGCCCCTTTTCAAACCAAAGGTGGTGTTCTCACTTATTTTGTACCAATTTTTTTTTTGAATTTTTAGATGATTTTTTGATTTTTTTGATTTTTCAAAAAAAGTATTTTGCATGTATTTAGCAAAGCTTTTAGACATAAAACTATTTGAGATGGATTCTATTGATAGGTTCTGCTAATTCTATACCATCACAATCTAAAATTCTAGAAGTACCAGTCCCAAAGGATTTTGTGATAAGGTAAGGGCCAATCCAATTGGGCTCCCATTTTCCTTTCTTTTCCCTTGTTGCTTGGTTCTTAGGGTTTTCTTTGAACACTAGGTCACCAATCTGAAAGACATGGGGTTTGACCTTTTTGTTTTAATGTCTTGATAATCTATTCTAATACACTTTGAGATGTTCATGTGATGTATGCTGATGTTCTTCTAACAACTCTAGCTATTCTAGATGGGCCACTCTATAATCTTCATCTGATAGTATGTCTCGAAGAGTAACTCTCAAGGATGGGATCTCAACCTCTAAAGGGAGAATAACTTCACAATCTTAAACCAAGGAGAAGGGTGTTGCACCTGTAGGCATCCTAACACTCATCCTGTAGGCCCAAAGGGTGGGGTTCAACTATAAATTCCAATCCTTACCAATATCATTGACGATTCTTTTGAGGATGTTGATAATGGTTTTGTTGGTGGCCTTTGCTTGGCCATTGCCTTGGGGATAATAAATTGATGAAGAGTGGTGTATAATGTGAATTTTTCACATAATTCATTAATTATTTTATTTTTAAAGTACAAGGTGTTATATGTGAGAATGGCATGAGGTATGCTAAACCAACAAATGATATGGTTGAGAATAAAAGAGGAGATCTATTTTCCCATAGAGTTGGCCAGTGGCACCACTTTGACCCACTTGGTCAAGTATTCAATGGTGGTGATAATCCATTTATGCCCACCAAAGGAGGGTGGATGAATGTCTCCAATGAAATCAAAGCCCCACTAATAAAAAGGCCATGGTGTGGCCAAAGGGTTGAGCTCTTGGGCCAGTGCATGAACAAGGTTACCATGGATTTGATATTTTTTGTAGGTTTTGACATAGTCAATAGAATCCTTTTCTATGGTTGGCCAGAAATAGCCCATTCTAAGAATCTTCTTTGCTAATGTGAACCCATTGGAGTATGATCCACAAATCCCTGCATGGACTTCCTGAAGAGTGACTCTAGACTCATCCTTTTCGAGACATCTAAATAAAGTACTGTCAAGACCTTTCCTATACAACGTATTAGCCACCAAGGTGTAATGGGAGGTTTTTTGAATGAAATTTCATTGTTGGTTATGTGAGAGGTTAGATGAAATGATGTTATCACAGAGGTAAGTGATGATGGGATTATACCAAAGGGAATTGGGAGTGTCTAGGTGGCAAATGATAAGGGAATTGGGTTGAATAAATGCGGGTTGAACCACCTCTTCCACTAGGAACTCATACTACTTGTGATACTCTAGGAGATGAAGTAATGAGGCCAAGGTGGTCATAGCATCTGCTGCTCTATTCCTTTCTTTGGGAATTTGTTCAAAAGTAATGTGAACAAAACATGCCTTGAGTGTATCGACCATATGTTTATAAGGCAATAATTTTTCATCTTTGGTTTGATAAGTGTTAGTAACTTGATTAATGATTAACTGGGAGTCTCCATAAACCTCTAGGGCTATCAGTTTCCATGCCAAAGCTAGCTTGAGACCCAAGACCAAAGGTTCATATTTGGCCATGTTGTTGGTGCAAGGGAAGAGCAATTTGTAAGATTTAGGGATGGTAACACCAAGTGGCATGATGAACAAAATACTGGCACCTAATCCATGGTGTGTGTAGGAACCATCAAAATAAAATTTCCATGTTACTAGTTTTGTATGAAGAATGTGCATATCAGGAAAGTCAACTAAGATAGGATTGGAACTCTCTATAGGCACATTTTCCAATTGATCAGCAATGGCCTATCTTGTTATCACCTTCCTATCAACATACTCAATTTAAATTCACTTAGGATCATTACCCATTTAGCCAGTCTACCCATTAATGCTGTCTTGTCAAGAAGGTATTTGAGAGGATCAATTTTGGAGATGAGCTTGACTTTGTGTGTTAGGAGATAATGACGTAGTTTTTAGGAAGCAAAAACTATAACTAGGCAAGTCTTTTCAATGAAAGAGTAATTAAGCTCATAGTTGACCAAGGTACGATTGATGTAGTAAATGGCTTTTTCTTTTCCTTGGTCATTTTATTGTGCTAGAAGAGCTCCAATTGATTTATCCATTAGAGAAATGTACGATAGTAATGGTTGGTATGATACCAAAGGTACTAACATAGGCAAATTCATCAAATAGGTTTTAAGTGTTTCAAAAGCCTTTTGACACTGGTCATCCCACTTAAAATTTATATATTTGTGTAGCAAGTGTGTGAAAGGTATACATTTTTTTGCCAACTGAGAAATGAATCAGCAAACTGATTGAAGCCTACCTTGAAGAGAGTGTAACTAACTCAGGTTCTTTAGAGATTACATAATGATTATGGCTTGTGCCTTTTCAGGGTCAACTTCTATCCCCTTGGCAGAGATAATGTATCTTAGGAGATTTCCTAATTTGATGCCAAAAGTGCATTTCTTGGGATTGAGCCTAACCTTGAATGCTTTTAGGTGGGTGAATATTTTGGCCAGTATGGGAAGATGTTCTTTTCGACTATGGGATTTGGCAAGAATTTCATCCACATAATCTTCGATGAAGATATGCATTATATTGTGAAAGATAATGGTCATGGCTCATTGATAGGTAGCCCCAACATTCTTTAACCCAAAGGGCATTACATTCCAACAAAATGTGCCCCATGCACAAGTAAAAGTTGTTTTCTCTTGATCTTTCAGTGCTATACTGATTTGATTATACTTTGAAAACCCATCCATGAGTGAAAACATGGAATGACCTGCTATGAGATCAACAATGGTGTCAATATTAGGGAGGGGAAAGTCATCTTTAGGAAATGCTTTGTTTAAATCTTGGAAGTCAATACAGATGAGTATGCTGCCATTGTTCTTTGATATGGGGAAAATGTTGGATATCCATGATGCATATGCCAGGGGCTGGATGAAATTGGTGCTGATTAAATTTTCCAATTTTTCTTTGACTAACAGGGCTATATGGGGATGCATCTTTTGAGTTTGTGTTTTACTGGCATGACCTCTAGAGAAATGTTAAGATGGTGGAGGATTAAGGTCAGGTCTAGGCCAAGCATGTCAACGTAAGATCATGCGAAGTTTATCTGTCTTTCTTTGAAGAACTAAATGAATGCCTTCCTTTCTTTTGTGCTTAAGGACTATGCCAAATAAATGACCTTTGGTTCTTGTTCTATGCCAATGTTGACTGGTTATATCAGCTCAATCAAAATAAAAGATCACTCAGAATGTTCAGGTAAGGTATCAATTACCCCATCCGCGGGTGCCACAGTTGGGTTTTCACCTTGGGATGCATCACTTTAGTTTGTTTCCATTTTTTTGTCAAGATTAGCCACAACTTGGTGGTGCTCACTAAGGTTGTGGAATGCTTGCCCTACTCTAGTGTGACTAAGGTGATTGATACCTGACCCGACCATATGCTCTTCTTCCATTCTTTGTTGATGAGATGGTTCAACCATGTTAAGGTAGATGAAAACTTCACTTTCAGTGCCAAAATGAGGGAGGTGATGAGGCTTGATTGTATTCCAGTTAATGAGTTTAGGATGGACTAGGAAAAGTGATTCGTAGCATGGGAAGGGTTCAGTGGGGTTTAAAGACATAATTTCATTGGATGGATCATACACTATATCTGTCAAATCTATGACATGTAATTCTTCTAGAGTGTCAAGGAAAGTAGAGCTTGCAAGAGGCTCATAGTAATCATCTTTGACTTCTACTAGAAAGAAGTTAGGGAATAAGGTTTGAAATTGAAACCCTTCAACATGTTCATCATCGTCTAAGCCTTGATGTACTCTGTTTCTTGGTGAAGTGGATCTTGAACTATGAGTTGTTCTTTGTGTAGCCAAACTGTCAGGGGTGGGTATGTGGACAACATCACATTCTTTATCATGGAGAGACTCCTAATATAGTGACTCAAATTCCCATTTAGTGGAATTATCATCATCTTCATTATTGGAGGTATTTATGGGTAGTTCTTCTGTAGAATGTGAACTTGAGACAGACAAATTCACATTTATGATATCAGTCATTTCTGGTGTATAACTATCCTTTTGTTTGGGTGCCCACACCAAGGTAGAAGAGGAAGGATCATTATGATTTGGGTGAGCTTTAGAAGAGGTTTGTGCCTTGTCTTGTCCACCATACCCTACCCCTATTTTAGACTTGTTGGACCTGACCTATGCCATTAGAGGTTTGATGATGCTTGCCCCTTTCCCTAAGGGACCATCTCCTGTGTATCCCATATTTTTCATTAGGTCAAAGCATTTCCTATGTAGGTGGAAGGAGATGTTAATGTTCTGTTGACTAATGTCTTCCAATGAGTTTGGAGGTGTGCCACTTGCTTTGATAAAATGTGCGTGCTATGGCTTGGTGGATGATAGTTTTCTATGAGACCTCAAAGAAAGTGGGGGATCAAATAGGGAGACTAAGTAGTCACCTACCCCTTTATGGTGCAACTTACACTTTCTATCAAATTCTTTCATCAATTTATCCATTTCTTCGTAGTATAATTGTTTAGGATCTTTTGATGATGACAGTGGTGAAAGAGTGGAAGGACTTGAACAAACCACTTTCTCTGTTCCCTTAGTTGATGTTGATGAGTGGTTGCTCATTTGGTTAGTAGAGTGTGAAGTGTCTGTAGCTATGGACCGACTAATGTCATCTATGAGTGTGCCAGCTTCTTCCCTATTATGAGGGACGAGTGAGTTACAATACTAGGCAAAGTGTTGATCTCTAGGTATGGTCACCTCTTGACCCATGTAAGGAGATTTAAGGCACTAGTTCTAGGTGGAGGGAACAACTTTCTTGTCATGAATCCATGGTCTTCCCAATAGGATGTTACAAGTTAATTGTAGGTCTAAGACTTGACAGACATTTTCTTTCACAATTGGTCCTACTCTAATTGGTAATATAACCATGCCTTTGGAGGATCTTTCTTCATCGTCATAAGCCTTGATGGTAATTTTTTTCTTGGGTCAACAACATCCTTTGTTTACTCGAGGGCTTTTACTAAATTGAGTGTGCAAATATTGAGACCAACCCCACCGTCAACCAATGCTCTCTTAACTCAGTTCCTATGGATGAATACTTCAATATGCAAAGGAGAATTTTTTGGGTGGATGATAGACATGTCACCTTGAGATGAAAAAGACATGCAGTGAGGGGCAACTAGATTGTTGACCATGTTATGAAATCTACTCACATCTAGGTCATTTGGCACTAAGGCTTTGGTGATTATTTCTTTATGCTCTAAGGAGATTTGCAATAGTTCAAAAATGGAGATGTGGGGTAGAGTCTTGAGCAATTGGTTAACTAGGTTATACTTAGGCATGGAGGAACTTGGAGCTACTCGGTCAAGATTTGTCACAGGTCCTGGTAGGATAACTTTAGAGGCTTGACCTCAGGTAATGACATTTGAGGATTGTTTTTTGTTTTTACCCTTAATTATGATGACATTTATAGTGTCATCAAATCTAGAAATCATGCCAATGGTATTATTGTAGTGATGTGCATAATTAACTTTGGTTTGAGAAGGTGTGTTTTGATTGGCCTTGGAAGACTCCCTCTTTTCATGACTCATGAATGGGTTCTTAAAGGCTGTATGGTCTTCATTATTGTTGAGATTGTTTAGTTCAATGGTCCATTGATTATTAATTTTTGGATGACCCCCTTAAGGGCAAAACAATGATTTGTTAAGTGCCCCTGATTTCAGTGATAGACACAAATTTGTTTCTTGTTCCACCATTTTGGCTTGACTTGGGGTTCATATGGTTTGGCCTTAGGTAATACGATGAGTTCATTGGCCAAGAGTGTTTGTAAAGCACTCTCATAGGACACCCCTATGGGTGTATACTCCTTAGGTATATTAGAAGGCTGATATCTTCATGGGGGAGGAGCTTGATTGTAAGAAACTTGTTGATTAGATGTAGAGGGAGTCTTTGTGTTATACTGATAAAATGAGTAGGCATTATTTTGTTGAGGTGTGACAATGGGACCCGGTTGATTTAAAAGGGGTTGAGTTTGAGTTTTGACATGGTTGGCTTCAACTACCCCATCATTTGTGGTATTTTTGTTATTGTTTCTCCACCATGATTTCTATTTGTTAGTGGACCAATAAGAGGAATTGTGCATTTGTGTGGAATTTTTGGAGAAACCTTTACCATCTTTAGATAATTTAATTATATCATTTTTTACCAAGGTTTCTTCCACCTTAGTAGCATTTTCTAAGGTGGTTTTAAAATCTTTAGGCCCTTGGAGTTGGAGCCAATAATTCATTGGCTTTTAGAAACTATTGATGAAGATATCCGTCTTCTCTTTATTTGGTATGTCTCTATGATATTTGGCAAACATGTGCCTCCACCATTGTAGGAAGGCCTTGAATGATTCACCCGAGAGTTGTTTTGTGTTACATAGATCAATCATTGTAACTTCTCTTTCAATGTTATAAGAATATTGGGTGATAAAAAAAAAAGGCCAATTGATCGAAGGTTTTAATATTGGAGGGTAATTTGGAGAACCACTCCATGGCTTGCCCCTCGAGGCTCCTAGGAAATAAATGCATTAGGTATGTTTTGTCATGGACAAACTCCATACTTAGCATATAGAATTGCCTAAGGTGGTCTTTTGGATTTGACGCACCCAAAATATTTATCATATTTTGGTATCTGCACATTTGGAGGGAAAGGTGTGAAGGTAATGCTTTTATCGAATGGTAGGGGACACACCTTTTTGAGGTTAAATTCTACAGGTTGTATTTCCCTCTTTTCATCTTTTCCATTTCTAGTTGTAAGTCTTGAAATTTTTGTGTGACAATGTCTAAAGTTGACTCTTCTTCATCTCATTTTAGATTGGTCACATCAAAGTTAGATTTAATTTTGCACCTTGTTGTGCTAATGTGAGCATGTAGCATTTTTTGTATTTTTCCAATATCTTGTCCATGATATCGACAAGTTCAGAATTTTGCTAAAAATCTTTGATTTTAGATTCAATACTTCTATCATCCCATTCATGTGATGAACCCATTGTGGCTAAGAATTCTAAATTTTGATTGAATAAGGGTGACTTGGGAGTAACTGTTTTTTGCATGCAATTTGTTACTGTAGTAGATTTGAGGAGGTTTAGAGGTTATGTGCATTTGATGGTTCTACTTGCTATCCTAGCACTCACTTGTATGGGCGATCATTTCAATTTTGTTGGTACACCTATTTTGTGTTGTGGCATGAAAGGTGAGTTGGATTCTTTTAGTTTTTAGGAATTTTTCAAATAGTGAAGGTTTTTGTTGGTCGTGATTTGTTTGTAGCAACAAGCTAGGTTGGACAAGGTGTTTGCCAATGTTGATAGGATAAGGTTCACTTTCACGAAGTTAGGTAAAGGGACAAATGCGTGTCTCTAAATGTTCTTGGCTTGATGTGCAAAGTAAGGTAATGGTAACTATTGGGTTGATAATGATGTAGCTTTGCTTGTTTCAAAAGATGTCTTCGATCAAACATGAAGATTCTCAGATTTTATAAAATACTAGCAAGGAAAAGGGTATCCAAATTTATCATTTGTTCATGATTATTATGCATGTAGATAACCTTTGTTTTATGTTTTGCTCAAAAGCATCATAGGAATGGTTAGATGCACTATTTTAGTAATCAAATGCGTTGTTCAATTATTCATATGTGCTATTTAAATACTCAGATGCATTATTTTAATTGTCATATACACTATTTTTTGAATCAGATGCATTGTTTTAAGGCTCAGATGCATTGTTTTATAGGTGTATGTGTCATAATAGAGATCAAAAGTATTACAAGAATATTCAAAAGCATTTTTTTATATAGTATATGCACTACTTTAAGGGTTGTTCAACAATGTCTTTGTCTTAGACTTGGTTTCTTGATATCAGTTTGAGGTTTGTCTTTCTAGAAGGTTTGAGTTTTCATTATTAAGTTTTAAAGCACTTCCAAGCACAATAGTAGTGAGATCAAAACAAAATGAAAATCACATGTACCTAGAAAATGGAAGAAAAATGGCTTCCTATCAAGGTTATCTAAAGCCAATGACTAGTGGGTCTTAATGTTCAAACTGTGTTCAGATTTACCTCTCCTATTACAGAGAGCTTCCCATTAATGCCAGGGAGGTTTGGCATAATACCATGTGGGACTATTAGAGGAAGGCTATGTTTTGAACATAGGTGGCCTGCATTTGATTAGGAATATAAGAGTGGAGGGAAATCCCTCTCACTGGCCTTGCTAAGGCAACTTGGGAGGTAGCCCTTCTATGGATAGATAATCCTACCTAGTGAAAAGTGAGAAATGGAAGTCACAAACAAGTCTGGGAATCTGATCACTTGAGAAGATTCAAAGCATATCCCTACTATTTTGGCTCCCCAAACATGACAAACACAAAGGTTTAATTACCAACCTTATACTATTGAAGATAGAGGGGCTCTTAATTAGACTATGTGTGGATTCTTTCCTTGTTCAATTGCACTTGATCTTTACAAAAGGTTAGACATTCTGATCAACTTGAAGGAGTTGAGAGCATAGGCCTGCTTCTTTATCAGATAAATGAGATTGAATGCTTCTATTAAGCTATGTTTGAAAACTTAGAAATGCCACACTTTTAATTAACAAGAGCCGAGGTCCACCTACCTGATTCAGAGTTAGCAAAGGCTAGGCACATTTATGAGGGTCTTCATTCCTATTGCGCATTGTTTGCAATCTGAAGGCTTTTTCATTAATGCAAAAGAGACCTGTAAGCAAAAGATATTTGGATCTAGAAATTATATTCAGAAAACTACAATCTTTACGAGATGCACTAAAGAAATGCTCATATGCATTACAGGAAACCTTATATGCACTATTTTATCATGGAAATGCACTATAAGAAAATCAAATGTGCTATAAAACACTTCATATGCTTTGCAAAAATGATTAAATGCATTATAGAACTCTTCAAAAGCACTATAAGAATATGTAGATGCATTAAAAACTATGCAAATGTATTATTAAACAATGTATATGCACTACAGGAAGATTAAATGTGTTAAAATAGAGTTCATAAGTGTTAGAATATCTCTTGGAAGCATTGAAACAGAGCACAATAGTGTCAGAAGATTTGGATCTGACTCTTTTATGCTTGGGGAAGACTTTGGAATGTTGTTCTTGCTGATATGAGGTCTCTCAAACACTGTAGAACCTATATTTGATCAGATCTACACAAGAGAATAGAAAGAAACATAGATCTATACTAGAAATGAAGATTATACTTAAAAACTTGAAAATAGAGAGGCTTTTAGTTTAGCCCCATGGTGGGCGCCATTTTGTACACGATGTGAACGCATATTCATGAAACTTTAGTGTAGAATGCAAATGGACTAACAACGAACTATACTAGACCCAAGATATCATCATCAGAATGTAATCTCTACAAGCATCTCATGTTTTTCTTAGCTACAACTACTAAAATAGGTCTCAGACCAGCATCTTAGTGATAGTTATAGAATGGGATTATGCTAAAAATGAAGATCTACAATGAAAACATGTAAGATCTATGACTAAAATGTAGATTGCATGTGAAATAAAACTCCTAGAAATGCTCTTGAAATGATCATGCCATGAACTAATATGCAATAAATGATGCTAAATGATACAAAATGATGCTAAAATACTATGAACTTGCTACAATAGAAATGCTAAAATGATGAGCCTAAATATGCCTATAGTGTAGATGCATAAAAAATTGGGTCCCTTGCCTCTTAGATTTCCCTCCTATTTCTAGGATTTAAGAAGTGGTTGGGGTAAGAATCAGGATTTTCACCTTTGATTAGGAGTGAAAGTGAAATTGAAAATATCTCATAAGAGACCAGGAGAAAGAGTCCAACAGACTTGGTTTTGAGGATAATATGAGGATTTTTCAAATTCTTTTAAATGATAAAAGGGGGATTTTCATTTTTGTGAGGATAAATGATTTTATTGATTTAATAAATGTCTTATTTATTTTCAACACTTTATCTTTTTCTTCCTCCCTTTTTGAATTTCATTTTATGAATTTGAATTTTTTCTTCCTCTTTTAAAGTTGATTTAAGTCTTGTCGATTTGATAAGACTTGATGTGATTTTTGATTTGAAAGTTTGTTGTGTTTCTTTTGATTTTCTCTTTAATTTGGACTTGATTGATCAGAGTTGCGTGATTTAGGTCTTTGCCAATTTTTGGGTGTCTACAATAATAATCTGAATTGTAATAAACTATTCTCTCTTGTATTCTGAATTTCTCATCAATTCTCACATTTGCACTTTTCATAATAGTCTTAGTTCTCTAATTATAACATCTATAAGCCTTTCTTTTCAATGAATAACCAAGAAACATACTTTCATCACTTCTGGCATCAAACTTACCAATGCCAACATCTCTCTTTATGTAACACTTACTTCCAAATATTTTGAAATACTTAACTGTAGGTGAGTGATCAAACCACAGTTCATAAGGTGTCTTGTTAGTGTCTTTCTTGACTTGAAATCTATTCATAGTGTAGACTATTGTATTCATAGCTTCTCTCCAAAATGTCTTGGATACATCATTCTTTGATAACATAGCTTTTGCAGCTTCTGTAACTGACTTGTTCCATCTTTCTACAATGCCATTCTGTTCATGGGTTCTCAAAGCTGATAGATATCTTTTGATTCCATTTTCTTCACAAAAAATGTTAAACTCATTTGAACTAAATTCTCTTGCTCCATCTAATCTCAAACATTTAATATTCATACCAGATTCATTCTTAACTCTATTCTTAAATATCTTGAATTTGTCAAATGCTAAAAAAACATGAGAAGGTTAAGATTCCTTATATGAAATATTTAAATCCATTTGATCCATTTATGTTATATTTGGGTCAAGATCTAAAGGCTATGAAGCCATTTTGTCATAAATTATAAAAGTTGTTAATTTTCCCTAGTTGTCCTAGTAAGGTCATGAATTGGTCAAGAGGTTAAAATGTGTTTGTAAACCTAAGGAAGGGTAAAGATATTATAAATTCTGATTAATATTCCATCATGACATGTTTTTTAGGTTGGAACAAAGTAGTGAGGTCAAAATTTCTAAAATGTAAAAGTTTCTTAAATGTTGCAACTTTAAAACTTTGCAAAAAGTGCAAAAAGGGTTAAAGAATGTAATAAGTTGGTTAGGAAGTTTTGAACTATAAAAAATCCTTTAAAAGCATTATAATGGTCATTCCAAATTGAATTAATGAGAATAAGGAGAAGAAAGAATCATTTTGGAGAATTTTTGGTGTTTTCAACTATTGTTATTTTGATTGATTTTTTTTGGATTCATGTTGGTTCCAGGCCTTGTACGACCATGTACAGGCTAAAAACCATATATAATCTATATATTTGGATAGTGGTATGAATTATATTTCTTCTCTCTTTTTTTTGGAGTAATTTCATTTAGTTTGAAGGAAGTTATGATCATTTTGGTGAAATTTATTGTTTTTAGATTTGAGAACTCTTGTGAACAGTCATGTTGCAACATTTGGTATGGACACATATGGATGGTTAAATAATTCTACATGGATTCATTGGAAAGATATGTGAATTAGTTTCGATTTCTTTTTTATTTGACACATTTTTATGCAGATTTTTGAAAGTTATGAAGATTTGAGTAAAAATTGGTTTTTAAATGCCTTCAATGGTGTTGTAGGCAATGACTTGTGCTTATACATGATTTATGTTTTGGAGATTTGGAAACTAGATTCACAAATGGATAATATGGAATTGTTTTGGGGTTATTTGAATTTGTTTTGTGAAAGATATTTGATGCCCTAGATAGGGTTACATGTTTTACTTCTGGTTTATGATAGAGAAAATGGGTCTATGTGTAGAGACTATAAATTGTAATGGATTTATTTTTTTTGGCTCAGCTTTGGATATATTTTATTATTCCTAATTTTGAACTATTCCATAAAAGGTTTTATCAAGAAATGTTCAGGATTAAAAATTATGAATAATGTACTGGGGTATAGAATTCAGACCATGTGAATGGTAAGTATTGCAAACTAGTGTTGGAAAGATTTTTGTTTTGCCCCATGAGATGTCTAAGAATGAAATTTATTTCATGGATTTTTTTTTGTTCTGACAATTCCTCCATCCTAACTTTTGAAGTCTACAAACTTGTTCATGTCACCAGTCATATGATGTGAACAATCACTTTCGCTTATCCAATTAGATTTCTTCTCAACCTATTATACGAAAGCTACCTTCTCTAAACTTTCTTCTTTAATTGCCATAAATCTAGTTTCATTATCACTAGCACTTAATGCTTGTTCATCAGAATCATTATCTTCATTTTCATACAAACACTCTTTATCTTTTCTAGCCTTATGATTTCCCTTATACTTTTTCTCCCTTTTAGGACACTTAGATATATAATGACCATATCCATCACAAGTCCAACATTTAAATATTTTCTTACCTTCTTTTTCTCTTCTTACTAGAAGGGCTACTCCTTCAATTTTTCTGTCTTCCTTAGATCTGCTGCTTCTAGCAAAATCTCCTCTAGCACTTGTGCTCCTTGATAAGTTGGGTCAAATATTCAAGGCACTAAAAGCTATCTCTATTCTGGTTAATTCTCTAGATTGTTTAAGTTCATTCTCAATTGCTTCATGTCTTCTAGGCAATGTCTCCTTTGTGAAATATTTGGTACAAGATATCAACAACTATATCATTTGAACTATTGACTTAAATGGTGGTGTTAGAGTCTTCAATGTCTTCCATATAACATCATCATCTTCTTTGGTTCCTCCTTGAGCTTTACCACCTACAAGAATTTTTGATGTCATGCCTATATGTGTTCTTATAGATTCATCTTCCATCATTTTATCATCTTGAAATGCACAAATCCAACTTTGTAGCCTCAACTTCTTAGAATTTGCATCACCTTCAAAACTATTTTCCAAAGATTTCCAAATCAAATGTGAAGTAGCAAGTGATTTTACCTGATTGTACTCAATTTAGAGAAGTGCAGTCAATAGTGCTTCTCTAGCTCTCATTTGACACATGAAAAGATCTCTTTCCGTCTTGGTCTAAATTTTGAAATCCTTTTCAACAACTATTGTCTTCCCTGATTTTGTCAAGATCCAATCTCTTGGACCCATACACAACAAATGTGTCTTCATCTTTTCCTTCCATCTGTCATAATTTTTTCCATTGAACTTCAATTTATCTTTCCTTAACATGTTCGTCATGCATCTCCCAAAGTTGTTAAACTTTATCTTCAAGGACTTGATGCTTTGATACCAATTGTTAGAAACAATAGCCCACCAAGATAACTAAGAGAGGGGGGGGGGTGTGAATTAGTTATCCAACAATTAAAATAATTATCTTCCTTAAACAAACTTAACCAATCAACCAAAGTAAGAAACAACCGTAATAAAATGCTCATAGATAATTACACCAGATATGTTGACTAGGGAAATCCTCGATTAGAGGGGAATCCCTAGTGGGAATGATGTCCACAAGATGATATACTAATATAAATATTCCTTGTTAGAGGATGGACCCTATTAGGAGTCTATTACAACATTTAGTACAATGAGTCCCTCATAGGAGATTTTGAATCCTTGTTAGGAGATTCCAACCCTGTTAGGAGTTGTGGTACAATGGACACAAGAAGGGCCCACTGCCCAAACATGCAATTTCAACTATAAGAAGAGCTCACTACTCAAATAAGTAATTTATTATGATCTTCCTTTATCTTTTGCTCTTTTGTCTATTCTACGAACTGGACCAATCACTAGTAGACCTTATAGACTAGGTCACAAACCTCAGATCACTCAACAAAACCTTGTCAATGAAGTTTCCTTCACTTCTATAATGCTCACCTCAACTTCACATTCCACACTCTCTGTTGGTTATTTAACATTCACAATCTACATTTCCACACTCATCATCATATCATGATAAAGGAAAATGTCCTTCCTTTATACCAAGCCCAAAAGAAATTTCCCAAGTTGGTTGTTAGACCTTCTCAATTAATTATTATAGGACCACATTAAGAACATGTTACACTTAGCGATAACATTAATCTTTATCATTTCAATTTGAATAACTTTCCATACACACAATATTATGATGAGTGAGCTTAGCCACATCATCCTCAACATGTCTTCTCTATGTTCTCAACCTCAATCCTCCAGATATCAACTCTGCTAAGAGATATAAAAAGTTTACCAGAACATGCCTCTATAAAGTCTATCTTAGAACAAACATCACCAAAACTTACATAAATTCTTCTAGACTTATCCTTTATTCTTTCAACATTAACTGCATATATCGGATACTTAGAAATATCTTTCATAACCTCGGGTGGTTATAATGCTCAACTAGCTGTCCGTACGAACTTGATCTTTCCACTGTTCTTTTGTCAGATACCACAAAAAACTGCTATGTTGATATCAATGAAAAAATCAATCATGAATGTAACATATCATTATAATAGTACTCCCTCATAGAAATGTCATCAACATTCATGATTCCAAAAAATCTTCCATATCTTCCAAAAGTTTGGAGAAGTTTTTAGAAGAGAAAAGAGGAAATGAAAAGGTGGAAAAACTAATTATATAAGTTGAATTTGATTGAAACCCCAAGATATAAGGTGATGTTTAAGTGACAAACAATTAGAATATCCTATTTAAGGAGGTATAAGGGGTAAACTTAAAGAGTTAGCAAAGCTGGTGGAGACCTTAACAAGGTTGAAGCAAATTGTTGATTTCGTTGATTGGTGAACTTGAGCAGAAGGTTGAACTATGAAGAGTTGTGAAGAAGAGTGATTGCTTGAAGGGATGCCAAGTGAATCAGTGATAAAGATGTTAATGGAGGCTAGTTAGTGAGGCAAATGTTGGACTAAACTATGACCTATATTTGAAAAGTGAGTTGTATTTGTTAGATCAACTTCTTGTTACTTTCTAACCATTGCATCAGTATTGGAATCATTTAATCAAGGTTGACCTAACAATCATATATAAATCCTTTAATCAAGGTGACATGCTAATGTAATTTTCTTAAGTCATATAACAAGGCCACTCCTAATAGGGTGATTAAATCCTTTAACAAGGGAACATTTAACAATGTGCTTTTAAACCTTTAACAAGGTTGGCTCCTATTGTTGTTTCACAATGCACGCCCCATTTCTACTAGAAATGGGGACCCCCTAGTAAATTTTTGTCTCCCAGACCCCTAGTCTAGGGCTTGGGTCATATTTGGACTCCCCTAGGAGTCAAAGTCAAGAATTCAATCTCTAACTAGAAGAGTCTAGAATATCTGAACTGGAGAGAAAATGAAACTATTTTTTTTTAGTGCAGAAGAGCTCAGTAATGCACATGTACACCTTATTAAGGTGCGCAGGTGCACTCAATACACAAGTGCACACTCATCTCCCTTGAAGATGTGCACATGCATGCACTCATGCATGTGCACACCTCTAGAGGGTGTGCATTGGGGCCCAGGGTCTATATAAAACCTGAGGCCCCTCTCTTCTCTCCATTGGCTTCTTTGCTCCAGTCTTCTCCGAACATATGCACCCCATCACATGCACTTCCTCTTTCCAATCTTCTACACAATTCCAAAATAAAATAAGGTTAGACACCATAATGTGTGCACGTGTGCACCTTATTTCACCTTTTACAAACCTAACTAAACCTAAAACAAAGCAACACCTAAGTCAAAAAAGGTGCGCATAGGTGCACTTCTTCAAGATGCACGTGTGTGCACCTTTTTAAACCTAAACCTAAATGAAAGCAACCTAAGGAAAAGGTGTGCACATGCACATCTTTTTGTGCTAGCACTTAAGTGTATCTTAGGGTGTGTACATGCATACCCCATCAAGGTGTACATGTGTGCACCCTTTGTGCACAAGACAATAAATTGAGTCAAATTTCCCCATTAAGAGAACTTGCAACTACACATGTGCACACCTTACCAACGTGCGCAGGTGTGAAACTATGCCTAAATGGTCAACGAGGGACCATTTAGTATACCTAGCACACCTATAAGGGTGTGCTAGGTGTGCTAATTTTCATATCAAGGCTTATAGGGGGAACTGACAAAATTTTGACTATTTTGGGTGGTTTTAGGGTACTTTTTCATCTGTTTAGCATCAGTTAGGGTTTGTTTTAGGTATGACTTTAGATTTCTAGTCTAATATTTCTTCTTGTGTGTAGATAAAATGGTGTCTTAATCCTCCTCAATGGTAGAAAATATAGCTCCCAAAACTATTGTTTTCAAGTACCAAGGTGTACAAAGGAAATCCTAGTTTCAAGATGAGTACGTAGAGATCAGAGATACCGAGCTAGGACATATTGACTGGAACACATTCCTCATCATTTTTAGTAAGCCCAAGGAAAATTCTACCATGGTATCTACACTTATGCATCCAAGCTTAATCAACATAGCATCACATCCAACTTCACTACAATCATCAAAGTTGATTATGACCTTGGCAAAACATTATGTGTTTGAAGAAAAGGTTGTCAAGAGTGTTACTAGAGAAATAGTTCTCGACCTCTAACCTCAAAATATTGAGAAGATATTCCATCTCCCAAGAGCATATCAATATTTTTAGATCACATATGAAGGAGCTAAGAGATGGTACTAGGAGAATGAAAAGGAAGCTAAAGAGATAATTCAATCACCCTTCCTCATTGATAGAACATCAGCAGGCCACATAGTTGATAAAGTAGATATGAATCAAGGGTATATTAAAGATTGTATTAGATACATAATTATGCTTTTGAGAAAAGAAATGGGACTCTCAATGGATGGAAATCTTCAAACATGGATGATCTACTTCATAGAGACAATCAGGATGACAAGAATACCAATTGATTGGGCCACCACTTTAAGCAATAACCTTGATGAACAATTGGTAGCTGATAAAATTGATCCCAAATTCTACATGACATTATATTTGGTGTACCTATTAGTAGCTATAATGACAAACTACCCAGGGCTTTATAAGAAGGGAAATATGCAAGATGCTATTGCCTGGCCTTATGTGGTATACCATACATTGGTTAAGAAAAAACTCTTAGAGTAAAAAATATAGTATAGGGTGGTGAATGACGATTTCATATTTGTAATCATCCAATTCATAGAGGGTGATTATGCCAATAGGATGTCAATGGAAGAGGTAGCTAGGATTACAAAGGTTGGTGCATACTACATTCAATTCAAAACATTCACTTACTTAAGGATCACCAGTACATTGGAGAATCTAAAGTAACTTTAGGAGGTATCCATTTGATAGGCTCATTTTTTTGGAGATTTCTAGGAAAATTAGGTCTACATATGACAGAGTGAGAAAATGACATAAGAAGAACTAGGTATGGCCCATGAAAATTAGTCCCATTGATGTTAAGAAAAAGTAGGATATTGCTACTTTTGATTCAAAATGGGCTCAGTACCCACCAGAAGGGTACAACTCCACTCGCCCATACTTTGACAATATTGGGATGGTGCAACACTTGGCAATAAAGAAGCTTGTGCATGAAGATGCATTGGAGGATCATTGGATGAATGTAATAGATGACTACGATATCTGGATAAGGGGTTATTATAGGTCGACTCTATATTTGGTAGAGAAGACTCTCAAAATAAAGATCCCATTAAAGGATGTCAAGAAGGATACTAATGATGTATTGTAACCACTCTATAATAAGGATAAAATCTTTAAATGTCCTCTAATGAATGTAGAGATTGGAAGGGAAAAAAACTTAGATAATCATAGAGCTCACCATATAGTCCAATTGACAAAGGAATGGATCAAGAAACCTTTCAAACTTGATCCAATTCCTTAGGGTGTTCCTCTTCAAGCCACAACACACCCTATGGAGGGTAAAGGTACAAAAGTCATTGTACCAACCTTCCTGGCTCAATCCCTAGTGAGGCCAGAAATGGTGCATCAACATAAGTTGGAGGTTGAGTATTTCAAAGTTGATAGAAGAGTTAAAAGGAAAAGAGATCCAAAAAATTGAAAGAAGCAAATGACTCCTACACAAGTCTATCAACAAGAATAGGCACAACCTGGACAAACAAAGCCCCAAGTTGACCTAGGAGCTCAAGTTCAAGAAATTGAGCAAGTACTGCCACAAGCCCAAGAGGAAGAACAAGTGTAGTAATAGGAAGAGGAAGAACAAAAAGTGCCTCTTGCATATACAAAGGAAGGAGCCTCCCCCTCAACACCTAAAAGGGTAAGAATTGAGACACAGGTGGCAGACCCAAAGAGGAGAAAGTTGAAGCAGAAAACTACTCTAATTCCTCAGGTTCCTGAGATAATTCCTAAAGCTAAAAAAGAACAAGAAGAAGAGGATGAATAGATTGAATATGTTCCCTTGAGTCAAAGGACTCACTCAACTAAGGCTATGAAAGAGGAGAGAAGAATATGCTCAATGAAAAATCCTCCATCTATTTTGAAAGAGCCTACTTAGGTGTCTACTTCAGAGGATGAGAAACAATGGTATGGAGGGGCACAAAAAAAAAGTCTTTGACCTCTTTGATTTTGACTTCATGTTAGTAGGCATGGAGATGGTGGGTGAAAAGATAATAGATACCCCTAGGAGTGAATCCTTAGGAGAGGACTAGAGTCAAATGTTGCCTCTATCTCAAGGACCTCTGGGAATACTACCACCACCATCTCAAGATTTGTCATTCTTAGACAAAGGCTTAGCAACACCACTTTGTCATGCTACAAAAATAAAAGAACAAGAAGCAAAGAAAGCAACTACAAGCCAATGAAGTATTAGAGGAGGGGCAAATACCTAAATAGCCTTAGCAAACTCCTTACGATACAGAGGCTAGGATCTTAGCCCAAGAAGATACAAAGACTCCAACAGTTGATCTTTCTCAAAGGGAGAAGACTCGAGGGAGGATTGATAAGGGGAAGGGGCCTACAGTAGAAACCACCTCTTCAATTAAGTACATACCTCCAATTGGCACTACACCGGCATGAACAAAGATGGAGGTTATGTTTTGGCAAAAGAAACACTTGGATATAACTATTGATGAGGGAATGAGAGAGATAATTAAAGCCATTAAGAAGCCTAATCTACCTATGCATGATGCCTTACCATTGGCCTTCACTATGAAGAATGAAGATTAGGACTTGCTTGCACACATAGCCATCCCTCCTCTACACACTGACACTGGGGAACTAACTCCTAAGGATTACCATATCAAGGAGGTCATATTAGAAAGGTCCACGACAGATACTACATAAGTAATGATCATTATTGGCATGAAGGAGGTGTTTGGGCACGTGGACCAAGATGAGTCCAAGCTGATTATGTTGAGGAAACATAATGATTTTCTAAAAGGCTATTTGCATGGAGTTGTGGGTCTAGTAGACTTGGACAATCCAAATATCAATCTTATTATGATATTGGAGAGAAAGGAAAAGGGGGATGTACAATTAGATTCATTTTTGGGAGCATATGATCAATGACATGATAATTTTGAGGAGAAAGGTGTTCAAATAATAGAGTAGAACTTGAACTTGTTACACCATATTCAATATAGTGCAGATAAGTTGGTGCCCATAGTGAACCAAGATTTTGGGTTGACGGATGAGGTAAATACCTAGGCAAAAGACTTATGGGCCTTGGCATTAATAAAAGGTCAAAGGTATCATACACTCATGGAAGTATACACTATTGAGGAGCCTGATAAGTTTAATAACTAGATTGAGAAGATATCTGCCGGTAATAAAGTCATGCAAGGACCACATGAGGATGTTTAGATATTAAGGGACCAAACTCAAGAACAAATTTTGGAAGCAAAAGGGTACTATAACACTACTTTCCTTGAGATTTTTGAAGATGAGCCAAAAAATAAGCTTAACATGGTGCAATTAGTGGTCCAACAATTCCAAGGAACCTTTGCAGATGCTTCATCAGATGAAGATATTAGGCAAACATTCAAGATTGAGGAGGTATTGTTGGAGTTGGACACCAAACTTGAGGATTTTTTGGCAACCTAGTTAGAGGTTTTCAATTATCAATAGTTAGTAAAGGATAAGTATGGAAATTTGGATTTACCAGAGGCTATCCAAGTAACACAGATAATTGAGAAATTCAAGGGGAAAAATCTAGACATCATTTTGGTGTAAAAGAGAAGAAAACCCAAATTCTAGAAATTCATTTTTTTGACACTTGATTTTGTATTTTTTGAACCTATCATAAAGGTGCATAGGTGCACATGTGCACTATTATTAGAGGTGCACTGACAATTTTAAAGTAGTAGTACACCGACAGTTAACTACAAGTTTCTATTTTAAGAGCATTCCATTCATCGAAAACACATTTTGACAACAATTCAACTCCTAAAAACATTCAAAGAAGGTCAAGCTTCCATTTTTAGGGCTTCTAGTGACTCTCAGATCCTCTTATAGCTTCCTTCTTCTTATCTACTTCTTCTTTCATTTTTTAGGTCATATAAAGGCTTATGCATCCATTAATTGATATAAAAAATGGTGGAGACCTACTTAGCATCATTTAGAGAGTCTATTTCTATATAATTAGATTTTTTAAAATTAATTTTTAGCATGATGTAATGTCTCGCCAAGAGATCCAAAAGAATTAACCTAAAGTTTCATTAAGTTTGTAAAACATTTTTTTTTTTTTAAAGTAAGAAAGTATAACATACACATCAAACACATAGTAGCGGAAGCAATAACATGTAATCATCAACAAACATACATCACAAGTTACATTCCTTAAGGATACCAAGACCTTTAGTCACATTTAAATTTAATTAATTCTAAGTCTAACAACTACCACATACATATGAAAGAATAATCAGAAAGTCCAATGTCCATAATATACATTTGTTTCGAATGAATCTTGGCAAATTAATTCGGAATGCTCAATCATCCACTGCACATGTCACAGGGTATGAAAGGCTTAAAAGAATATACATATGTAAAGATAAAGATACATCATCCTCAAATCCATGATACAAAGTACAGTAAAATAAATGAAATCATATACCATACATGATACATCCATCCATCGTAAAAAGATAAAACATCCACAGAAAATCTAACCATTCATCATAATAATCCATGAACAAAATGAAGGTATAAGCCAATGGTAATACTCCAGCCACGATGTCTCGGACGGATCTCAATGGTAAGAGTAAAAAGCACTACCACCCGACCGCGTGGAACCTAAATGGTCCACTCCCAGTGTGGAGGAGATAGTCTTAAGTCCCAAATAGGATAACAAAACCTATAATCATAAATACTCTCTAAGTCCAGGAAATCCTATAAGTATGCTAACTCAAGGGTTCCTAAAAAGATCGACATCTAAACCCAGAGGCACCACAAAGACACGTAGGAAACCTACTATGCAAGCGAGAAAGTGTCATCGCAAAAGTCACGTTGGAAGTTACTCGAGCAATCCCTTAGGAATCCCGGGTCCCTTGTGATCCTGCGGCCACTAGTATCCTCTCGTACTGACGAGGCATACTACGGAATGCAAGGTCATAACCAAGCATTCTCTCTACCCCATCCTAGTCTGTACTAGCACTCAAGGCATGGGAGAGAACATACAGTTATCTTATTAGATTCATTTAAGTTAGTATTTAGATGAGATGTTTTCACTTATTAAAACAACTTATAATGAGTTACCTTGGTAGCCACTTAGGGCCCCGATCCCCATCGCAAGCCACTTCCTGACACTACACATAGATAACCTACCCTAGGCTCATGAAATCACAAATCACAAAAATCACCTCAGCCCTATACAAGCGACTGGAAAACATCAAATGATAATCATAATGACCACAATAGTTCTCTATCAGCAACTGAAGGCATCAATAATAAGTCACAATATCCAATGGTTCTCCAACGAGCAACCAACAAGTATCCCAATAATAGATCACAATACTGATCAAAGACTCCAAAATGGTCAAGTCAAAACATGTCATAGCGTGACATCATTAAGAACAATTCACTTAAAAACACCTCAGCTTCACACAAAGAAATTGGAAAGCAATAACAACCAGTAAAGACATCCATAATAGAGCATAGAATCACATTACCAAGGTTAGGTATAAAGATCGAGAACAACTCACCATAGCATCACATTCACAACCCCGAGCCTCTGGTAACAACCTAAACTTGGACAATACTAGAACAACCCCAAAACACAGAGAACACATAGAAAACATCAAGTCTCACAGATTGGATTTGAAAGTATATTATTGAGTTAAAAGTAGAGGATTCAGTTTGCAGATTAACGTATGTTTCAAATAACTAAGTTTCATAGTTTGCCCCCAACGAATTAACTCGTTCTTATAATTAAATAACATATAAATTTACCCCATTTATATTTAAAGTCAACTAAATCATATTTAATAAGGCTAATGATTAGTTATTTATAAAATAACTAGATGATTGACATTTAATTAATCATTATAATTTAAATCTTTTAATAAATTTGATTATAACCTACAACTATATTAATATTTTATGAATTATTAATTACTTAATAATTAACATACTATTTTATAAGAATTATTAATAACTAAATTAAAATAAACTATATTAAAATTTGTTAATATTAATTAATTTAACACTTATTTAAATAAGTATTATTAAAAAAATAATATTAATAAATTTATTTTAATATAAAATAATATAACTTTATTAAATGTAATAATAAAACAATTTTTTTTTTTAAAAAAAAATAAATTAATACCTACCATACGTTTAGGGCCTGTCGGCCAAATAAAGCCTTGCGGCCCTTTTTAAAAAAGGACGCCGCAGGCTTAAAAGCCGTGCGGCCCCTGTACATTCGCAGGTACACTGTGAATTTTACAGATCGCATGTTTGTATTAAAACTTTCTCTTTTTTAAATACGTTTTCCCAAAAAGATATATATAAATTATTATATATATACAAATTTAAAACTAATGCCCCTTCCAAACATGTATAATTAAATACAATCCCCTTTCAAAATGAATAATATATGTAATTCATTTTATTTATTTTTAAATCAATTTTAATTAAATTAGTTCCATTAAATCCTTTTATCAATTATAAAATTTAAATACAACAAAATTCTCAATTAATATAATAATTTATATATATACGTATTTTTCATCCTTACTCTGATAGAGAAGATATTACCAGCTATCTAAATTTTTAATTTTAGAATTTATTTTATTATTATTATTAAAAAATTCAGTCCCTCCCAAATTCAATCGTATTTCTTTAAGCTAGAAGATGAGGGTTCCTAACTGATTTATTTTTCTTCTAACCATATGTTAACAATACCTTATCGTAGATACAGAACCAAAGAACAAGAGATTCATGCAATGAAACCCAGAGACTTGATTTTAGCAATCACGAAGAAGACAAGAATCTCAAATTGCATAATTTAACCAGTGATCAAAGCACAAGACCCTACCTGATCCTGATGCTAATACGAAGTCCCCAAAAAACTGTGAGAGGATTCGCTTCTCTTCAATATCTTTCCTTTGAAAATCTTTCCTAAAATTCTCTTTCTAAAATTTGCTCCCAAAAATTGTCTCCCCAAAATTCTTTCCCAAATTCCTTGTCCAAATTCGTGTGTCCCCCAAAAATGAACCCCCAAAGTTGTGATAAGGAGTTTTCTCCTCAAATTGGGGCACTAATTGTGCGTTCACCCGAGAAGACTCTTTGCTCAACTGAGTTAACTCAGAATTAACTTTTATTATCTTTGCTTTTATTTTGCATTCCTCTTTTCATGCACATTAAGTTGAATTATTAAATAACTTTATTTAATATTCCACTTGACTTCTATTTTAAATTAATTTATTACTTTAATCTCATGTGCACTTTATGAAATTAAGATAACATTATTATTTTCTATTATTTTATCTTTTAATTAATTTCTCATATTTAAACTCCTGCTTAGATCATGCGATCTAGAAACCTTTAATAATTTAATATCTTTTCCACTTTTAATTTATTTAAGAAAATTTAATTGATAAAATATTTATTAATTCAATCAATAATAATATTTAGCATTTATTTAAAAATGAACTCTAAATATATTATTATTAAATTAAATAAATATTATCACATTCTAAAATTATACTTAAAACTTTATCTCCTTATTCAATTCTTTTTATTTAATTAATTTCTTAATTAATTAAATATAATTAAATATTAAAATATCATAATAATTTTCTATTAAATTAAATCATTAATTAATCTTTTTAATTAGAATTAATTAATAGAAAACACATCAAGGACTCATAAGGTAACATACGAAAACCCATCATAGAAAAACACATACTAAATCAAACAAAAGGGTTATAATCATGAAATAACATCATTTGATGCATTCAGAGGGTACTTAACTTAGATACTTGTCCTAATTATCAATTAGGAAAATTGGCTAAAGGGTTTAGGATTTGGACTTAAGAGTTTGTCTCCCCTCTCTTACCATTGAGATAATGCGATAGGGTACGCTCATCCTGGCAATTCAGGGAAGTCGATACCCGGTACCTGCAACCTACATAAAATCTATGCATGTACAAACACAATATTCTAAGCTAAACAAACAATGGCAGGAAGTGGTGCATCATGTAGATTCCGACTAGCAGGTGACTACGACTCCCTTCCTTAACCACATCAAAAACACCATACATAAAGAAAACAAACACGCACACCATACACATGCAGTATGGGGTAAGTATCCATAAGAAAGCACATGTGATAATAAACCATCTAACTAATCATCATCGATAATTGAAAATATTGAATAATCATCATACATGCATGAAATATAGAGTACCAAGTAATCTCATCATATAATAAAATGAGTGTAAAACAACATCTGATAATCTCTAAAATAATAATACTAATCATCAAACATAAAATTGGCCTGAAAGATTTTGGCAAGATAACTTAAAATACGACTTAGGGGCAGGCACTACACATGAGTTGCATTTTAAGAACTCTCTCTCCTAGTGCAAAGGGAGGAGATGATTTCTTATAATACATGGATGTAATATGTACTTGAGGCCATTATTTTGATGTAATAATATATGCTATTGGTTCTCTCATTCTGAGTGTAGTTATTCTTGCCAAAGTGTGTTAAATTTTGTGAATGCATGTTCATGAATAATAATGGAGCCAACGGTTTTATTGTGTTGTTATGATTGTGTGACCTTTTAGTTTTGGTGTTTTCCTCATGTTAATGAATTCTGCTGAAATATTGAGTTGGAGAAAAGATGACCTATTGTTCCTGCATAGCTTCTTGTCTCACATGAGCACACTTTCCATGGCCTTGTGATTCGATGAGGAGTGGAACATCTTTTGGTTATTATTGAGCTCCCATCGATGACTATATCAGTAGAATTGAGGAAGCACTGCTCCTATTTTCATTGGTTTCCTACCCAATCTTTTCAATGATTTAACTTGTAGACATATTGTTACCATGGCTTATGTCTATTAGGAATTTCCCTTTCAAGTTATTTTCTTTAATCTCTTATTACCCTATCTTTGTTTTTTTCTTTTCTAACACTTGGTTAAAATAGGAATTCATGTAGTTGCATCGATAAATTGCATTCATCATAAAACAAAAAATACCAAAAATATATATCTCTTGTGGTTAGGTTTTTTAAAAAAATAGAGAAAAATATCATCCGAAATTGGTCAAACTAGCAAAGGCCTCCTCATGAACATACACATTTATCTTCAATTGGGTGGTTTCCAATAGGTCGCAAAATCACCCGGAACATTAGAGTTGATCCTAGATTAGCTTTTCAAGAGAGAAGTTCAAAAGGACTCCTTCCATTAAACATCATGAAAAATGACAACTCAATAGAAATGTAACTAGAAGGAGGGCCTCAAACCATTCAAAAGAGGAAAACAACTCATTATTCTAAAAAATTATAGTTTTCAGAAGGTCAATTTTTTTTTCATCCAAAACTGTTAGAAGGTACACAGTTTTGAGAGAGTGGACTTCTCTAGAGGTGCACTTTTTCTAGAATTGAAGCAAGATAGAAGAACCTAATTTGCCATATCTATTTCAACAAGCTTTAAGATCTTCAGATAGTGAACCAGAGTTCTTAGAACTCAGTCATTTTTGTAAGCCTCATAGTGACAAAGGACTTCCAAAAATTCTACCATTTCCATTCCAAATTTCATCATCTCTAGTTTCATCTCTGAAGAAATCTCCACCCATCATTCTACCAAATCCTTCACTGATTGCCTTTTTTGCAAGGATAATAGATTCACCAATTAACTTACAAGGTGCACTCAATGACCTTCCCAAGAATCCTAAGAATTTTTGCCCAAGGTTCAACTACAGAGAAACATGAATAGATGAGGACCATATCAAAGTCTTTAAAGAAACATGTAATTGAAAGAAAGTTCAATAGGAGAATGTGGTCCTCTGTTTATTCCCATGCTCATTGAGTGAAGTTGCCTTTAACTAGTATATGAATTTTCCACCTGGATGTATCCTAAATTGGGCCACTTTTGAAAATTTGTTCCTTGAGCAATTTAAAACATTTGTCAACTCGGCTGTAATACATCATCAGTTTATATCATTCAAAAGGGATCTAGTGGAGACCATTTCATGTTTCAATCATCACTTTTATGTCTTTCTAAAAGTTGGAAACACCCTATACTATACTAGTTGAAGCTACAATCCATATTTATCTTAATGCTGCGGACCATCTTACTACTATCTTTCTATGAAGGCTATCAGTTAAAAACATTGAAACATTAGAAAAGGTCTTCGACAAAGAAATTGTCCTTACCAAGAAAGTCAATCTTAATGGAAGAGGATTGATGGTTCCAACTTAAGAGACTACAATGATACCAACATATCCTATTGGAACACTAGTGACACCTAGTCAATTCATTCCAATGAATCTAGTCCTACTACAATAGGCACCATCTATACCAATTCCAACCATTTCTTACCTAGGATATGAATTTCCAAAAGTTTCTTTCTTTGAGAAAAAGCCAACAACCTCTGCATACTCAAAAAAATAATGTTTCATCTAAGATTGGTGAAATGAAGAAAACTATGTCTTACATTACAAATGAATTAACCCATTTGAGGTTGTTGCAAGGGTAGAACAACAACTTTTAGAGAACAAATGCAACCCCTTACTATTAAAGTTGATAAAAGATCAACCTCACAACTCCCAAGAATCACCTACATGCAAACACTTGTCACAAAAAGAGAGAAGCAAAAGCTATGGAGGCTAGAATTCCCAGATCCATAGATGAAACATTCTTGATGAGAAAAAAGAGAGAATACTATTATCAAAAGTGAATTGTCTTAATGAATGTTTACAATGAGAGATTTTCCTTATAAAGGAGATCAAAACCCTAAAAAAGTCTAACTTAGGTTGCATCAGAACAATTAATAAAAACAATTAAGATAAACTTAGGGAGTAGCTAAAAACCTAGAAACTACTATAGAAAGTAGAAATGGTTCTAAGAAAAAAGGCCTAATGAGGTACCCAAGCACAACCAAATCTTTGAAAAGAGGAGAAATAGAGAAAACCACAAGGGAAAAACCATACTCCAGAAAGAGATGGAAAAATGCTGAAAGAAAACTAGTGAAGGTATGAAGAAGCCTCCAAACTAGGGAATGTCCCAGAAGATAGGAACAAAAGATGATCACGAAGAACATCACTGAAGCATGTAGAAGCTACAAAGCTCTTGTCAAAAGTAATTTTTGATCTAAAGAACCTCTACTAAAATAGAACCTAAATAGGTAGAGAAGACTATAACCTACATCGAATTAGGAGGCACTCAAACAAAATAACTAAACCCAAAGATATAGATGGCATAAAAAATGAAAGCTTAAAGAGATGATCAATCGAACCAAGGAAGCATGGGAAAAAGAAGAAGAACCCCCCTAATGCAGATAAGGGTGAGGTGACATGCAACTCAAAAAGTGAGCCAAAGGAACTATATGTCAAGGAACCATGATCTTGATGCACAAAAGAGTATGTATGTGTGTACTAAGGTGATCAATCTTAGACACATCATGAGACTAATATCATGAAAGGGATACTCACTGGACAAAGGAAGATGGCAAACAAAGGCAAAACATCAACCCCTCATGGCACTTTAATCATGAGTAGTACATGTACAATAAGACACAAGATATGGTGAATCCCAAGGATACAATAATCTACTTGAGTGTCCTTAGATGATAATGCTCAAATTAGAAGGAAAAACAAATGCAAACAACTGAAACAGAAATATAGATGCAGTATGACACTTTATCTCAGTATGTTTGTAAGAATTCATACAAATGATGTCTAAATAGACCATAAGAGACACAAGACTAAGATAATAGATAATACAAGTCATGATGAATCATTTGAAGCAACAAAATTGATCCTCAGACCTAAAACAACCAAGATATCCACCATAATGCAAATATACAAAAGACTTAATAGAATGTGCATGGAGCAAAACCTAGAAACACAACTAGCATCACTAGAAAGAGCTCGGAAAGACCTTTCCAATGATATAAAAAATTTCCAAATTAGAGATTAGATGCTCAAGATATGTCCCCTAGAGTACAAAACTATACCCCTAACTTTGATAGTAGAAAAAGCCATTACAAGGCATCAAAACTAAAAACTAACTATACCACTATGATAATCTTGAAACCAGCTTTCTAGTGATATCTTGTTTTCGAAAAATATATTTTGTATGCCCAAGATATGGACAAACATGTGAAGGTAGGTCCAAATAGAGCTTGAAGAGGTGACAGGAAGTGATGAAACAATGTTGATGTCAGCAAGTGATGAGCCCAAATTTGATGGTCAAATGACTATCAAGGCATAAAAAATGCCAGGAAAAACTAGTTCACTAGGAAACAAAGAGCTAGTGCCAGAATAATTTGATGCCCAAGAGATTGCATGTGGTCAGAAAAATGCCAAAAATACAATAAAATTTTAAAATAAAATAAACTAGTGCCACAAAGGAGCTCAAAGAAGGCATTGACTAGTATTGAAACCACAAAGTACTGGTAGTCAAACTCCACACAAATCTACCACTTCATGGTTGACAATGGGGCCATAAACAAAGGTGCATCCCTTAATGAAAATTGAGCCTCACATAAAAATGAATACACTAATTATGGGCTACATTTACTCCACATGCAATCATGAGCACATGGAGGCTAGTGAGACCAAAAATAAAATAAAATTGGGCTTAACAAATGCATCATTCAAATAACTTCCAAGATGAGAGAGGGCTTATCACTGATCATGCCTATAAGGTGATTGCAGAGATCAAAGGCTCTAGTGTGGACTACTACGTGAGCCATAGTGGCTACAAATTCATATCTAGTATGTTGCAGGCTCAAAAAAAGTTCTCTAGATCCTTTGCATTTAAACAAGCACTCCAATAAGAAGTTGTTGTGTAGAGATCAAGGAGAAGAAGGTGCTGAGAAGTTTGACATGGGCCCTCCAACACTTGATCCCACAAAAAAACTCCCATGAAAATCATTGAGTCTTAAGGTCCTCACCAGCCAAAGAAGCACAAACCACCAAAATATTCAAAAAAATTATAGACTATCTCCAATTGAGAGCGAGGCCTCCAATAAAAACCACAAAAAATTCCCCAAACAATATTGCACATGAGTCATGCTAGAGCACAACCATAGGCCCAAAAAATGGGCACGTGACTCCAAAATGTAGGATGAACTCAAAAAGACATCATGTGGGTGGATACCAAGTTAGAATTAATGGTGGTTGTTAACCAAGATCACACACCCCATAAAATTGCCCATATAGTTAGTGCACTCGATCTATGGTTGGAAATCCATTGAAATTGGTTGGATCCTCCAATCATGCCTAAAGACACTAAGAGAGGGTCATTATGGACAGAGGAAGACATCAAAAAACCATGAACAAGCTAAAATGATGCCAAATTTATCAAATTATGGATAGAGGTAGACAGCATTAAACCTTTTGAAAGAGAAAACTCAGATTTGAAAAATGATGCCAAATCTATCACAAATAGAATAGGGGCATGAAGATTTGGAGTTCTAATACCATGTTGAAGTTGATTAAAGATCAATCCCATAGCTCCCAAGAATCACTTGCATGCAAACACTTGTCAAAGAAAGGGAGAAGAAAAAACTATGGAGGTTGGAATTCCTATATTTATAGATAAGACATTCTTGATGAGAAAAAAGAGAGATTGCTATTATCAAAAGTGAATTTTCTCAATGAATGTTTACAATGAGAGTTCATCCTTATAAAGGAGATCAAAACCCTAAAAAAGTCTAACCTAGGTTGCATCATAATAATTGATAAAAAGAATTAATTATTAGATACCTAAAGTTTATCTTAAGTAGACTAGAGGTAATTAGAAAATATCTAATTACTCTAACACTTACAACAACGACTATGGTAAGAACTACAACAAGAATTTTAACAGAAATAACAATGTAGGAAACAATTACAATCCTCTAGATTACAATAATGACTTCCAAAAGTAGAATCAACAATGGAATACTTGTCCAAACAATGGAAGCATCCCTACTAATAATAATAACACTCAATTTGTGGAAATCAACTAGTATGACAATAATCAAAATGTACCTAACGACGACAGCTCATATTTCAATGGAAATCAATAAGTGAACCAAAATTCACAAGGCAATAATGGAGAGTCTTCTATGAAGTACACCATAATGATGTTAGAATAATGTGATTCTCCACAAAATCCTAAAATGAAACAACTAGCTAGTGAAGAATTCACTTTTCTATTTAGTCAAGAATCAAATGCTCAACCAGAAGAGATGCTAGCTTTTCAAAATGACAATTAGAATGCTTACAATTTACATAACAAAAGGAAACCTATGATCGATGGGATTCCTCCTGCCTTGCATCCAACACTACCTAATTCAAGAGCTAAGAATAATCTAATACCTGCCAGAGCACCCTACATTGAGCAACAAAATCAAAATCAAGGGAACATGGCTACAATCCTAAAGAATACTATATGGGAAATTGAAAAGTATGGTGCAATGGAAGATCTAAAGAGAACCAAGGCTAATATGTCCACATTTGATATGCTACAAAATTATCCAAATCAAAGGGAAGAAGTAATCTGGACTCTTGTTCATGCAAAGGTAATGCCTAATGCAGGCACAATCCCTCAAAAGGCAGCATCACAACAAGTCAATACTTCTGAGGCAAAGCCTACCATGTATATAGACAAGGTTGAAGTGCCTCTTTTTTTGTCCAATCTTAGAATTTTCAGTAAGAACCTACATAATTGTCTTATAGATTCAGGAGCTTCTTGTAACGTCATGCCAGTGGCAATAGCTCAAAGGTTGGGAGTCACTCCTCAACCCTGAAACCATATAGTGATATAATTCAAAAAGAAAAAAGTAAAGTTTATCAGGGTATTGAAAGATGTTAGAATATAGTTAACTATAGACCCCTGAATTCAAGACATTATAGACATACATGTGGTCAAACTCCCTGAAACATACATATTATTGCTAAGTAGAGAATGGAAAAAGTGCTTAAGAGGATGGTTCTCAATTAATTCTACTCATTTATGGCTACCTTGGAAGGGACCAGATAATCAAATCAAGATTGATGCTGAGCCAAAGCTGAAGACAATGATCACAAAATACAATGCACCAAATGAGGTAGCATTTTTCCAAGCTGAGTTAGGATCCTAAAAAGTGATTTCACTTGATATAACTTCATTCAAGAGACCCAACTATCTTTATAAAGAATCTAGGATCCCTACCCCGAAAGAAGAACTCATCACTTAGTTTTTAGATAGTATGGTTGCAAACTTACAATACTTAGGCAAGGAAGCAGACCCAAATATTATGCTTCTTACAAGATTCTCTAGGTTACACAAAGTTAGTCATTCAAAATTTGAATGCTCACATTGTCAAGAAGTAGTTCCCAGGGTATTCACTCAAATAATGCAATCCAAAAATGGTCAAATTCTAAATGAGGTACACAAAGAAAAGTTCAAGTTCTATGTGCACATTTGAATCTATGGGGATTGATGAAGAAGAAAAAGAAGACTCTAATGTGTCACATAGTGACACTTCTTTAGATGATGGGGGCTTTTCTAATCCTTCACCTAGGATTAATAAAGTCTAGAGGAGAAGACATTTTTTAAAAGGACAAGGTTATACCTCAATGGTTGTTCATTGAAAACCCCAAATTGATAAGATCACCAAATTAATTAGGGATATTCAAAGTCAACAATAAAAACAAATGGCCCCTATATCAAAGATAAACTATGGTGACTCACCAAGTACACCATGTAAAATATTGCAATGGATCCCAAAGAAATAACATTTTAAAAGTCAAGTGAAAGAAAAGCTACATACAAATAAACACAAGTCTAGAAAGCCCAAAGAACAACCAATTTGTACACTTAGGTTTGATGACTCTAAATGAAAATTAGGAGCTAGTGTAGGCATTGAATTAATTAATCCCAAAGGTAGGTCTTTTCATGTAGCATATCACTTATAATTTAGATGTACTAACAATGTTGTAGAGTATGAAGCCTTGATTCACAAACTTCTCTTTGCATTAGAGAAAGATGCCAAAGCTCTTGTAATTGAAGGAGACTCTTAGTTGGTCATTAGATAGGTTAAATCAATCTACTCTTGCAATGATAGGAGACTATTTGTTTTGGGATTATAGATGGAGTAACTGAGAGGGGTTGAATTAGTTGCTACAAAAACTAATCCATAGATCCCTTAGATGTCTTAAATAACTAGTTACTGTTGATACTCAGTAAACATAAAAAAAATGCTATAACTCAGTAAATTAACTTGTTACTAATCTTCAAGAATTGATGCATGCAATAAACACAAGAGACACTAGATTTAATGTGGAAACCCAATATGGGAAAAACCACCAAGTAATTAGTTACCAATTTTCACTCTTCTGAAGTGAGCCCTATTAGGAGCCAACCCTGTTAAAGGTTACAATACACACTGTTAGGTGTGACCCTGTTAGAGGATTTAATCACCCTATTAGGAGTGGCCTTGTTAGAGGTCTTTGGAAGAATTCAATTGAACTATCACCTTGTTAGAGGATTTACAAAATGGATATTAAACCAACTCTATTAAGAGATTTGAAATCACTGCTACAATGATTAGAAAGTAACAATGAATTGACCTAAATAGGATGCAACTAAATTTGCTGATTAGAAATCTCTATTCTACACTTATTAGATCCTTCTCGATCAAATATATCTTTTTTTCTCCTCAATGATCTTTGATCATCCTTCAAAATTCACTTTCACAATAATTAGTCTTCCTTCTCATTCATATTACATCAAATCCATCCCTCACCTTAAGAATTCAAAACTTGACTTCTCATATATGCCATTTAGATTATTAAGTCAGCTCATTCATAAGTTACATTTATGAATAATCCATACATTATTCAGCGACAAATATTACTTTAAATGTTATTTCATAAATCAATGAAATCCTTCATTGGTTGACCCTGTTCGGTAAATAGTGCTTCAGAAATAATTTCCTAAGTTAACCATCTTGACTCGGTTAACATTGCAACATCTATAAAATCTTTTGGCTACCAAGTTAGCTCGGTAAGAACTAAATTCCTTTGCTATCCGTGAGAGCTCGATAGACTCTATCTGATGACTAATATGACATTTGTGTGACATTAAAGACAACACACAATTGAACAATTGTATACAACAATTTCCCTCTTTGGCATTGATGGCAACACAACATGTCATAGTAGAATGAAATTTGAAAAAAGGTCTTTACTAACAGAATACTTCACCCTCTTCTTCAAATACAACAATCTCCCTCTTTCATAATAATCTCTCCCTCTTGCACAAATTATCTCTCCCTCTTACACAAACTCTTATTATTTTTGCAAATTTCAAAAAGATATGACAATATAATCTCCCTCTTTGACAACACATGCCAAAGACAACAAAAACCAAATGAATAGCATTGTACCTAATGTACTAATTCATATGCAATGTCTTCATTAGTTTGCTGCACCAATTGATAGATATTCACATCTGTTCCTGTTGATGCATCACTAAAACTATATTTTAGTGAGCTTCAGATAGGGGAATGACCCCTAACTTACTTCTTAGATACAAGAATGCATCCTTAGGTAAAGGCTTTGTGAATATGTCAGAAATTTGTTCCTTTGTATGGACATATTCCAATCTAATTTCCTTTTCTTGTACCAATTCTCTAACAAAGTGATACTTTATAGCAATATGCTTGGTCTTTGAATGCATCACTAGATTCTTGGATATATTAATTGCACTTGTGTTGTCACAAAACATAACAACAGGTTCTTTGATTTCTTGCTTCATACCTTCCAATAATTGTTTGAACCACACAATGTTTGAGCAGTTTACTATTGCTGCAACATATTTAGCCTCTGCTGTGGATTGGGATGTACAATTCTACTTTTTACTTGTCCAAGAAACCAACCTCTTTCCAAGAAAGAAATCTTCTCCACTTGTACTCTTTCTGTCATCAACATTCCCTGCCCAATCTACATCAGTGAACACTTTTAAATCTAGATTTCCTCCAAGTTTATACCATAATCCATAATCTTTAGTTCCTTTTAAGTATCTCATGATCCTTTTGATTGCCATCATGTGATTTTCTTTTGGTTTTGCTGAGAATCTTACTACAATTCCTATTGCAAGAGCAATGTCTAGTCTTGTGTGCACCACATATTGCAATTTTCCAATCATAGATCTATACAATGTCTGATCTACTTCCTTTGATTCATCATCCTTGGTAAGTTTTAATCCAGTACACATAGGAGTTCCAACTGGTTTGTAGTTTTCCATACCAAACTTTTTCAGTATCTCCTTGATGTATTTAGATTGAGTGATGTAGATACCATTCTTAATTTGATGAATTTGAAGACCAACAAAGAATTTGATTTCTCCAAACATTGACATTTCAAATTCTTTGTTCATTTTTTTAGAAAATTCTTTACAAAGATCATCATCTCCTATGAACAAAGTATCATCTACAAATATTTTTGCCAAAACAATCTTATTATCTGGACCTTCCTTTATGTACAAACTACTGTTGTCATTAGTTCTTTGAAAACCAATTTGAATAAGATAGTTATGCAGTCTTTCATACCATGCTCTAGGTGCTTGTTTTAGACCATACAATGCTTTACGAAATTTGTAGACCATGTCCTTTTTGTCTAGGTCAACAAAACCTTCAGATTGTTCAATGTAAAACTCTTCATCCAATATGCCATTGAGAAATGCTGATTTGACATCCATTTGATAAACTTTGAATCATTTGTATGCAGCATATGCTAGTAAAGTTCTGACACCTTCCAATCTTGCAACAAGAGCAAAAGTTTTTCCATATTCTACACCTTCTTGAGAGTATCCTTTGCATACCAGTCTAGCTTTATTTCTTGACACCTTACCATCTTCATTTAACTTGTTTCTGAATACCCCCTTAGTTCCAATCAAATTCTTGTCTTTGGGCCTCGGTACAAGAGTCCATGTTTTGTTTTTCTCTATCTGTTCTATCTCTTCATTCATAGCTTCAATCCAACTTTCATTGTGTAGTGCATCTTTGACATTTCTAGGTTCAAAATTAGCAAGTAAACAAGTGCTTTTCAACGTACTTCTTGTCATTGTTCCTTCTGATTTATCTCTAATGATTTGATCTAGAGCATGATGCTTCCTAACATACTTGGTTAACATAGGCTCCCTTCCTTTTAAGTGACATGCATTTTTATCCTTCTGTGCTTCAACTTCTGGTTTTGATTCTGGTTGCTCGGGCTTGGTAGATGTTAATTTGGTAGCCTCTATTTGCAACTTGGGTTCTTGCAACTCGATAGGTATTAGCTCAGTTTGAACTTCCTGCGACTCGATTACTGAAGACTCAAGAGTTTAAGATTCCTGATTGAAAGGTTTATTTTTCATTGTATCAGGTTCAATGTAAACAAATCTCCTGTAATCTTTAGGTTCCCTTTTGCTTTCTTCTTCAGTTCTTTAAACAAACTCATCAACTTTCACATGTGCACTTTCTATGACTTTGTGAGTAAATAAATTCAAACATTTATATGTTTTAATTTTGCAAGAGTATCCCAAAAATATTCCTTCATCACTTTTACATCAAATTTACCTTTTCTAGATTCTTTCAAAATGTAACATTCGCTTCCAAATACTTTTAGGTAACTTGCATTGGGTTTGTAGCCATACCATAACTCATAGGGGTTTTGAATGAGTCCTTTTTTAGCTATACTTGGTTCAAGGTATGAACTATAGTGCTAATAGCTTCCTTCAAGTATTTGATAGCAATGTTTTTCTCAATCATTAAGGTTCTTGCAAAGTCCATGATAGATCTGTTCCTTCTTTCTCCTATTCCATTTTGTTTAGGAGTTCCAGGTGCTGAAACCTATCTTTTGATTCCCCTTTCAATGCAAAATTTATTGAACTCATGTGAAATGAATTCACCACCTCTGTTAGACCTTAAGCATTTCAGTCTTTTGCCTATTTCCTTTTCTACTCTGGCCAAATACCATTTGAACTTTTCAATGCTTCTAATTTCTCTCTCAAGTACACGACATCCATCATTCTTGAATAATCATCAACAAAAAGAATGAAATTTTTTTCACCAGTATAACTTTCAATGCTAATAGGTCCACACAAATTAGTATGCACAATTTCTATAATTTCTTCAGAGTGATAGTTCTTTCTTTTAAAGCTAGTCTTTCTCATTTCGCCAATTTGACAATTTTTGCATAAACCAACCTTAGGTTTCTTTATGTTAGGAATGCCTCTTACTTTCCTGAATTTACTTTTTTTTACCAAGTTGTCAAAGTTTACATGACATAACCTCCTATGCCACAACCAACTTTCTTCAACTTGAGCAATAAAACATGAACATTCACCAAGTTCAAGACAAAATAAGTTACCTTTTGTTTCATTTCCTAATCCAATCAACTTACATTTTCCATTCAATAGTCTTGCTTTTCCATGCATGAATTCAACTTTAAATCCATTATTGAGTAGCTATGCCACACTCAACAGACCGTGCTTTAGTCCTTCTACCCAATATGCATTATCACATACAAGTTCCTTGGTCAGTGCGATTCTTCCTTTTCATTTTATACAACAAGGTTCATTGTTACCAAATCTTACACTACCACCATCATAGTCTTCAAAATTTTTAAACTTAGTTTTATCACCAGCCATGTGATGAGAACAACCACTATCTATAATCCATGTATCATTTCTACACATATGAGAAATGAGTGCCATTTCTTCATCATTATCAGACTCATCTTTTACAACAATGTAAAAAATTTCATCTTCTTCTTCATCATCAGAATCATTGGAATCTTTAGCCATGAAACATTTTTTCTTATCTTTATCTTTGAATGATTTGAAGTCTTTCTTGCCATTGTACTTGTGACCTTTCTTCTCATCCTTGTTCTTCTTATTTAGGCACCTAGCATCAATATGCCCAATTTCTTCACAAGAAAAATAGATTAGAGGAACCTTACCTTTGTATTTCCCTTTGCCTCTTGAATATTTCCTTGCTAGCAAAGCTTCAACCACCTCAAGATCACTGTCTGAACTCTTTTCTAATTCTTCATCACTATCTGATTGTGGATCCTTTATTTTCTTGCCTTTTTCTTTGAGTGAAAGCTTGGCTTCAAATGCTGATTCAATGTTCTTGGTAGCTGGAACATAATTATCATAGTTGTCTAGCTCGAATGCGGTTAATCTTCCAACTATGACCTTTAAATTTATCTTATGATTTGCTTCACATCTTCTTTCTTGAATTGCAAAGACTTTGATTTCATAAATAGGAAGTAGAGTTCTAAGAACTTTACTTATAATTGTCTCCTCTTTGATATCTCCTCCAGATGCTTTGATTGGACTAACACATGCTTTAACTCTTTCAACATATTTTGCAATGTTTTCATCCTCTCTCATTCTCATTTGATCAAATTGTCCTCTCAAACTTTTTGCTTTGGCTCTTCTCACATTATCATCTCCTCCATAGATCTCTTTCAGCTTGTTCCACATTTCAAAGGCAATTTTACAATCCTTGATGTCATCAAATTATTCATAACTCAGAGAAAATGCTATATCTATCATCATGTTGTTGTGAGTCTTCTTTTCAGCAATGTCATTAACAGATAGTGTACCAGCAGATTCTACATATTTTTCATCAAGATACTTTAGTCCTGAATCACCAATAGAAGCTAGATGAAGTCTCATCAATCCATGCCATGCTAAGAAGTTTTCCCTGTTAAGTCTTGGAATTACCCTCTTGTAAGACATACTAATCTTTAGCTTAGATCTTTGAAATCTTTTCTGAAAGCACCAAGAGCTCTGGTACCAATTGTTGGGATTATAGATGGAGTAACTAAGAGGGGAGGGTGAATCAGTTACTACAAAAACTAATCCACAGATCCCTTAGATGTCTTAAATAACTAGTTACTGCTGATACTTAGTAAACATAAAAAAATATGTTGTAACTCGGTAAATTAACTTGTTACTAATCTTCAAGTTTTGATGCATGCAATAAACACAAGAGACACCAGATTTAACGTGGAAACCCAATATGGGAAAAACCACCAAGTAACTAGTTACCAATTTTCACTCTTCTAAAGTGAGCCCTATTAGGAGCCAACCTTGTTAAAGGTTACAATACACACTATTAGGTGTGACCCTATTAGAAGATTTAATCACCCTGTTAGGAGTGGCCTTGTTAGAGGTCTTTAGAAAAATTCAACTGAATTGTCACCTTGTTAGAGGATTTACAAAATAGCTGTTAAACCAACTATATTAAGAGATTTGAAATCATTGCTACAATGATTAGAAAGTAACAATGATTGACCTGAATAGGATGCAACTAAATTTTCTGATTACAGATCTCTATTCTGCACTTATTAGATCCTTCTTGATCAAATATATCTTTGCTGCTCCTCAATGATCTCTGATCATCCTTCAAAATTTGCTTTCACAATAATCAGTCTTCCTTCTCATTCATATTACATCAAATCCATCCCTCACCTTAAGAATTCACAACTTGACTTCTCATATATACCATTTAGATTATCAAGTTGGCTCATTCATAAGTTACATTTATCAATAAACCATACATCAGTCAGGTACAAATATTACTTTAAATGTTATTTCATAAATCAACGAAATCCTTCATTGGCTGACCCTGCTTGGTAAATACTATTTCAGAAATAATTTCTTGAGTTAACCGTCTTGACTCAGTTAACATTACAACATCTGCAAAATCCTTTGGTTGCCGAGTTAACTCGGTAAGAACTAAATTCCTTCTCTGTCCATGAGAGCTCGGTAGACTTTGTTTGATGACTAATATGACATTTGTGTGACATCAAAGAAAACACACAATTGAACAATTGTATCCAACAATTTTCATACTAGAAAAGAGTTTGGGACTTGTTGAAATATTTTGAGGCCTTGAACATATGGTCCATTCCAAGCAAGAAGAACATGGTATTAGATACCCTTGCCATTTCAGCAAGTGCATTGCAACCTATTGAAAGAACAAAGCTAAAGATATATTTAGTTGAATTGGTTGCTGCCTCATCTATTCCTGATAACATTACGAACATCCAAGTCTTCCAAGATGACCAACGTATTCTTGAGTTTATTATGTGCAATGGCCTTTTCAAGGGACAAGACATTGATGATACTCTTTGATGACAAGCCTGAAGATGATGAGCTAGAGGATGAATATGGGATTATAAATTTAAAAATTGATACTATTCCTAAGGGGATGGTAGAGTTGGAATGCACCTTTGATCAAGATGAATCAACCCATAGTAAAAGAAATGTTGAAGAAAAAGGGATTGAAGAATGTGATTCATACAATCTAGGCACAGAAGAAGATCCAAAGATGGTGAGAATTAGAAAGGTGTGTAACCCTCAAGAATGAGAAAGTATGCTTCAATTTCTTATAGAATACAAAGAGATTATAGCATTGAGTTATGAAGAACTCAAGACATATGATCTTGAAATCATCACTAATGACATTTCGTTGAAGCTTGATGCCAAACCCTTTCATCAAAGACAAAGACCAGTGAATCCCATAATTGATCCTTTGATAAAGAAAGAAGTAAAAAAGTTACTTGATGCTAAAATTATCTTTCCAATTTGATATTCTACATGGGTTGCTAACTTAGTTCCAGTAAGGAAAAAGATTGGAAAAATTCTCCTTTGTGCGGATTTTTGAAATTTGAACTTGGCTTCCCAAAAGGATAATTACCCTTTTCTATCACTTGATGAAGTGTTACAAATAGTGAATGGGTCTAAAATGATGTATTTTCTAGATAGATATTTCAGATACAACCAAGTGATGGTAGATTAAGAAGATAGGTTGAAGACTAAATTTACAACAAAATGGGGAACCTTTGCATACCAAAGGATGCCTTTTGGATTGATCAGTATGTGAGCCATGTTCCAAAGAGTGATGGAAAAAGAATTCAAAGGGATGATAAAAAGGTGAATAGTTATCTACATGGATGAACTCATGGTCTTTTCTAAAGATAGGAGTACTCATATTATAGACTTGAAACAAGTGTTTAACCGATGTTAAAGGTATGCAATATCACTAAATCCCAAAAAGTCTTCATTTGGGGTAACAAAAGGAAATCTTCTAGGTCATATTATTTATAAAGTTGGGATATCCATTGATCTTGAAAGGATAGAAGCCATTCTTAATCTGTCACCTCTTCATAGCTATAAAGAGCTGAAATCTTTCTTTGGAAAAATCAAATTTGTACATAAATTCATTAGTGGATTTTTTGAGATAGTGAGTCGTATTAATGACCTAATCAAGAAAGGAGCAAAGAATGAATGGGTTTCTGAAATAAAGAAATCTTTTGAAGAGAACAAAGTAGCAATCTCTATGACCCTAGTTCTTGTGAGTCAAGATTATGATATACCATTCAAAATCTATTCATTTTCTTCAGAACATTCATGCACTGGGATTATTACTCAAAGGAAAGACAAAGAGGATGAGAGACATATTGTGTTCATGAGTTTCTTGCTAAAGAATGTTGAGTTGAACTATTCTAATAGTGACACATAATTTTTCACATTGATAAAGGAAATTAAGGAATTTTTCCATTATATACTTAGGAGCAAGGCATCTGCAATTGTGCTTGATCCTGTGGTTAATACATTGCTGATGCATAATGAATTAGGCAAGAGATGAGGAAAATAGATAGCTATATTGCAAGAGTTTGATTTGGAGATTCAACCAATGAAGTTACTAAGAGGAGAAGTATTGACCAAGATGATAGTTGATAATGAGATTAGTAATGACAAAAAAATCAGATTTGATGACAAAATCAACATTAATAATCAACAAAAGGTCATAGTATCTCAAGTGGATATTGATCAAGGAATAATCACTGATGTTTGGTATCAAGATATTGTTTACTATCTTTTTCAAAATCAATACCCCAATTGGATGAATAGTTCCTAGTGTAGAGGACTTAATATGAAATGTTAGTCCTATATGTTGCAAGATAGAAAGATTTACAAAAGAAGCTATGAGGGAATTTATTTGAAATGCTTGGGATGTGAAGAAGTGAACGAAGTTTTGGAATAGTTTCATGATAAGTATGGCATAGGACACAGATCAACATAAGCTACAACTCACATGATTTTGAGATTTGGTTATTTTTGGCCTACCATCTTTACGAATACATTGGAACATGTATGTTCTTGCCATATTTGCTAGATAAGTGCCAATAGAGAGAGACATTCAGCTGTGCCACTACAACTGATGTTCCAACTACATCCTTTGCTAAGTGGGGGCTAGAATTTATTTTTCTAGTAAACCCACCATCATCTACAAGACATACATTCATCCTCATGACTACAGACTATTGCACACGCTAGACATAAGCTAAAACATTTCAAAATTGCACGGCTAAAGTGGTTATAGATTTCTTGGAAGAACACATTGTCACAAGGTTTGGTATGTTGTTCTTCCTTGTATGCAATAATGGGTCATCTTTTACGTTAATCTTCCTTACTCAATGAGAATTAGACAACCAAGTCATAATCAAGTTCTCCTCTAATTACTATCCCCAAGGGAATAGTATGGTCGAGTCCACCAATAAGAACTTGATTATAGTGATAAAGAAATTACTATAGTAAAATCCAAAAGATTGACACACTCAATTGAAGTATGAATTATGAATGGACAAAGTTAGGATAAAAATGATTTGGGGACATCTTCCTATTTACTCATTTACAAACAAGAACCAGTATTCCCACTTAACCTCAGAATTCTAATATTGACATTTATGAGGGGATACACTAAGGACACTGATAGAGTTTAGATCAAATTAATGAATCTCTTGGAATTGGATGAGAAAATAACAATATCTTTGGAGCATATGGAGAAACATCAACCTATCATTAAATGATGGTTCGATAAGTGGACCGCAGTTAAATCTTTCAAAATATATAACCTTGCTCTCCTATGGGACAAGGGAAAAGAAAAGCTAGGCAATCACACTAAGTTTCAATGCTAGTGGATTAACCCTTATCAAATTGTGAAAATTTTGGGAGAAAATAATTTTAGGCTGAGTTCTTTACAAGGGGAATCAGTCCCATTTCTAGTTAATGGCCAGTTCCTGAAACATTACTTCAAGGCGTAAAAGTGTAAAATGCTACGAAAAATAAATAAATAAATTTTCCTTTCTGCAATTGTGTTTTCTTTTAGTTATGTGTTTACTTTTAGTTGTGTGTTTTCTTTCAAAGTTGTGTCTATCTTTTCCTATTAGTCTAGGGGTTAGGTGCAATCAAGATTCTTTCTTGACACATTTCATAGATCAATTCTTCTGGTTTCAGCTGTTGGGAAGAGGTATTTCTTTGTCAAAGCATTCAAATGATTTTGTTTCTTGTACCAATTTAAAACAAATGTTACTTGTAGGTGTGAAAGGACTTTCAACCTTAAAATTATAATTGCAGACTGATAGTTCTCAACACTTTACAAATTTAAAGATTGATTATCTTAGTATTTTCAAATCAAGGTTGATAGTAGTGAAGGGATAATTCAAACATACTGGTTCAAGCAGTAGGTCTTTTCAAAGAACTGCTAAGATCACTATTTGGCATGAGCATTTCCAAAAGTTCATAAAAGAGGAATGCAAAGGTTATCAAACTAAAGAAAAGAATTTGAGAAATGACACCAATGTCTTGGCCACATTGACTAAGCATGGTTAGGGTTTAGAAGAAAAGAATAAAAAAGGATGGTGTTAGGAGAAGTATTTCAAAAGATTTAGAAAAGTAATCTAGCAATAGGGATATGAACTCCAAAATGGCTATCCATACAAATCACTTCACGGAAGAATCAAATGGAAACATGCGAGCTCTATGAAGCAGAATAAAAAAGGATTACTAAGGACCTAAGATACAAAATTGATAACCCATCAAGATCCCTTAGAACAAATTATTTCATCTAGTTAGATAGTGATTGATTCATAAGTTTTATGAGGATTCCTGATGAATGAACCAATGGAGTGAAATATTGTCTCCAAGTTGCTAGAATCTCGTGATAGACTAAACTTTGAAATGTAAAAAAAAATGAATATACTATGCACACATTGACCTTAAAGATTTGAGATTCTAAAGTTTTGACTATCAAGGAATTTGAAAGCCATTTGAAGTGTTCAAAACTGAGTTTTCATTTGACACATGTTAGAAGAATGCTTATTGATGAAGAAATTCCTTTGTCATTTCTTCCTTTTTGTTGGGGCTATTTGTTGTGGTTTCACAATGCACGCCCCATTTCTCCTAAAAATGGGAACCCTCTAGTATTTTTTTTTTTGCCATACCCCTATTCCAGGGCCTAGTTCATTTTTGGATTCCCCCAAGAGTCCGAGTCAAGCCTCAGTTTCTGACTAGGAGAGTCTAAAATGTCAGAACTAGAGAGAAAATGAAACTTTTGTGTTTTTTAAAGTGTAAAAGTGCACACTAGCATACATGCACACCTTATCAAGGTGCATAGGTGTTCTCATCATGCAAGCACTCACTCATCTCCCTACAAAGATGTGCACATGCACATTTTGTGCATGTGAACACCTCTAGACAGTGCACACCCGTGAGGGCGTGGACCTGCAAAGGTGTACACTAGGGTCCAGGGTCTATATAAACCCCATCACCCCCTGTTCTCCCCATTGGCTTCAGTGCTATAGTATTTCTCACACCTCTGCACTCTATTGTGTGCACTTCCTCCTACTAATCTCGTGCACAACACCAACATAAAATAAGGTTAGACACCGGAAGGAGCACAAATGGGCACCTCCTCAAGGTGCACATGTGAACAAATTCTTTCACCTTTTACAAACCTAACTAAACCTAAAACAAAATAACACCTAATTCATAAAAGGTACACACATGCACACCTCTTCTTTTTTGAACCTAAAGTTAAATGAAAGTAACCTCAGGAAAATGTGTGCATGTGTGCACCTCCTCAAGGTGCAAACATGCACACCTTTTTGTGCTTTCCAATCACTTAACTATATCTTAGGGTGCACAAATGCACACCCCATCAAGGTGCACATGTGTACACCCTTTGTACACAAGACACCAAATCGAGTCAAATTTCCCTACTAAGAGCACTTGCAACTATGCCTAAATGGTCAATTTGGGACCATTTAGTGCACCTTGCACACCCATAAGGGTGTGCTAATCTGCATATTAGGGCTTATAAGGGGAATTGACTCAATTTGACTATTTTGGGTGGTTTTAGGGTACTTTTTCATGTATTTAGGGTTATTTAGGGTTTATTTTAGATCTGACTTTAGCTTTCTAGACTAATGTTTCTTCTCATGTGCAAATAAAATGACATCTTCATCCTCCTCAATGGTAGAAATGATTGCTCCGAAGCCTGTTATTTTCAAGTACCAAGGTGCATCAAGGAAATCCTAGTTTCAAGATGGGCATGCAAAGATCAGACATATTGAGCTAGGACATATTGACTAGAACACATTCCTCATCATTTGTAGTAAGCCTAAGGAAAGGTCCACCATGGTATCCACACTTATGCATTCAGTTTTAGTCAATATAGCATCACATCTAACTTTAGTACAATCATCAAAGTTGATTATGGCCTTGGCAGAACATAATGTGTCTAAAGAAAAAGTTATCAAGAGTGTCACTAGAAATAATTCTTGACCTTTGACCTTAGAATATTGAGAAGGTATTCCATCTCCCAAGAGAAGTTAAATATTTTTAGATCACATATGAAGGAGATGAGAGATGGTACTGAGAGAATGAAAAGGAAGCTAAAGTGATAATTCAATCGTCCTTCCTGATTGATAGAACACTACTAGGCTATAGCGTCGGTAAAGTGGATATGACTCGAGGGTATTGTTAACCATATTTACCTCCCTGCCAAATATCTAAAATCAACTGATAGGTCCACCCAATGGTCACATCCCACTTTTTATACTAACTATTCAATCAAATAATGAAAATGAACAAAATAAAACTTAATCTATTTCCTTATTCCTAAGTTTATTTCCCGACCCCCACAACTTTCCCTACCATTAGATCTTCCTAGATCTACAGTCATCACCTTGTTGCCTTATGAATTTGCAAGGGTCTTATGGAAGGTGACAAAGTGACAAATGGACATGTAGCATGGTGGACCCTCCTCCTTTAGTTTTGAAAGAGTGCATCATACTTCTTCCCAGCCATTGATCTTTCCAAGATCAATGTCTCTTGTTATGTTGCTATGGGAAAATGATAGACTTTTAGTTATAATGACATAGTGAGCACTTTCCACGTGGATTGTGGGTCATTTTTTTTCTTGGCAGGTTGCAAAAGTGAAGACTTGTTAGATAGGTTGGGAAAAGGCCATCTTTCTATTGGTTGGTGCATTGACAGGTTGGTTGTACTTTCTGGGCCATTAGATGGTGGTAGATTAACATCTCTTATTATGTTGCTATGGGAAAATAATTGAATTTTAGTTATAGTGACATAGCAAGGATTGGACATGTGTCCTTGTGGGCCTAGGTGGAGAGTAGTAGTCACAATGGTGGTTAAGTTGGCAGTTTCATAAAGCAGTCATGATTATGGTTTTAAAAGGTGGCACAATTATGTTGATCAAATGGTCAAACCCATGAAGACTTTGTGGGGTGGCAAAAAGATAAAAGACTATTGGTCCATGTGGCTTATCCCGGTTGTAAAACTTAGTTGACCTATTGACATTTGCTAATTTGTTGAAGCCAACTATGGGAAAGAGATGGTTTTCCTACACAATTTGATGTTCTTGATCAATTCCAACCACTCCCAAATGAATGTAAGGATAGAAATAATGAAGGACATCTCTCCACCATCTGGGTTATCCATCTACTTGGTTAGAATGATTAATGGTGCTATTTCTATCTTCTTAGGGCTCTATTTTTCATGCAAAATATTTGATTTTCTCGCATCTCAATGTGTGCGAAGATCAATTTTCTCTAGATCTGTATGATTGTTCTCTACGCTCTTAATGAAAATGGTTGTGGAGTAACTTTCAGTTAGAAAATATCTAAGTTATGCCTAAACTATAAAGGCATATTTTTTAATCTTTCTTAAGATCGAACCCTCTCTGTTTCTCTAGCATTGATCTGGCATGCTACTATAAATCCTCTTTTCCTTTGAACTATATGAAATTCTACCTTATCTCCTTTATCCATTGATGTATTGTGCAAGACCTATTTTACTCTCATTAGCGTATTGTGGATATCTACAATTTTTCATGACTACATCTTTTTGAGCTATGAATGATATATAAGTGAATCTCATCTTCCTTGTGTCATTTATTTTGGTTTTCTGATTTTCATGTGATTGTTAGATTAAAACAAGTCTGGATGTGTATATCTCTTGGTGTCATGATGGTTCAAAAGTGGATGTATGGGTAGAGATTTGTTTGTACACTCTATTTTGGTGCATCACCCCTTAGGTTAGAGTAGGTAGATTTGCTTTCATGCATTCTATCTCCCTCTTCCTCTCCAAGTGTAGTTAGGTGTACCCTAATAGTAAAGGAAGCTAACCTTCTCTAGAGACTCAACCTCATAGTTCAAGTCCCATAGCTTGGAGGTTGTTTACATGTTTCACAAGGTTGTCCTTACGTAAAAACTTTGGACAAGGGTGCAAACTTTTGTGACAACAATTTTTGGCATACTCGATGGGACTAATAATTTCAACTACATAAGTCCATTGGTTAGCTAGTTGATCTATATCCATTGAGAAATTGGGTGTTATTCTCAATAAAATTAGCCTTTGGAGGAATTCAATCAAACACCATAGTGACTCTAGTGTACATTTTCTAGTTTCACATAGACACAATGCTGGTATGTAAAGATCATCCTTGATCTTGGTGATTTTCATTTTTTCTATGAAATTGTAGTTTTTTTTTTTTTATGTGAAGCACCAATCATGAATCCATTTCATAGAAATAGCTACTATTCCCCCAATATAATGATAATGCCATTCCTCACCCCTCATATTGCCAGTTTCAAGCTCAGCCCCAAGTTGTTTATAGTCCTTCTACTCAAAATTATTACTCTTCCCCTATCCTTACTCCATCAGTCCTAACATCCCCATTTAAAGAGCTTAAGGATATGTTGTTGGATTAACAAAAGAGTGTGGAGGCCAAGCTTCATGAAGGAGATGAGCAATTATTGTCTTGGGATAGGAAAAGGGATGAAAGCCATGAGCAAGTGTTGGACCTTGATAGGTGACTTGATGAGATTGCAAGGTAGCAAGATCTAGAGAGATAGCAAGAGGAGATGGCCTACCAAGCCTATCTCCAACAAGAACAACAAGAAGAGAGGGAGTTATAGGGATATTTTGAGGAGAATCTTACAAGGAAAGTTGTTGTAGCAAGAGAGGAGGAAATAAGGCTCTAGCTAGCTCATTTTCAAACCAAGGAAGTAGAGGCAACCCATTCTCCAAAATACATCATCCCCAGTTTCAAGAAGTCCCCTCCATCAGAAGAGCCTACTTTCATAGAACCTTCACTCCCTATAAGAGAAAATTGGCTTGTTCATGAGCCTTTAGTACCCATCACTATTTCACTCTTCAAGGGTGGATTGGTCATATGGACTCCTGATGGCCCAAATAAGGAGTTTTGGGAGAGTGAATCCAAACCCACAGAGCTACTAGGGGAGGAGTTGTAGCCTATTAAGGAGAGCAAGGAGGTAGCTATTAAGAATAATGAAGAGGAATTAATCTTCTTATTTGAAGAGCTTCCCTCTTTTGTTGAGGAAGAAAAAGAAGAAAAGGTTGTTCCTCCCCTTGAGGAACTGATCATGGCTTTTGAGCCCTTATCAAAAAATGAGGATTTGCTGCAAGTTGAGCAAGAAGAGAACCATTTATTGTAGCAAAGAGTCCTCCATGATATGAAGGATGGAAAAGAGAGCCTCAAGGATTTCTCTTCCCCTGAGGAGACATATTGACATGCATGAGGTTGTCCCTCAAGCTATGCATATTACTATAGTAGAGCAAGAGGATGCTGATGAAGAGACTTTTTGGGATGAGCTAGAGATGTTTTGTTCATCCTTGGACATGCAATTTTTTTCTCCTTCATCAAATGATCATGAGTTGTAGCAGCAACAAGTGGAAAGTCACACCATACCAGTAGCTCCCAAGGAGATGGCTCATGAGTATCATGAAGATAAGGTGGAGATTTTTTTCTTCATAGGAGGAGGAGCCACTCCCAATCCATTTGGAGACTACCATTGTAGAGCACAACCAAGTGGTTAAGGATGATTCCTCTAGCCCTAAAACATTAAGAGGATGCCCCATCAGGCATCTAGCTCTACAAAAAATCAACAAGTTGCCCCTGGTCATGCTTACACTTGAGCATGAGGGTGAATTCTACAAAGAGGAGCATATATGTTTTTCTCCACAAGGAAACACCCCAGTGTTGGAAAGCTTCATTGTTTACAACATTGGGAGGAAATTATTTCATGTAGTAGCATGTTTGTTATGCTTGCTACTATTTTTAGCTGCCCCTATGTATGGGAAAATAAATCAATTAGTGAGGAAAGGGTGCTACTTCAACAAACTAGTCAATGGGTTTGTTTAACCTTGCATATATGTAAAATATTGTACATAGAGTAATTTTGTTTTTAGTTTTTTGCTATTTTCCAAGAAGTACATGAGCATAGGTTTTCTCTTTGTGAGATAGCCAAAATTTTGAAGTTGCAAAGGTTGTAGAGGGTTTTGGTTCCTAGTTTTAGTTGCATATTTTCCAATTTTGCTATTGTAGAGGTAGGGTTAGGGTTTAATAATACACAAGATCCATAGTTCCTATGACTCTATAGACCAATGGATTCTTTAGGCCACTAGTCTTATGCATTGTAGGCTTGCATCCCCTCTTAGTTACTAGAAATGTTAACCATATTTGCCTCTCTGCCAAATATTTAAACTCAAATTATAGGTCCACCCAATGGTCAAATCCAAATTTTTATATTAAATATTCAATCAAAATATAAAAATGAACAAAATAAAACTTAATGTATTTCCTTATTCCTAAGTTTATTTCCCAGCCCCTGCAACTTTCCCTATCATTAGGTCTTCTTAGATCTATGGTCATTTCTTTATTGCCTTATGAATTTACAAGGGTCTTGTGGAAGGTGAAAAAGTGACAAATGGACATGTAGCATGGTGGACCCTCCTCCCTCAATTCTGATAGAGTGCATCGTACTTCTTCCCAACCATCAATCTTTCCAAGATCAACATCTCTCATTATGTCAATGTGACATAGCAAGCACTTGCCTTATGGATTGTGGGTCCTTTTTTCTTGACGGGCTGCAAAAGTGAAGACTTGTTAGATAGGTTGGAAAAAGGCCATGTTTCTATTGGTTAGTGCACTAACAGGTTGGGTGTACCTTCAGGACTGTTAGATGGTAGTAGATCAATGTCTCTCATTATGTTTCTATGAGAAAATGATCAACTTTTAGTTATAGCAACATAGGGAGGATTGGACACATGTCCTTACAGGCCTGGGTGGAGAGTAGCAGTTGAAATGACAATTAAGTTGGTAGTTTCATAAGGTAGTTATGATTAGGGTTTTAAAGGTGGTGCAATTATGCTGCTTAAATGGTCAAACTCATGAAGACTTTGTGGGGTGGTAGAAAAATAAAAGACTATTGGTCCATGTGGCTTATCTCGATTGTAGAATTCAATTGACTTGTTGAATTTTGCTGATTTGTTGTAGCCAACTATGGGAAAGGGATGGTTTTCCTATATAATCTAATCTTATTGATCAATTCCAACCACTCCTGACTGAATGGAGGGCTAGAAACAATGAAGGACATTTCTCCACCATCTAGGTTACCCATCTACTTGGTTAGAATGATTAATGCTTTCTTTTTTGTCTTCTCAAGGCTCTATTTTTTTTGCAAAATAATGAATTTTATCGCATTTAAATGTGTGCCAAGTTTAGATTTTCTCTAGATCTGTATGATTGTTCTCTGTACTCTTAATGAAAGTGGTTGTGAAGTAACTTTCAGTGAAAAAATATTTGAGTTATGCCTGAACTATAAAAGCATATTTTGCAATCTTTCTTAGGGTTAGACTCTCTCTATTTCTTTGGCATTGCTCTAGAATACTACTATAAATTTCCTTTGTCTTTGAACTATATGGCATTCTACCTTATCTCCTTTAACCATTTATGTATTGTGTAAGACCTATTTTCCTTTCATTAGTGTATTATGGATATATATAATTTTTCATGACTATACCTCTTTGACCTATGAATGATATATAAGTGAATCTCATCTTCCTTGTGTCATTTATTTGGGTGTTTTGATCTACATGTAATTGTTAGATTAAAAGAAGTCTAGATGTGTCTATATTTTGGTGTCATGATGATTCAAAAGTGAATTTATGGGTAGAGATTAGTTTGAACACTCTATTTCGGTGCATCACCGCTAAGGTTAGAGTAGGTAGATTTGCTTTTATGCATTATTTCTCCCTTTTCCTCTCCAAGTGTAGTTAGGTGCACCCTGATAGTAAAGGAAGCTGGCCTTCTCTGGAGACTCAACCTCATAGTTCAACTCCCATAGCTTGGAGGTTGCTTCCATGTTTCACAAGGTTGTCCTTAGGTAAAAAATTTGGACAAGGGCATCAAATTTTGTGACAACAAGTATATGAAAGATGTATTATGCTTTTGAGTAGAGCAATGGGATTCCTGATGGCTAGACATCTTCAAATTTGGATGGTCCACTTCATAGAGACAATTAGGATGATGCGAATTCCAATTGACTAGAACATCACTTTAAGAAATAATCTTGATGAACAATTGGTAGCTATTAAAACCGATCTCAAATTCTACATGACATCATATTTGGTGCACCTATTGGCAGCTAGAATGATAAAATACCTAGGGCTTTATAAGAAGGGAAGCATGCAATATGCTAATGCCTGGCCTTATCTGGTATACCCTCAATTGGTTAAGGAGAAATTCTTAGAGTAGAGCATAGAGTATAGGTTTGTGAATGACAGTTTCATATTTACAATCATTCAATTCATAGATGGTGATTATGCCAAGGGGATGTCAGTGGGAGCAGTGGCTAGGATTATAGAGGTCCATGCATACTACATCCAATTCAAAACATTCACTTACCTAAGGGTCAATGGTACATTGGAGAATCTAAAGAAACTCTCAAGGTATCCATCAGATAGGCTAATTTTGTTAGAGATTGCGAGGAAACTCACATCTAAATATGACAGAGTGAGAAAATAACATAAGAAGACTTGGGTACCCATAACTATTGGTCCCTTCAAAGTTAAGAAAAAGAAACATATTGCTACTTTTGATTCATAATGGGATTAGTATTTACTAGAAGAGCACAACTCCCCTTGCCTATACTCTGACAATATTGAGATGGTACAACACTTGGCAGGGAAGCAATTTGTGCATGAAGATGCATTGGAGGATCATCGGACGAATGAAATAGATGACTACAATATCCAAATAAGGGATTATTGTAGGATGACTCTATATTTGGTAGAGAAGGCTCTCAAAATAAAGATCCCATTGAAGGATATTGAGAAGGATACTAAGGATGTATTGGACCCATTGTATAATAGGGATAAAATCTTTGACAAACCTATAATGAATGTAGTGATTGGAAGGGATGAGAACTCAAATATTAATCACAGAGCTCGCCATATAGTCCAATTGAAAAAGGAATGGATCAAGAAACCTTTTAGACTTGATCTAGTTCCTTAGGATGTTCTTCTTCAAGCCACAACATGCCCTATGAAGGGTAAAGGTGTAAAAGTCATGATTGTAATGCATCTACTGTTTGCAATTTGTAACCTGTTATATTTTCATTCAAGAGATACTTGTTAATTACTCTTGTTATGTTTTATTTGAGATGACCTAAGGGTCAAATGTTATACTTTGATTTTAGTATCATAAATACTATACTGCTATGTTGTTTAGTTTATCATATTTACATGTTGATGCCATTTTGAGATGACAATAGGTCTATGATGATATCTAGTTATTTGGTATTTGGACATATCCCTGATTTTGTTATGTGATAGATTTTATGCTATGAATATTTACTTCATTCTTGCTTCATTATGTTTTATGTGAATGTGAGTGATGTAAATGAATTATATCAATATAATTGAGTAAATGGTTAAATTACTTGTATTTAATATATTTATTGCTTCAACTATGATATTATATGCAATTGCACTTGATTGTGTGTTTTAGTGTGCAAGATTTATATCCGTGGAAGTTGCACATGGAGTTAGTGATTCAACTATTCATTTTACCAATGTCGTTCCTGTATGGTTGACATATCTTATTTAAATGTTTAATTAAACCTTTTGATGATTTGTTAAATCCAGACTCATTTGCATTATGTGATTTGACTAGTGAGTGTGTCTATGAATTTAGAGTTTTGCATCATTGCGAAAGTTGTTAAGGAAATTTTTGTGATTTTGGGTTTTTAGGATTTTAATTTTATTGAATTTAATTTTTGGTAGCTATGTCATAGATGAATTCCTATTACTAGGAATAACCTATTTTTGTTTGGGTTGATTCAGAGTCTAGTTAGTCTAACTGGCTATTTTCCCTAATCAATTATTCACTCAAAAAGTGAATAAGTATTGAAAGAGGAATTTATTTCCTCACTTCTCACTTTTGCAATTTGGAAAATTGAGAGCTTTTCCTAAAATCCTTTTTCAAAGGATTGGTTTTCTATTCATTGTGAGAGCTACAGGTGTGGGATTTTTGTGAGGGTGGACTTGTTGGATCTAGACCTTACTTTGTCATCATTTTCAGCCGTATCTATGGGTTATTTATTTTACCTAGTTGTTTTCCATTTTAGCCCTTTTGGCTATCAGGTAGGGCTCTCCCATTTTCTTGTTTAAGCTTAGTTTCCACTTTTGTTTCTAGTAGCTCTTTGCTTGGAGGTTGAGAACTAGTGTTCCCTTCATTTCTATTTGCTAGTTCTGCATGATTGGTTAGGTATGAACATTTTCCCAATTTTTGGGATGAGGGTTTATGGTTTCATAGTGTTATGCTGGTCATTTTTTGCATACATTGTCTGAACCCAAATTTTATTGGATTTTTTAGGCTTTTATGTCCAAAGACCAAATGGGTTTTAGTTTGAAGTTTTCCATTTTTTTGGGTTTTACCTCATTTTATGTGCCATCCTATTTTCTTGATTTTTCTTGGCATGATGTGTATCGTGGACCTAGATTATCCATTTGAATGTTAGTCAGACCATTGTTGCACTTTTTTTTTGTATTAAGATGCATGTCACATCTGTCCTCCTGAGCTTGTTTTTGGTTGAGTGATATTTTTTTTGTGTTCTCATCCAGTCCTTGTGTAATGATCTTCATGATGGTGGTGCACCACACATGAGTACATACATGTACATTTATCAGGTGACTTGTGAGGCTCAGTCTTCCATGGACTTGCCAAAAGTTATGATCATTTTGGGTTGGGTTGGGAATATGCATGCCTATGGGCACTCATCATTGGATGATCATGGGAAGGGTAGGGTAGCATATGGAGGCTTCTATCTTGTAGCTTGATGATCATTGTGCCTAGAGGGTTGGCAAAGGAAGTTTTTAATCAAGTGATAATTAAATAAAACACCGGGTGATAATAAAACTTAAGATAATAAAATGTTATGTGTGAGAGCCTTCCATTGAAGAGTTGAACCACACGATCTGAGCTTGGGCTTTCTAATTGCAAGTGAATCTCCATGATGCCAACCCATACATAGTAGCCCATTGAGTGTCTAACTAGGACTTGTAGTTTATGTATTGTCTCTGATCATGGTTTTAGTCCTCATTACTATCTAATGTGAGTGTTAGCCATGGACATTTGCTTTATGCGTATTTGTGGTTCGATCATTATCTTGATCAGCACAATGAGAGTGGACCTATGGGTTCTAAGTGGTCGGGAGGCATAGCTACCTATACTAGTGCTGGGGACTAGTGTACAAAGACAATCTATTGTCCTAGTGTGACTGTTAGTGGATGTTTTCACTTGGTACTTTAGGTTCTAGAGTATGCTTTCTTGTGATTAATGCTTTCATTGGAATGCTTGTATATCATGTTTAGATGATGGTATTTATAAATGCATTTACTTATTATGATGTTTAACATATGATTAGATGATGGCTTTTGGTTAGCATGTTAAATTTTTGTTCTTATGATGTTATTACGCTTTAGTAGTGACATCCTTATAAGACAACTCTAATTATCTAGTTGGTAGTTTGGAATGTTATGCATGGGGGATGGTTAGGATCTTCAAGGTTTCATGATGCTATTATAGTTGGGAGGAACCACATATTTATCTTTTTATTTTAGTACATTGCGATGTTGCTTTCAGTTCTTTCCCTTCATTACTATGTTAAATGTTTAGATGTAGTTTCTGTCTTGTAGTTATTTTTTCAAGTTTCTATGCCTTGATTGTGGATATTGTACTTCTCAATGTAGAGGTTCTGACTTCTTGTTTTATCCCTTTTTTTCCCCTTGAAGTACTTCTTGCTTTTCCTAGGTGACCATGTATTAGCATTGGACAATAATTTGAAGTATCGCATGGCCAAAGAAGAAGAATCATGTGATACTAGAAAGTATCACACACCATAGAAACTATATCATGCAATACTTTGAAGTATCACATGCCCATTAGAGAAAGGTCATATGATATTGGTAAAGTATCACATGCATTTGGGAGAAGTGTCACCTAGACCTTGAAAGTATCACACTCCTTTAGGAATGTCATACAATACTAGAAAGTATTGCATAGTGCTGAATTAAAGTATTGCTTGGGTCTTGGAAAAACCTATTCGGGTAGACATTGGGCACTTTTTGGTTTGACCAAAAGTTTTTTGGAGGTGTTTTGGTTACCCTTTTTGGTGCTCTCAAATACCTTGGAATTGCATTTTGATTTTGGAATATTTCAGATTTGAAATCATTTGCTTCCCCCATGGTTAGTCATTTTGGTTAGTAATGGCATTTAGAGATCCATCGGTGTTTGGATATTCGTTTAGTCTTTCATTGTGATCTTTGTGATCCTTGTATGTTGTATGTCATGTGCATCCATACTTTTTTAATTTTAATTTTTTTATCTTATCTTGTATTAAATCCTTCTTCCAAGGATCTCTAGGCAGGGCATTACAACGGTACCAACATTCCCAACTCAATCCCTAGTGAGGCCAAAAATGGTGCATCAACATGAGTGGGAGGTTGAGTATTTCAAAGATGATAGAAGAAAGGAAAATAGATTTGATAAAGGGAAAGAAGCAAATGGCTCCTACACAAGCCTATCAACAAGAACAGGTAAAGCATGGACAACAGAGCCCAAGCTAACCCAACAACTCAAGTTCAAGAAATTGAGCAGGTGCCGTCATAAGTCCAAGAGGAAGAATAAGTGTAGGAATAGGAAGAGGAAAAACACCAAATGCCTCCTATATCTATAGAGGAAGAAGCCCCCCTCTCAGCACTAAAAGGGAAAGAATTAAGACACAGGTGGAAGGCCCAAAGAGGAGAAAGTTAAAGAAGAAAATTACTTTGATTGCTTAGGTTCCTGAGACAATTTTTGAAGTTGAAGAAGAAGAAGATGATGATGAATAGATTGAATGTGTTCCATTGAGTCAAAGGACTCACCTAGCTAGGGATATGGAAGAGGAGAGAAGAAGAAGCTAAACTAAAATTTCTCCATCTATTTTGAAAGAGAATAGGTGCCTATTTCAGAGGATGATCAGCAGCGATGGATAGATGATATAGAAGGGCAAGAAATAGATGTCTTTGACCTCTTTGATTTTGACTTCATGCTTATAGGAACTGATATGGTGGGTGAAAATATAAGAGATACCCCTAGGAGTGAATCCTTAGGAGAGGATTAGAGTCAAATGCCACCTCTAACTCAAGGACTCTAGGAATACCACCACCATGTCAAGATTTTTCATTCTTAGACAAAGGCTCAACAACATGACTTCCTTATGCTACAAAAATAGAAGAACAAGTAGTGGAAGAAGCAGAGCCCCAACAACAACAAACTGATGAAGTATTAGATGAGGGGCAAATACCTAAAGAGCCTTAGCAAACTCCTCATGATACAGAGGCTAGGACCTTAGCCCAAATAGATACAAAGACTCCAACTATTGATCTTTATCAAAGGGAGAAGACTTCAGAGAGAACTAATAAGGGGAACCAGCCTATAGTAGAAACCACCTCTTCAGTCAAGTACATGTCTCCAATGGTCACTACACTGGCATGGTTGAAGAGGGAGGTTATGTTTCAACAAAAGAAACACTTGGATCTAACCACTGACAAGGGAATGTGTGAGCTAATTAAAACATCAAGAAGCCTGAGCTACCTAGAGGTGATGCATGACCATTTTCCTTCATTATGAAGAATCAAGATCAAGAATTTCTTGCACACATAGCTATCCCTCCTCTGCATGTTTACACCAAGGAACTAACTCAAAAATTACCAAATCAAAGAGGTCATGTTAGGAAGGCCCACAATTGATATCACAAAAATAATGATCACTACGAGCATGAAGGAGGTGTTTAGGCACATGGACTAAGATGAGTCCAAGCTAATTATGCTAAGGAAATATAATGAGCTTCTAAGAGGCTATTTGCATGGATTTGTGAGTTTGATAGACCTAGAAAGTCTAGAGATCACTCTTGTTGCAACATTGGAGAGAAACGAAAAGGGGAGTGTACAGTTAGATTCATTTTTGGGAGCATGTTAGCAGTGGCATGAAAAATTTAAGGAGAAAGGTGTTCAAATAATATAGGGGAACTTGAACCTGTTACTTCATATTCAGTCTAGTGTAGATAAACTGGTGTCCATAGTGAACCAAGATTTTGGGTTGATGGATGAGGTACATACTTGGGAAAAATACTTATAGGCCTTGGCATCGATAAAAGGTCAAAGGTATCATACTCTTATGGAAGTATACACTGTTGAGGAGCTTGATAAGCTTGATGATTGGATTGAGAAGATATCCGCTAGTAATAAAGTCATGCAAAGACTATATGAGGATATTCAGAGATCAAGGAACCAAAATCAAGAGAAAATTTTGGAATTAGAAAGGTACTATAATGATGCTTGCCTTGAGATTTTTGAAGAAGAGTAAAAAACCAAGCTCAACATGGTTTAATTAGTGGTCTAAAAATTCCAAGGAACCTTCAAGGATTCTTTGTTAGATGAAGATATCAGACAAGTATTCAAGACCGAGGAGGTATTGTTGGAGATGGACAAAAAATTTGAGGATTTTGCAAAAACTTGGATAGAGGTAAAAAATTATTGGCAATTATCAAGGGATAAGTATGGAGATTTGGATTTACCAGAGGCTACCCAAGTAATAGAGATAATCAGGAAATTCAAGGGGAAACATCCAGACATCATTTTGGTGTAAAAGGGAAGAAAACCCAGATGCTGGAAATTCATTTTTGACACTTGGGGAAAATTTTGCATTTTTGGAACCTTTCATCAAGATGCATAGGTGTGCATGTGTACTATTCTCAGAGGTGTACTAACAATTTTGAAGAATAAGTAGTGTGCTGATAGTTAATTGCTAGTTGCTATTTTAAGAGCATTCCATGCACTAAAAATGAATTTTGATGATGGTTCAAATCCTAGAAACATTTAGAGAAGGTCAAGCTTCCATTTTTAGAGCTTTCAATGACTCTTAGAGCTTCTTGAATCTTCCTTCTTCTTATCTACTTAGAGCTTTCAAGAGAGGAGTTTGAAAGGATTCCTATCATTAAGCATCATGTAAAATGACAACTCAACAACTCCTAACATAGCATCGTGCAAAATGATAGCTCAACACCTCCTAACATAGCTCACTTCAGAAGAGTGAAATATTGGTGACATGTTATAGGTGGATTTTCCCAAATTGGGTTTACACCTTACATCCTAGTGTCATACTTATGTGGATGTCATTTGATATGTTTTATTATTTATGTTTTATATTCTATAAGTTTTTTACTATTAGGATAGTGGATTGCAAGTTTATGTTATTGATTATCTACTATAGAGACTGAGCTAGTACATGTTTAGATATGAAGTATAAGAAGTGATTAAAATTTTAATTGGTACATCTTGACCTAAGGATAATTGATTCACCCCCCGCTCAGTTGTTATAAATCATTCTAATAATTGGTATTAGAGCATTGATTCTTTTATAGAAAAGTTTGAAGGCAATTGAAGCTAAAGATCAAAAGTACAAAAAGGAAGTGTCAAGGTTGAAAAAAGAGAACTTCCTTGCATGTGAGAGTTTGATGGAGTTTCATATGATAGGAATTTGAGAATGAGCAATACACTATGTGAAATATGCATATGTGGAGATACCAAAACCTCTGAAAGCTTAGCAGATGGAAGAGAAGAAAGAACACAATCAGACCATGTTGGAGATTGTATCATCCCTAAGCTATACCAAGTTTGATGACATAAAGGAGTGTACTAATACTAAGAAAATGTGGGATACATTGCAAAATATCTATGGAGGAGATACAAATATCTTGAGATCAAAATCATAAAGTTTGAGAGGCAAATTTGATGAGATGAGCATGATAGAAGGTAACAATAATGTTCAATACCATGGAAGGATCAAAGAAGTGGTAAATTCTATAAGAGGATCAAATGAAAAGATTGATGATGAAACTGTGATCAACAAGGTACTGAGAACCCTACTTCCTATTTATGTTATTAGAGTTTTTGCAATACAAGAATTGAGATGTACCCTTGTAATAACCTAACTTTGGAAGGAGTAGTTGGTAGGCTTAAGGCTTTTGAATTATCAAACTTTGATAACTTTACTCCTACTACTATTGAATTTTCTTTCAAATATCAATTGGTTCTTAGTAAGAATGGAAAAGGAAAGTGTGTAAATAGTGATAGTGGTATTTTTGATGATGACCTTGATGAGCTTGAAGCACCGATGACTAGAATACTTCCAAGAGACAGAGAGAAATACAAAGGTAAACTTCCTATAATTTTTTTTTCATGTAAAAAAGTTGGTCACACTGTTGCAAGATGTCCTGATAGAGAAGACAAGGATGAAAGAAGGTAAAACAAGTACACAGGTAGAAGAGATGATAGAGACAATAGGGGAAACAAGAACTAGAAAGAAAAAGGTAATAAATCTTGTTATAATGTTAAAAAAGAAATTGATAATGAGTCTGATAGTAATGATGAAGAAGTTGTGTATGTTTCTATGAAAGAAAATTATGATGAAGATGAGAAAACTACATTAATTTCATATGTGAGTAAAGATGATAGATGGATAATTGATAATTGATGTTCACATCACATGACTAGTGATAGAAATAAGTTTGAAACCATGGAACAATACAAAGGTAGTTGTGTTAAATTTGGTAATGAGGCACCATGTCTTGTAAAAGGTAAAGAATCAATACAATTGGCCAATAAGATCAAGTGTGAAAATGTTTATTGGGTAGAAGGATTTAACTATAATTTTTTAAGTGTTTCATAGTTGAATAAATCAAGATACAGAGTTGAATTTCAGCATAGAAAGGCCAAGATATTTGATACTATTGGTGAATTGATTTGAAGTGGTGATAAAATAGGAGGTAACTTGTTCTATCTAGATTTATCTAATGAGACATGCTTGTTTGTACAATATGATGATATATGGTTATGACATAGGAGGTTGTGTCATGTGAACTTTGATAATTTGGTAAGCATTAGTAAGATGAAAAGAGTAAGAGGGTTACCAAGATTGAAGAAACCTGATAATGCTATGTGTAAACCATGTTAATTAGAAAAAATGATTAAGTCTAGTTTCAAGAGCAAGACATACTAACCTAATCATATTTTTGAATTTGTTCATATTGATCTTTGTGGACCCATTGGAGTACAAAGCTATTGTAGAGACATATATTTCATTCTATTTGTTGATGACTATTCTAGAATGATGACTGTGATGTTTCTTAAAGAAAAATATGATTCTTTTTAATTGTTTTAGATGAAGGTAAAAGAAAGTTTTGAAGGGGCCTCGAAACCCTTTACATCAAAAAGAAAGATATACCATGAAGCTCTACCAGGTTTTAAATGGACCTGAAACCAACATTACAATCAAAACTAGGCCAAGAAAGGACCTGAAACTAACCAAATTGATCAGAAAGAGAAACCAATGAGGACATTGGAACTTAGAAAGAAAATAGACTGGAAAGCGAGGCAACCAGGGAAGCCTCCCAGACCAGAAAAATCACCTAGGATTGCTAATAAAATTTGTTCTTCTAGTCACAACTTCCTTAGAAACGCTCTTTCTCCAACACATTTTTTTTGAAGTAGGAGAAACTCAAGCTTTTGTAATCTAACAAAATCCTAACAATATCCAGATTATGAATACTATTTAGGCCCCTAATATTACCAAGTAATGATTTTCATATCTATTTTTTAGGGGTAAAATCCAGAATAGTTGCCTACTTGCCATCAACAATATTCTGCAAACTTTCTAGCTCTCTAGTTTTCTTAGCGGTTCTTCTTCCAAATTTTTCTAGAGGACCAACATTTGGTTTCACCTTGGAATGTTGTTTTGCTCTTTTTCCAGATTTATCTAGAGTAGAAGCAAGAGAATTTATCTTGGTTTGCTAAACTATTTTGTTGCTTCTAGTCTCTACCCCTTTAGTAATGTTCTTAATATTAGCTCTTTTTCTTTGGTTTGGTTTATGCTTTGAGTTATCTCCTTTTTCAATCATAGCATCTAGGGGAGGAGGTTCATCCAAAGGAAGGTCATAATCAGCCTGAGATAAAACTTGGAACTCCCTGGATTGAGAAAAAGGAAGATCACCCATCTCTGATTTATTTCCAGCTTCAGCCAAGAATTCACCTTCCTCTAGCATGGATTTATCTTCTAAATCTCTCCTTTGATCTTCTATCCTTTGATAAATAACAATTTGTTTTGATAAATCTGTCAGATCATCTATTATTTGCTCAGGCATTATGGTATTAGATTGAAAACCATGTCCTTCTTTCTCAAAGATTGCTTTCTCAAATGGAGGCTCTTTATCCACCTTAGCATGTGATGATTTAGAATCTTCTTTGGGTTTCCATACTTTCTTTTGCTGGATCTTGGTCTTTTTCCGATCTGGAAAACTGTTCGAATGCTTTTTACTTTTGAAGGGACAATTTTTAACCAGATGCCCCTGTTTCTTACAAGCATAGCAAGAGTTAGGCAGATCTTCAAAAATAATTTCTTGAGTCTTTTTACCAAGTTTGGATATTATTTCTGCCTTGTTTGGGAGATGATTCAGGTCAGCCACTTTAACATAAAGTCTGGCACTTTGAAGTTTGGTTCTTGAAACCATAGCATTATCCAGTGCCACTAATTCACCAAAAGAATTGGCAATACCTTTAAAAATGTCCTCATGCCTGAATTCTAAAGGGAGACTAGGAAGTCTAGCCCAAATGGGGGTGGTTAAGAAAAAAGAATCTGAAAGATCCATGTTAGGCTCCCATTTATTAATTGTGAGAGAACATTTACCAAAAGACCATGGTCCTCCACAAAGAACCATATTCATATCTTCAATGCAATTGAAAATAAAAGAGAAGAATCCATTCAACATTGGGACAATATCAACTTCTCCTCGAATAATCCATTTCCTTTTAACCATTTTTCTAAGAGATTCAAGAACTGGTCTTGCTCCTAAAAATTTACCCACTAGGGTGAGATCCATGGAGGACATAGAAAAATCAACTAAAGGATCTGGAATAAAAACTTGAAACTCACCTTTCTCCTAGCAAGACTTAATAGTCATCGACAGGAAAAGAGGTTTTCCTGTAGGTTTCTTCCCAAAAAAAGAAGACTAGGGTTTCAGCCCTTTTGACAACTTTTCCTTGTTAGAATCAGCAATATCTTTCTCCTTCTCAAGATTCTACCCCAACACATGAAAATAATCCAATGGGGGGACACGAACCCCACAAAAAGGACCAGATTCACATGACTTCTTTCCAATATCCACGTCAGCCAGAGAGTCTAACCCAAAATTCTTCTCAAAACCCCCAACAGATCCTCCAAGGATAGAACATCCTGCCAGATTCTCTCTGACCAGTTTCTCGGCTGCCTGCGAACCAAATATTTTAAATTTTGATTGAGCACAAAAAGGCTTAGATTCACACAAAATCTTTCCATTATCCATGTCGGCCAAGGACTTTGTCCCAACATTCTTCTCAGACCCCTTCTAGTGCCTGGAGGGTCAGTTCCTCCTGCCAGATACTCTCCGACCAGATTCTCGCCTACCCCACAAAAAGGACTAGATTCGTGCAACTTCTTTCCAATATCCACATCAACCAAAGAATCTGACCCAAAATTCTTCTCAGAACCCCCAATAGATCCTCCAAGGAAAGAACATCCTGCCAAATTCTCTCTGACCAGTTTCCCGCCTGCCTGCGAACCAGATATTTTAAATTTTGATTGAGCAAAAAAAGGATCAGATCCACAATAGATATTTCCATTATCCATGTCAGCCAAGGATTCTATCCCAACATTCTTCTTAGAACCCCATCCAGCGTTTGGAGGGTCGGTTCCTCCTGCCAGATTCTCTCTAACCAGATTCTCTCGTACCTGCGAACCAAACAATTCAAATTCTGAAAGAGCAATCCTAGTATCTAGCCAAACCTCCTCCATCCTTCTAGCTTGGTAAGAAGATGTTGGAGTCCAAATGATGCTTTTTAATTGTTCAAGTGGTATTTGGAAAGAGTTGAAAAGGAAATTGGTAAAAGTTTGAAGTGCTTGAGATTTGATAGAGGAGGGGAGTTTATCTCTAATGAATTCAATATATTTTGCAATGATAGAGGAATCAAAGGTAGATGTCAACATCAAGAACCCCTTCACAAAATGGAATAGTTGAAAGGAGAAAAAAATCAATTATTGATTGTTCTTGAACACTAATGATGGAAAATAATGTACAAGAAAGGTACAAATATGGAAGTAAATGTTATATATTGAAAGATAATAGAAATGGAAAAATTAATGCTAAAAGTGATGAAGACATATTCCTAAGATATTCCACTAAGAGAAAAGCTTATAAGTGTTTAAATTCTAACACTAATAAAGTTGTGGAAAGTGCAAATGTGAATGTTAATGAATATACATAAAGAAATGAAGTTGAATGCAAGATAGAACCTGAAGACCACAACACATTCATATATGTCAATGAAGGTGTTCCCTACACCTTACTTGAACTAGAGTACAAGACTACTAAACAACGGTGGATTGTGACTGATGAGCCATAGTATCAGGTTGCTGAGAAACAAACTATAGGTGTCAAGCATCAGAAAAATGATGTTGAGATATAGGAAGAAGTTGGAAAACATTAGGAAGACAATGTCAAACAACCTAAACCCAAAGTAAAAGTACAAAATGAACTTGAAATTAATTTTTGAGATGAACCTGTAGAAGAAGAAAGAAGAAAATAACCTACACTAGCAAAGTATGTTAGAAGACATCATGCACTTGAAAAAATTATTGGAAGTAAATATTCTAGAGTTATGACAAGGAAAATAGTTAGAAGTGATATATGTATAATTAGTAAGTTTAAACCTAAGTTAGTAGAGGATGCTTTGAAAATTGAAGATTGGATTCAAGCAATGAATGCATAAATTGAACATATAGAGAAGAATAAAACGTAGACACTCCTACCTAAACCTAAAGACAAGAATGTTATTGGAACCAAGTGGATTTTAAGAATCAACTGAATGAAAAAGGAGAAGTCACAAGGAACAAAGCTAGATTGGTATGCAAAGGATATGCACAAGAAGAAGGTAATGACTATGCACAAACATGTGCCCTAGTTGCAAGATTGGAAGGAGTTATAACACTACGTGTATATTATGCTTATAATGGATTTAAAGTATACCAAATGGATGTAAAATCGAAAATTCTAAATGGAATACTAGAAGAAGAGGTTTTCATTGAATAATCATGAGTATATTTTGATCTTAGAAAGAATAACATGGTATGTAAACTACAAAAGTATTGTATTGATTGAAACAAGCCCCTAGACCATGGTATGAAAAGCTACACAATTATTTGGTAAAGAATGGATTTGCTAGAAATAATAATAATAGTAATATGTACTTGAACGTTGAAGGTGGTAAAGGGTTACTATTAGCTAAAATATTTATTGATGATATTGTATTTGGAGGACAGATGCATTATGCAAATCATTTGCATAAGAGATGAAGAAGAAATTTGAAATGTTTATGTTTGGTCAGATCAAATTCTTTGTTGGTTTACAAGTATATCAGATGAAGCAAGTTAACTATATTACTCGAACAAAATATATCAAGGGAATACTAAAAACTTTTGGGATGGAGGACTCAAGACCAGTTAGAACACCTATGGCTGCAAGACATAAGCTATCTAAGAATGATGATTCTATTGATATTAACCAAAAATTGTATAGATCAATGATTGGAAAGCTACAATATGTTGTTCATAGTAGACTTGATATTACACTAGACTTGATATTGCACTAGCAGTTGGAATTATTGAAAGGTTTTTTGCAAATCCTATATTACAAGAAGAATGATAAATTTGAACTGAAAGTATAGGCATATGTTGATTGGGTAGGTAATGTTGATGATTGAAAAAGTATAAGTGGTGGAGTTTTATTTCTAGGAAAGAGACTAGTTTCTTGGACAAGCAAGAAGCAAAACTACATTTCTCAATCAACAACTAAAGCTGAATATGTGTAAGCAACAGTGAATTGTTCCAACATTTTGTGGATCAAGAAATCATTAAAAGGGATAGAGGAATATATCAATGATCTTGTTGTTATCTATCATGACTATACAAGTGCTATAAATATTTCAAAGAACCCTGTAATGCATACAAAGATCAAGAATATTTCTATCAAGTATCATTACTAGAGAGTGTTAGTTCGAGGTAAAGAAGTGAGATTGGAATATGTGAACACCAAGGAGAAAATAGTTGTTATTTTCACTAAGACTTTACCCAAGGATGTACATGAGTATCTAAGAGATAAATTATGTGTGATTCCTATAGCTAAGCCTGCTTAAGATAAGATGGAGCACAACATCAAAAGAGTTTATCAAAATATATTACAAGTTAATGCAGAAAGTCATACTTTAGGAGTCGCCTAAAGTAGTGAAGTGAGAAGAATAAATGATAGATTATGAATAAGATTTAGAAGTACCGACATAAAGATATCCACACGGTAAAGGAGTTATTATCATATGGAGAGAAGGGATACTTATGAATAAAGAGTTATTCATGAATAGATGTTGCAAAGAGGGAGAATATGGTGTTTCCAGCAATACAAGAGGGAGCTTATTTATTTCATACAATTACCATATGAAGAGAAGAGATACTTATGAATAGAGAGTTATTCATGAAGAGATATTGTAAAGAGGGAGAATATGGTGTTTCCAAAAATACAAGAGGGAGATGATTGATTTCATGATCTGATATGATAAAAGGAGTCTATGTGTTGCATATTAGAGCTTTATGGATGAAAATAATAATGAAACTAAAAAGAAAGATTGCTGGACATGAAGGTGAGAGTCCAAATGAAACTAATGGTATTAATCCACACACCGAGGGAGATTCTTGAAGTAATTACATGTTTTGGATTGCATGGTAACTAGAGGTGTTGTCATCAATGCCAAAGAGGGAAATTGTTGGACACTACAATTGAGAGAATTGTTATGTTGTCATTGATGTCAAACCTTATTGGTAAGATAGTTCCTATATGAGTAGAGTGTCATATCAAGATGATTGATAAAGATGATTTGTGAAGGACATAACAAAAAGACCTAGAGAAAAGGTTGTGTTATGAAGAACTAGATTGGGCACTTGATCAGTTGGACTTTTATAAGATAATGTGATTGTCTAATTATAACCCAAGTGGAGAAGAAAATTATACTAAAGCCTAGAAGAAGTGATCAAAGAAAGACCAAATGCATAGGCTTGACCAAGTAAAAGAGTAGAAGATTAAGGAACTTGAAGTTTATGCTAAGCAATGGTAGAGTTGACCGAGTGACTATATAAGCCAAGAAAAATATAATGCCGATCGAGCATTAGTATTGACCAAGTGTCAATGAATGTATTGAATAATAAATTTAGTAGCAATCGAGTAATCTAGTGATGACCAAGTGTCAGGACCTAGTGTTGGCCAAGGGACACAATTTGAAAGATTATGAGGAAATTATGATTTTCAACCAACATAGTTGATTTCTTGGAATATGTAAAGTGTGTTGAAAATAAGGATGAATGACCTAAATAATTTAATTCAAGGGAAATCATGTTTGAGCATTTCTATGCAATAATTCAAGGAGAAGTTTGGAGAAGTTTTTGGAAGAGAAAAAAGGAAATGAAAAGGTGGACATATTAATTGTATGTGTTGAATCTGATCAAAATCCTAAGATCTATGGTGATGTTTAAGTGATAATAGATCATAATTACCTATTTAAAGAGGTACAATAGCTAAACTTAAAGAGGTTAGTAGAGTTGGTGGAGACCTTAACAAGGTTGAAGTAAATTGTTGATTTTGTTGATTGGAAAACTTGAGAAGGACTAACTTTGAAGAGTTATGAATAAGAGTGATTGCTTGAAGGGATGCCAAGAGAATTAGTGTTGAAGATGTTAATCGAGGCCAGTCAATGAGCCAACTATTGGACTAAACTGTGATCTATATTTGTAAAGTGAGTTGTATTTTTTAGATTAACTTGTTGTTACTTTCCAACCATTGTATAAGTATTGAAATTATCTAATCAAGGTTGAACTAATAGTCATATGTAAATCCTTTAACCAAAGTGACATTCTAATGAAAGGTTCTTAAGTCCTCTAATAAGGCCACTCCTGATAGGATGATTAAATCATTTAACAAGGTCACATTTGATAGTGTGTTTTGTAACCTTTAATAGGGTTGACTCTTAATAGAGCTCACTTCGTAAGAGAGAAAAATTAGTGACATGTTAGTGGTGGTTTTTCCCAAATTGGCTTTCCATGTTAAATCCTAGCATCATAGTTGTGAGGATTTCATATGAGATGTTTTACTATTAATATTTTACATTCTATAAGTTTGGTACTATTAGGATAGTGGATTGCAAGTTTATATTATTGATTATTTTCTATAGAGAGTGAGCTAGTAAATGTTTAGATTTGAAGTGGTTAATAGTTTAATTGGTGCATTTGGACCTAAGGATAATTGATTCATGCCCCCTCTCATTTATTCTAAACTAGTCTAACAAAAATCAAGAATATATTTCTTGAAACTATTGATGATGCCAAATTTAATGAACATGCCCCTATCATTGTACAATTGGTTCAAATTGTAGAGAAGTTAAACAACCTTGATATAGATACTAGAGAAAAAGTAATGTAGAGGTCACAGAGGAAATTTGAAAATAAGGTAATGGAGAAATTTGCAGTAGAAATTAAAGTCAAATTGATTGAACTTTCTACTCTTGTAAATAATTTTGAAAAGATAGTTCAAAATGTAAATACATTATCTATGAAACTATGTCATGTCCCATCATTTAAAAAAGAAATAAGAGATCAAATGGAAAATATTGATGCTAATTTGTGGTAGAGTGGAAGCACAATGACCTTGGATGCAAGTTCAAGTTTAGTAAAATTTTCAAAGTTAATATTTTTGCAAGATAAATAATTTGAGTTGATATAAAAAGAGTTTAAAATAAGGGTAGAGATTAAAACAATTCAAGCTTTGTTAATGCCTCATTAGGAGGTAATGTAAAGATATTTGAAGACTACCAAGGCTCTAGTTTAGATAAATATGAATCTATCTATTGTAGATAATATGGTGGACTTAGCTACAAGATTAGAGATTGAACACTAAGTTCTTGAAACACTCAAGACAAATTGGGATATTACATTGTCTATTGTGATGAAATGGCATCACCTATTTTTGGGTAAGTTTGGCATAGTTCTTAGTCACCATCTTAATGCTACCATGAAGAAACCATGACAAAAAAGGGGGAATTATACAAAGATTAGAGATGAGAGATAACAAGGGAGTAATTTTTGTATACTAAGAAACAAAGAAATGTATATAGTTACCAAACTAAGGTATGAAGTACACCCAAAGGGGGAGTTACAATTTTTGAAGTTTTCTTATCTATGTATTTTTTATAATGATAAGTATTTTTGTCACTAATGCCAAAGGGGGAGATTGTTGACCCTAAAGGAAATTTTCTATTAGTGAAAAACACTTAATTATTTACTAGGTAATATTGGTCAATCATCACTGCAACTGAGCCACTATACAAGCCAAGCTATCAAGTAAAAAAGTGAATAAGTTCAATAGGTGTTGAGGCAATTATAGTTGCCAAGTGCACTTAAGAATTACCAATAAATTCATAGTTGTTGAGCATTTCACTAGTTGTCGAGTTATTTAGGAGAGAACATGTGCCAAGCAATTTAGATGATAAACTTAGTTTTGGCCGAGTCAAGTTCATGGCGAGGAAAAACATGAAAGAAGAAGAAGGTCCGAGCGACATGGTCTATATGTGATAAGTAACATAGTTCTTATATTTGAGTTTGGAATGATATGAACTAATATGTAAACCATTTTTGTCAAGCTATAAACATGTTTATATGATTGAAGAGTTAATCATAGAGGTAATTATGCCTCTAATTATGGATCATTAATCCCTATTTTGTGTGATCAACCAATCATAAAAATGAAAAGGTCAAGTGGCTAAAAGAATAAATCCTAATTGTTGATCAAGATATAGAAGTTTCTTTAGATGGCTATAAAAGAAGGGCTTAAGCCATAATTTTGTTCTTATTGAAGTTGTTAAAGAGAGGATTGCATGGCTGAAGGTAAATCAGAGGTTGAAGGAATAAGAAGATTTAGTAGTATAGAGAGGAGATATTAGATATCTATCACATTGAGGTGATTACATATTGAAAAGAGAATATTTGTCATCAAAAATCAAGTGTAAATCAAAGGATCATGATACTAATTACATTCTAACCATTGTATCAGATGAATCTCTTAACAAAGTGGTCCTAACAATCCTATTATAAATCTCCTAACAAAGTGCTCACTTTATTGTGATGTTTAAATCCTTTAATAAAGGTGGACTTAACAATATTGTAATATTTTAATAGAGAAGACCCCTCATGTAGTGCCTACCCCTAGTTCACTTTCAATTATTATTGCCGAACTCTTTTAGGCCAGCTTTATGTTTATGCTTGATGATAATTAGTGATACTATTTTCTAGATTATTGATATTGTATTCTTACACAGTTGATTATATGATGAGACTACTTTGGTACTAGTTACTTCATGTATGCATGATTATACCTTGATGATGATTATTTAAAATGATTCTAGTTATTTGTGTGTGTATGTTTTCTTTATGTATGATGTTTCTGATGTGGTTAATGAAGGGAGTTGTAGTCACCTACTAGTTGGGATCTACATAATGCACCACTTCCTTCCATTAGCTATTTAGTTTAGAATATATGTGTTTGTACATGCATGGATTTTATGCAGATTATAGGTACTGAGTATCAACTTCCCTAAATTTCTAGGATGAGCATACCCTATCACAATATCTCAATAGTAAGAGAGGGGAGATAAATTCTTGAGTCCAAATCCTAACCTTAAAATCAATTGTCCTAGAAATTAGGACAAGTATATGAGATGATTACCCTTCTAAATTTGTCATATGATGTAAATTCGTGATTATATCCCTTAGTTTTATCTTGTATGTTGTATTTTACGATGGGTTTTCATAGTTCATCTTGTGGGTCTTTAGTGATTTTTCTATTAATTAAGTCAAATTAAAAGAATATTTAATGATTTAATATAATAGAAAATTATTAAGATAATTTCAATATTTAATTATATTTAATTAATTGAGAAATTAATAAATAAAAGATTTAAATTTAAAGATAAAATTATAGTTCTAATTTTAGAGTGTAATAATATTAATTTAATTTAATAATAATATATTTAGGAGATCATTTTTAAATAAATGCTAAATATTATTATTACTTAACTTAATAAATATTTTTGTCAAAAACGCTTCGAAAATTAATTGAAGAGAGAAAGAGAAATTAATTTAATAAATATATTTTAAGTTGCAAAAAGTGTGCATGAATATCCAAAAAGTAATAAAATATTAAAAAGATTGCGATCAACGAGTTTCCTTGCATGTGTAAGGAAGTAAAGGTGCACAAAATTGCTTCCTACACTAATCTTTGAGGGGACAATTATGTAAATTTTACTAACTATTGTAAAAATCTCAAGAAATGAAAATAGCATAATCAAAATAATAATGAACTCATAATACAATGATTACCGTAGGGAAACACTTTTGGGAGAAAAACCCCACCCCTCCAAAACCCACACAATGTATTCTCAAATCTGGAAGATTACAATACACTTGCAATGCAAGTTCTTATAGGAGCGCATCACCACAACTTGAACTCAGACTTAGACTCATAGAGATACTCCTTCTAGCACCAATCTCACAAACTGAACTCGATAATTGAAACATCTCCCCAAGCCCTCCTTTTATAGTGATTTGCCACTTGGAAACCATTTGTGGTTTTACAAAACCATGGGCCAAAACCATGGGAAAAACAACCATGTCACATGTTACCCACTTCTAATTTGTAACTTCAAAAATACCATTTTTGTCTATAATTTAGTCCCTTAGTTTAGACCCCCATAAAAGTCATATAATGAGTTATTTACACTCTAAAAATAACCCTTCTACATTGTTCTAGAGACTAGACACATTTTTAACAACTCATTCACATTTTTCCAACTCATAAACATGTGGAAAACTTCCACAACCAAATTCTAGAATGTTCTAAAAATTTTCTAGAGTTTTTTGAAAAAGCTTACAAGGTTGAGACAAAATTCTCAACATTCTCCCACTTGTTGAACACCTTGCAAGAGTCAGGGGATCCATAGTATCATGGACTTAATTGCTAGGGGCCAAGAGGCCCATAGACTCCAAACACCATCTGAACTTCTCTATTCTCATGAGCTTAGTTAATGCATCAACAATATTCACCAATGTCTCTACCTTCTCTAGCTTCACCTTGCTGTCCTTGACCATATCTCTCACAAAATGATATTTTACATCAATGTGCTTGGTCCTAGCATGAAATATTAGGTTCTTCACTAGGCTGATTGCACTCTATCTATCACTATAAATTGCCGCTATAACCTATTTGAATTCTATATTTGAACATAGTCTCGTTAGCCAGATAGCTTCCTTGCAAGCATGAGTAGCTACCATATACTTTGCCTCTATGGTGGAGAAAGTGACCACATTTTATCACTTGCTCATCCAACGGATTACACCATTGAATAATGTAAACACATATGCATTGGTGGATCTTGTACTATCAACATCACTGGCCTAGTTTGAATCCACATAGCCTCGAATATCTAGGAAATGCTCATATCCTACTCCATGAAAACATATAGAGTATTTTGAGGTACTCGCAAGTATTTGAAAACTCTTTTTACTGCATCCCAATGTGCTCTTCTTGGATTAGATATATAATGGGAAAGTACTCCCACTACTTGGGTAATGTCTAGTCTTGTACAAACGATAGCATACATCAAACTTCCAATAACACTTTGATACGGTACTTGAATCATCTTTTCCATCTCCAATGGGGATGAAGGACACTGTGAGCTAGAAAGCTTTGTTCCCATAGTAACAGAAACACTCAATGGTATGGAATCCTGCATATTGAATCTTCTTAGAATATTACCAACATACTTACTCTATCCTAGCCAAAGCTTTCTATTTTTCCTATCTCTTGTAATCTCTATTCCTAGAATGTACCTTGCTGCACCAAGATTTTTCATTTCAAACTTTGTAGAGAGCTAAGATTTTAATTAATCAAATCTCTTCCTTTGCCAACAAACAACATGTCATCAACATATAAGGCAATAACTAGGAAATAATCACCATCAAATTTGTAGTTTATACAGTGATTAGATTTATATTGCATAAATCCAAAGCATTCAAAGAAAATATACACCTCCAATCATTGGGAGAATATCCATACCTTTCTAATGCTTTCCTTTGTCTACTAGACCTTCGAACAAGATCTAGTTTAGGTTCAAGTTTAGGTTTAGGGTCATGATTAAGTTCTCCCTCTTCCTTTGATGATTCAGAACTTATAGAGCTCTCTTCAACAACTTGTCTTTCTAAGGGCCTTGATTCAACTTTCTCAGGTGTAGCAGGAAATTGAATCACATCTTTCTTTTCTTTTATCTATTCTGTTTGCATTGTAATAGAAGAAGGCTTAGTTTCTCTAAAAATAACACTTCTAGAGTAAAATACCTTTTGTGCAATAGAATCCCAAAGCTTGTATCCTTTCACACCATAACTATATCTGATGAAGATACATTTGAAAGTTTTGTTGTCTAATTTTGTCTGCTTCTCCTTTAGCACATGAGCATATGCCTCACAACCAAAAACTCTCAGATGTCTAAGTGAAGACTTTTGGCTCAACCATGCTTCCATTGGTGTCTTATCAATAAGAGCTAATCTAGGAGACTTTTTTGTTAGGTAGCTGGTAGTGACTACAAATTTGGCCCAAAAACTTTGTTCTAGTCCAACTCCACTCAACATACTCCTAGCCTTCTCCATCAAGGTCTTGTTCATCCTTTCTGCAACTCCATTCTGCTGTGGAGAATATAGAGTTGTCTTCTCTCTTTTAATACCACAATCTTTACAAAATGTGTTAAAATCATTGGATAAATATTCACTGCCATTATCAGTTCTCAAATGGTTTATCTTCTTTCTAGTCTACAACTCAACCATTGCTTTAAATTCTTTGAAATGATTGAAAACTTCAGCTTTACGTTTAAGAAAATAAACCCATGTTCTTCTACTAAAATCATCAATGAAAGAAACATAATAAACTGATCTACCAATAGAAGGAAAATCAATTGGTCCAAATAAATCTGAATGGATTAGATCCAAAATACATGAGGACTTATGAGAACTTGAGTAAAATTGAATGCAATTTTGTTTACCATAGATATAATGCTCACAAAAATCAAAATCAAGATTGTAGTCATTCAACCCATCAACAAGTTTTTTGTTCTTTAAGGTTTGTAGACCTTTCTCATCTATGTGGCTGAGTCTTTCATGCCATAACATAGTCTTCTCTATAGGTAACTTTGATTTAGTATATAGAATACCCTTGGGTACCTGGAAACCATGACCATCTGTTGAAAGAGAAACTCTCTTCTTCTCCAATAAAGTAGTCCTCTTGACAATCTTATTAGAAGTACTATTGCACTCAACCCTACATGCATCAAGATGGTACAATGTACCCAATCTGCTTCCTCTTGCTATTACCATAACACTGCTCACCATTTTTACGCCTACTTCAAAAAATTGTACACGCACACCCGCATCTATTAGTTTACTAACAGATAAAAAATTCCTTGCTAGTCTCAGGATATGCAAGAAACCATCAAATCTTCTAATTATACTATCAAAAAATTTCACACAAATACTTCCATGACCAACAATATCAAAAACTGAGTTATCACCCAAGTGCACCTTACCACCATCCAACTTTTCATACTTACCAAAACAATTTCTATTAGGAGTCATGTGAAAAGATGCACTCGAGTCTATCAACCATGCATTATCACCTACATGAGTGGGCAAGGCTATGATGAAAGTATCTTCATCTTCCTTGTCAGACTAAGAATTAGAATCTTGCTTCTTCTTCTTTTTCTTTTCCTCTTTATAGTCCTTTCGAAAGTGTCCAGGTTTGTCACAATTCTAGTAGACCGCCTTGGACTTTCCACAAGATTTTGATCTCGCCTTATTCTTGGACTTAGAGCTGCCATGCTACTTCTCATTCTTTCCTCTTTCCTTTGGTCTTCCTTGAACACTCAAAGCATCTTTGGCATTCAGAGAGACCTTACTT